>CM037852.1:146475314-146967376 GCA_021234595.1 Delia radicum
AATGACAAATCTAGTTTAAAGGGACACCCTAATATATATAATATTTAAATGTAGGGTATCTAAAATTCCATATTCCATACCCTAATATATATATAATATTTAAATGTAGGGTATCTTAAATTTCATATACATAGCAGTTCTCTATAGTAGAACTAACAGAATTAATGATAAATTGAACCAGTTCTTTTTTTAATTTTTTTGTAGTAGTATTTCTAATGGAATTCCGTATTAAATTTATGAATAAATTTAAAAAGATAAATGTGTAAAATTATAAATAAAAAAAAAAAACAACAACAACTAATAATTAACAAACAATAAAATACAATATAATTTATACTTCATTTGTGACGAATTACAAAACAAGTAACACATTTTTTCATCATTTAGCAAAAAAATATAAAAATTAACGTCAATTTGCACTAAAATTGGATGGGTTAGATGGTTGAATGGTTGGGATGGGGATAAATGGTAGTAGTGTTGCGAAAAAATATAAAATAAAACACGTTTTTCAATTAACTTGAAAATTTAGTTAATCAAAAAATATGTAGGGCAAAGGCTTACAGGTTGCCAGTGCTTGCAGGTTACAACACCCCCTGTATTTCGGCATTCCAGCGGTGTAAACCCCTTAACTCCGAATGGAATCGACGTAATAAGAGTAGTTACCACTTTTAGGTGCCTATTTACAGGAAAAAACCTGTGACTCTAGTTAAGACCCATGTATTTGTTGTAGCAATAGTCACAAAAAATTTTATTTGTTTGAATATTTTTTTAAATACAAAAAAGGACCTTGTACAGACATCCCCATAAAACGACAAATAAAATCTCAACTTTATTGCATTTTATTGTTGTTGTGTATAGAAATTTATGACTTTCAGTCTTAACAAGTGGAAGCATTAAAGTCCGATGTGCCGAATTTGGTATTAAAAAAGATTAAATTCGGCTGTGACGAATTTTTGGATACCCTCCATCTCGGTGTTTTCATAAACCAGGGAAAGTGCAAACATTATTACTATCTATATTCTATGTAAAAATAACAAAAATAATGTTGTTTTTATAAGTAAAACAAAATATGACTGATTGATTAATGTATTTGGGATGTTACAAAAGAAAAAATGTTTAATTAAAGTTTACTAAAATGAATCTGAAATTCTGCATGCTTATAACAGTGGATATTCAAAGGTTATTCTGATTACCTGAAGAAGAACGTGTAGTGAAAAATATATATATTTGTATAGTTCCTTATGATGTTAAAAAAACTGTTGTAAAATTCGCCTGTTGTTTGTCTCTTTGCCTATATAATAATGAAAGAAAGTTACTAAAACTTTAGATCGTTAGAAGAGATGCAATGAATACAAACGCATAAAAACCGTTTCGAATAATCAGAATTTTAGATAAATTTAAGGGAACAAAAATACGCTTGCGGAGACATACATAATGAAATAATTATCAAATGCCAGTTTACATTACAACACATGTGTTTATACTATACATCACATAAGTAAAACGGAAAGTGTGATGAAACTAAGTTTGTCAAAATTATAAAAGAAAATCTTTCGAGTGTTTAGGGTGTTTTCGAGACATAAAAAATTAAAGAAACTGGTATTTCAAATTATTGTTTTTCAGCTCAGTTGCTTGTGCAATTCTCGTTTACGACTCCTAGAATAGGAACCCTAAGAAATTTTCCCAAAATTCGATTGGTTTTTACACATCAATACTTTAATTTAGATTATTTTTGTATGTATCAAATAAAAATTAGGGCTTTTAAGGAAAACAAATGCATATAATCAAAAGATTTTAAGATGAAGTATGCACCTTATATGTCTAAAATAAAAAAGTTCTGAAAGTGAATGTCCTTTAAATTGAATGGGGTTTTTAACAAATGTAATTAGAATGTAAGAGTTTCCTTGCAAATTTATTAAAGGTTGAGAATGAAAATAAGTAAAAATAGTGTACGAAAAAAAGTTATGAATTTACATTGTTGGATTCGGGGATTTTGTTCCTGGATATTTTTTTGATCTGATAACGATTAATGTGTCTGGCAACTCCGGTTAATGCAGTCAAATAAATAAAGAATTTTAACTAAACTATTTTGTTCTACCTTTTTTCTAATTGGTGATTTTTTGATTTGTTGGGGTTAACAAAAAAAGGTATATGGCAAGCCTGGTATATGGAAAACAAAACATACTTTATAAATTAGCTTAACAATTTTTCGAGGGCTTCTCGCATTTGCACTTATAACCAGTGTTGCCAGGTTTGCAAAGCATAAAAACGACAAACTTTCTAGAAAAAATCGTCATCATATTTTGAAAAATCGTCAAAATAAAATATATTTGTTAGAAGAGGGATAAAGTTTTAATAAAAAATAAAATACAATAATGTTATTCACATTTCAAATGTCAACGTATTATCGTTGTAATATAACACTTCTCTTTGGTTTAAACTTCGAAAATCATTATATTTTACAACGATATTCATATTTATAAAATGTTGAAACAGTGTGCCCCAGTAGGCTAGTTGGTAGCGTGCTGGCTTATCAGTGCGGGGGTCGTGGGTTCGATTCCCACCAGAGGCACTGATCTGTTTTCGCTACAACGCGCCGAAGGCCATAGTAGCTAGTGCTCAGTTAGGGTAATAGTATATAACTTGTAATTATATGATTATTAATTAATAAAATAACAAAAATATAATGTTGAAAGATCAAATAAATACAACTTTAAATCAAACAAATTTTACCACTTGAACTGTTAATCACTTATATCTGCATAATTCTGTGAACAACATTTCAGTGGCACAACTTTTTAAATATTAAATTCTTTTACAAAATTTGGAAATTCTTTAACAATAAGTCTGTTCGATTACTTTTCCTGTAAAGTTCAGTAAAAACTACTCAGTAACAAAATTACAAATAGTAAGACAAATTTACAAAAAAGTAAACGAACAGAAAATTTGTAGGAATTATTAAATTAGATAAAATAGCTTGTTTTAAATATTAAAAAAAAATCAACTGGTCATTATGGAAAAGGAAAAAGTTAATTTAAATTATCGACCAAAAATAATTTAAATGTTTTTTAACTTCTTCCATAGTTAATTATTTAATCATTTTCACTTTCAATCCATAAACAATTAAAATTTAATTTAATTTTTGTTTTTGTTTACTAAAAATACAAGCATATTTTTTTATTTTTTAGTCATATGTTTTTTTCATCTTACAAATTCTTTCTGGCAAAAATGTATCCAGTAAAAACTTGTAAGTTCTTTGGCATCAAACTGTCACTTTACTCTCTCTTTTTACCAGTTTTTACTGCGTATTTGTCTAAACGAACACCTTCCAGTAAAAACTTGTACAAATTTTTGTGTTATCGAACAAACTTAATGTTATATTTTTAATTATTAAATTTTGGCACTTTATTTATATTATTAGGCCTGTTTTTTAAGCACCGGATTTATTTTTGGATGTATTTTGTTTCATTTAAAGTTGTATATATATCATCTTTCAACATGAAATATATTCGGGCTAGAGATCTGTTTGTTTCGCAAAAAAGTCAATGCCTTGTGTTTTAACATGAAAATTTTTTTATTTTTATTTAAATCTAACTCCAATTAAATTTTATAAAAATTTAAAGAAATGTTTTAAACATATAAACACAGAAACTAAATTAAGGTAAACCCGTAATGAATTTATAAAAAAATAAATGCGGTTTGGATTAAGTTTTATTCAATTCTAGGATTTGCATTTTTGCAAAATTGTATTTCACATCATATTAGCATATAAAAGCTAGCTATCGATCAAAAAACAATGTTTTTGCTTTCAATTTTTAACGAAATAATATAAATTTAATAATCGAGCCGGCGATTTTATGAGAATGATAAATAAGTAGATCTTGCTGACATATTAAATTATTGTCAAAAAATCGTCATTTTGGAAGCAAAAGTCGTCAAATAGTCATTTAGTTATTTTGGGTATTAAATATCATCAAAATGACGACAAATCGTCAAACCTGGCAACTCTGCATGAGATTGCTACTAATTCATACGTACATACATATATATATATATTCCCGTCGTTCCTATAAGGAGCATAGGGCCGTACATACATACTGTATACAAAACAAAACAAAAAACAACAACAATATTTTGTGTTTTTTTTTTGTTTTTAAGTGTTGATCATGACCATGGATGGTAACCGATTCTATGTGGTTATTGGTCGTAGTAACGCTATTTTCTTTTATTTCGGTAACGGTATTTTAGGGGAACTATACTTCAGTTATTTCGGTAACGGGATTTTAGCGTTAACGGTATTTTAGCGTTAACGGTATTTTATTTATTTCGCTAACGGTATTTTAGCGGTAACGATATTTTAGATATTTCGGTAACTTTATTTTAGGGAAAAAGATTTTTCAATTATTTTGGTAACGGCATTTTAAGGATAACGTTATTTTAGTTATACAGGTAATGTTAATGCACACCACAATTTTTAACCGCATAATGCCCGAGTTTAAATGACTGTCTAGTTTATGATCACACTTTGGGAAAATATATCTATTTACAGAAGTTTTTTTGTTCAGATCTTGTTAGATTATTTCGGTAACGGTATTTTAAGGTAACGGTATTTTACGGATAACGGTATTTCAAGAATATCGGTAACGGTATTTAAGCGATAACGATAGTCAGTTGAAAGGTGTTAGAATCGGGGACGGTAATTCAGCGATATTGACAGCCATCCCTGCTTGCGTATATTCTTGTGTATAAGCATTGAATGTACGTATGTATGTATGTATGTGTGTATGTATGTATGATGAAATAAAAAAAAAAAATTTTAGAGGTCTTCCCACATTTTCACTCATAACTTTTGAACGCGTTAACCGACTTTGATCATTTTCACTAGAAAACTGCTCATGATATCAACAAACAATTTGACTGAAAATTAGCAGTACCTCTTCTGTATTGGAGGAGTATTTTGTGTTTCCACAGACAGACGGACGGACAGACGGACAGACGGACATGGCTATATCGGCTTCTCTATCCATGCTGATCAAGAATATATATAGTTTATGGGGTCCCAGAATTTTTTTAAAAGAATTACAAACATTTGACAAAGTGAATATACCCTCCTGCACTATGGGATGGAGGGTATAAAAATAGTCTTATGACAATCATAGCCAGTCACAGCTGTGAATAGGGACCTTAATCTACATCTGAAGCGGATAGGCGGTATTGCCCGCAGTATAAATTACTTTTGCTTAAAAATTTAAAAATGAAAATTATGTACTGATATACTTAAAGTTTTTAGTGAAAATTCAAGGTGAATATTTTTTGTGTTTATTTTTCATTCAATTTACATAAAAATAAAAAATATGCACTAAAAAATATGCAAGTATGTACAATTTATCGATTTTTAAGAATCGTTTTATTTGCTCGAGATATGCAAGTATGTACAATTTATCGGTTTTTAAGAATCGTTTTATTTCCTTTTGTTTATTTTAAATAAAAACTTATTTTTATTTTTTACAAAATATCCAAAAATATGCAATTAAATTAAAAATATGCAAAATACGCAACAAAAAATTACACTAAACAAAAGTAAGTAAATTCAGCAGGGTGCTTTGCTAAAAAATTGGTAATGTCAGCTAGCTGATTTTCTGCAACAAAATTAGTAGATTCAGCAAAAGTTTTGCTATCACTTAGTTGATTCAAAATTAAAAAATCCTTGCTAAAAGTTACAAAATTTTTTCTAAATATTAGTAGACGGAAAAAAACTAAAAAAATTTGTAAAAAAAATTATATTTCAGTTAATTTATTTGCTGAAAATCTCAGACATTTTTCTGTGAGTCTTTTAAAAATAATTTACAATACGTTACAAAATATAAAAATATTCATACTGGGAGTATTGACGACATGAATGAATTAAACATCTGAAAATATATAGAAATAATTATATATAATAATAATAATAATTATAAATATAATAATTATGTATAAATATACAACCCTTTTTTTTGCAATAAGCAAAAGGAACCATACAAAATTACCTAAGATTTGTGTCCTTGTCTTTCGATAAAGTCTGTCTACCTGAACGTATATTTCACTTTAAAGATTTACAGCCATATTCATAAGTTAAAGTTAGCAGTTACTTATACATCGCAACCAACGAGCTGCTTACTAGAATGCATTTTTTGCTTAGAAGCTTGTTAGCAAAAGCAACTCTGATTTTTTAAAATAATAACATGATGAAAAGGTATTTATTTTTCATAATTTTTTTTTACATTTATGTTATTTTTTTTACATGTATTTACAGGATTTGTTAAATAGACTAGTTATGTCAGCTGTAGTTGGCATTTTAATATATGTCGTGGCTTTTTTAGCAGACGCCCTGGCTACGTTTTCACAAATTCGGCTCATTGAAAGTTGACTAAATCCATGAAATTCACCACGATCTTCTTGTATGTTGTTGCGGCCCCAACACCTTAACGGTGATAGTACTTGAAGATACGATGGAATGTGTTCGCCGTTCTTTTCTCCTCTCAGGTCATTCTTGACCAAATCAATTAATTTTTTGTAAATCTATACTTTTTACGAAATTACCTGTCAGTATAAACAAAAAATGGGTTTATTCTTTTTTATAAACTTTAACCGCACGATCATTGATTTTCAACAATTAGTATATCAGTTTGCTCTTAAACTTGATATCAAATATCTAAGAAGACACGAACGCAAAACAGCAGTTCACGCGAATTATGCGCTTCAGTACACAGTGGGATATATCACAAAATTTTTAGAAATAATTCGGACATTTCTTGCTTCGTGTTCCGATTGCAATGAAATTTGGAACAGGCATAAGTAACATAATTTTAATTTTAATTTTTCTGTTAAGGAATTATAAACATGACATATAAGTGTTTGGTATCGTTGGAAAGGAAATTAAATGTAGATTACGAAATTTTTAAAAAGAATCCCAATTATAAATATTGGTAGAACAAAAACTTGGTAAATCCTAATAGGAAGGTACAAATTTCAGTTTTTGTTAAAATGTAATTTTTTACTATTTAATAAAATATTTATTAATAAACATAATCCAATAATTTTTTGGATTTAAATAGACTTTTAACAATGCGAAATGTATGGCTGAATTTATGATTTTCTGAAAGCAATCCCACAATTTACAAAAATAAAAAAATGGGATTTTTACATTTATTGCTGTCATCTCTTCATTTATAACGGGAATTGGAAGAGACTTACCCAATAAAATAGGTATATGTTGGAGTATCTACAACCGCTTCCGCTACCTTCTTGGATTCGTGCACAGTTTTTAGCGGCAGGTTAAAGTTGATGTTTGCCTGCCTTAAAAATGTGGCAATTTTAAACGGCTGCTGGGAAAATTGTTTTTAACCCAACTCGCTTTTATATAAAAAGAACTTTCAGAAAAGTATACACACTTTACATGTTCGTAAAGAAAATATTTATTTGGATGTAAAAGACAGTTGGTGCTTTTTAGGAAAAATATCGCAAAATTTGATATATTTTTTTAGTTTATACTTTAAACGAATGTAGTTTTTGAGTGGAACAACCCTGCGGGAAATAACCCAGTCACTTGTGACTAGAACTTTGTGTGTATGAACCTGTCCTAGTTTCGGTTCTGTTATATGAAAGTGACCGGTACTTTTAATATGGGCTTGTCATAGGAGGTGACAATTTGCTACCTGTGGAGCACGGTGTGTCGTATCGAATAACTTGACCAAGGTAACCTATCACCATACAGACTGAAATGAATATGCTACGGGACAAGTCAGAAATAGGTAGTGTCAAAGTATGACCATTTTAAGATTTATGTGATATGTAGTGTCCGACCGAACAGTTCGGCCAGAAAATGCATTTGGTCTGTTTTCGGTATTTTAAAGCATTATGGACAAATTTGGCGGATGGAAAAATGTTTATTGGACTGATTAGATGCTATTTTGAGTGTCAAATCTGAAGAAAAGTCTGTAGTTAAGCAATAAATTCACTGTTCGGCCTCAGAAAGTTCGGCCAAATCGAAAATAGTTCGGCGGCCGAACTATTAACTTTATAGCTAAACTTCGGCTTTTCTCTTAAATTTTATACACAAAATCGAATTAAATCGGCTCAACAAACATGTTTCCAATACCAAAATTAGTCATCATTGCCTCCAGATATCAAAAAAACCGACAAAATATAGTTTTTTGGCCGAACTGTTCGGTCGGACACTAGTGATATGCAACAGAACCAGTTTGAAAAAAATTATCACGTGGCTGGTGTAGGTGTACGTATCTTAGAACTGGAGAACAATTTTTGAAGGAAAACTAGTCACATATTAAGCGCAATGTGTTCTCTAATAGGGGTAGTTTGAATTTAATAGTTTTGAGACGTACCACTGCACTGGTCTAAGGGCTACATGTCGCCGGGCATGCGAAAAGTAATTAGCAAGTAACCTGTCACATAGTCGGTTCAGATAAAATTCCTTCAGTGTTATGTCTGCTGTGTAGCAGTCAAGGGACTGAATCCTTTGGCACTAATTGCCATGTTTTCATCCACTGCTAACGGGTTTGAACCAGTTCAATGACCAGTAGTAACATCAACTGCAACGGACCTAGTTGCTTCAGTACACTTTGATGTTATGTTACTTTTTCTCCATTTACATGATATATCTGGTAGCAACCAGTGAATGTTTTTTCACCATAACTATAGTCACGTGATTGGTCATTTCACCTTAATTAACGCTTTTTGGTGCACCACAATTTTGGTTTCACCAGTTTCGTGACGTACGCCCAAATCATATATCACAGATTTGTCACTTTGGATCAATCGACCCTTCGATATTGCATTAATTTTTTTATTTAATCAAAAATTTATTTAGTTAAATAATCAATATTTTAAAAATGAAATTGGTGACAATTTCGTCCCGCTATTCGCAAAACACTGGACCTGGGTCGGACCAAATTTGGAATTTCACATTTTCAAATGGGATTATCTCGGGAAATATTGGAGATAACCCACACATGCAAGCATGTTTTTGTTAACCTGTACTAGCAAATTATAACTAAGTAAATTTTTTTTAAAACGGATGAGAAACAAAAAATTTCGTGCACTCAAAATTTTGTATGCAACATCAAAACTTAAACTCGACACTACGTCACTTATGCCATGCGTATATCAAGGGACGCTCAACGGAAACTGCACTCCATGAGGTTGTGGGAGTGGTGGAGAGATCCTTGGAATTTGGACAATATACACTGGCCGCCTTTCTGGACATAGAGGGGGCTTTCAACAATGTCACGACCGATGCAATACAGGGAGCCCTCGTGGATCTGGGCGCTGAGACTTTCATCAGCGACTGGATAGTGAACATGTTGGACTCCCGTGTTGTCAGTGCTAGTCTGGGAAATAGCGAGTTGTCAAAGCAGGTCAGGAGAGGTACACCTCAGGGTGGTGTGATCTCGCCCCTGTTATGGCTCCTTGTTATTAACTCAGTTCTCGTCACGCTGGATAATAAGGGTGTTAAGGTTGTCGCTTATGCGGACGATGTGGTGATATTGGTATCAGGGATGTTCTTGGACGTGATTAGCGATATTATGACCAGCGCTCTGGATACTCTCAGTAGCTGGGCCACCAGTTGTGGCTTAGGAGTGAATCCGAGTAAAACAGAACTGGTACTTTTCACCACTCGGTCCAATTCGGGCTTCAGACCTCCGCGGCTGCAAGGCTGTGAGCTCACCCTCTCTGATCATGCGAAATATCTGGGTATCATCTTGGACTCTAAACTATCATGGCGACTTAACACCGAGCACAGGGTCAGGAAGGCAACGGTAGCCTTCTACTCCTGTAGGAGGATGTTTGGTTCAAGGTGGGGTTTGAGTCCGAAAATGGTGCTGTGGATGTACATGGCTATTGTGCGTCCAATACTGACATATGGCTCTATCGTGTGGTGGACTGCGACCACTAAGAGGGTGGTTACGGATCGTCTGTATAGGGTGCAGCGCTCTGCTTGCATTGGGGTCACGGGCGCGATAAGAACTTGCCCCTCGGAGGCTCTCAATGTAATGCTTCACATTATCCCTATTGATTTGCATATAATGGCGGTTTCTTCTAGCAGCGCAGCGCGGCTTGCTGCAACGGGTTCCTGGAAGTCCAGGACCTATGGACATGCTAGGCTTCTTGATGGACTTCACCCACGTGTGGGATTTGAGTCCGACTATGTTACTCCTAGATTGGATTTCTGCCGACCTTTTCGGGTTAGCTTTCCCTCCAGGCGGGAGTGGGATATGGGGGATCCAACTTTTGGTTTTGACATCAGGGTATATACCGACGGCTCAAAGATGAGTTGTGGTGTAGGCTCCGGGGTCTTCTCGGGTGAGTGTAACTTGCGGTGTTCTTTCAGGCTACCTGATCACGCTACTGTTTTTCAGGCGGAAATTCTGGCTATCAGGGAAGCCTGCAGACTCCTGTCTGAAAGGGGGGCTCGAGGGACAGTGGGCATTTTCGCCGATAGCCAAGCGGCTCTAATGTCCCTGAGCTCGTACGTCACATCCTCTGCTCTCGTTGGTCAGTGCAGGGAGGAACTGTCCAGGCTAAGCTGTCTATCCCAAGTTACTCTAGTTTGGGTCCCCGGCCACAGAGACCTCTACGGTAATGAAAGGGCAGATGAATTGGCAAGGGCAGGATCTGCCTTAAACGTCTCCACATCGGTGTCAGTCGCTGCACCGCTGGGGACTGTTAAGGGGGAAATTTTCCGGCACTATTTTCGCAGGGCGGGGAACAGGTGGCATAATTTGGATACCTGTAGGACCGCGAGACTTACGTGGCCCAACTACGACCTAGGGCGTACAAACTCTCTCCTGAGCAGGAGCAGGAGGGACGTCTCGAGGCTGACGGCTGTTCTGACCGGTCACTGGCTGATTGGTAGGCATGGCATTAGACTTGGGATTGTACGCGGTTCGCATTGTCGCAGCTGCGGCATACCGGGCGAGGAGGAGACTGTGGAGCATCTTCTCTGCGATTGTCCGGCGCTGCAGAATATTCGACTCCGGATCTTGGGTGACCATATACTGGACGACCTCTCGGTAATATCACGTGTGGGATTCGGTAATCTCATACGTTATCTTAACCGAACGGGGTGGGTCTAGTACTCCGGATACTAGTTCCTTACGGGTAGTGTGGTCTCTTCAAAACGGAGTCGCTTTTTGACTCTACTTGATGCTCACGAGTAGCGTGAGCTGCCACTTAAACCAACCAACCAACCATGCCTGTTTCAAATTTCATTGCAATCGGACCACTAACTAAGAAATGGCCGAATTATTTCCAAAAATGTTGTCATATATCCCCACTGTGCAGTATTTGCATATGCCTTAACTGTGATTCTGATGATGACTTAAAATTCTTAAGCTGATTAAGCAGCAACCGAATGCAAATAAAATTTAATATTTTGTCTTAAATTTCCAATTTAGGTGTTTTACTTGCATTTTTCTACATTTTCATTAATAATGTAAGGGGTCGATTTTAGGTACTTTTGAAAATTTGCAATAAATTTTTTTTTTTTTTTTTTGCAAATTCGAATTATTTCTAGCTCAGGATTGTGAGTTGATTTTATGATGAGTTATGGCCAAAAAAGGGGTGGCAACCAGCAAGCCTTTCCCCTACATAAAAAAAAATTAAATAACAACCAACCGACAATGTTTATTTAAAATTGTTGTTGAAAAAAAAAAATAAAAAACGAAAAAATAAAGTAAATAATCATACAAATTATTTTATATATGACTCACAGTGTTTTAAAACAATAAAAATTTTGTTAATCCGTTAAGTCGCAATATAGTTTGATTCATGTTATATATCTCTAGAAAAGATTCAAATTATTTTGGAGAAATGATTTAAATATTTTTTTCTCTTGATTAAAATTTTAATATTTTTTTTGTAATTATATACTATTTTCAAGTTTTGGTAATACAAAAGTCAAATGTGTTATTAAAATGTAATTACAATTTATATAAGACAATTTAATGAAATGTTTTTTTTTTATCACGAAAAACATCTTAGATTCATGGCACGGTGTTAAGCAAACCAACCATGCACATAATGATAACTTCTATTTTTAGTTAACGTTTGTAATTTATGTAATTGTTACTTGAATTTTAAAAAGAAATTCATACAGAAATCCGGTTGTTTTGCGATTTATAGGGGATTTGTTTATTTTCTAAAATTTTGTTTATGTTTTATTTTTAGCTATAAGATGGATATGTGAAATCAGTGTTGTTATCATAGCATTTTTTCTATATATTAATTGCGTTTTTCTGCCCTACTATTGTAACGGGGAACTTAGTAGGTTCCGGTACTTAACTCATTAAGGACACTTCACAGATCCGAAAGACATTATTGAATCAAACTTTAAAGACATTTTTGTATTTTTTTTGCCTTAAAGCGGCATCAAGTGGAAATATTAGCAAGTTAAGACTTTGACAGGATATGAATCCTTGACGATAGAAAATACAAAAAACCCAATCGGCTCAGTGTTGGCAAAGGGTCTGCGACGATCGGTTATGCGACGGCGGAACTTGAGAATAACAATCTGGATAGTATTGTCCTGTTACCCGATTGATAACATAAGGACACTTCACAGATCCGTAAGACATTATTGAATCAAACTTTAAAGACATTTTTATATTTTTTTTTCCTTAAAGCGGCATCAAGTGGAAATATTAGCAAGTTAAGACTTTGACAGGATATGAATCCTTGACGATAGAAAATACAAAAAACCCAATCGGCACAGTGTTGGCAAAGGGTCTGCGACGATCGGTTATGCGACGGCGGAACTTGAGAATAACAATCTGGATAGTATTGTCCTGTTACCCGATAGATAACATAAGGACACTTCACAGATCCTTAAGACATTATTGAATCAAACTTTAAAGACATTTTTGTATTTTTTTTTTTTTGCCTTAAAGCGGCATCAAGTGGAAATATTAGCAAGTTAAGACTTTGACAAAAAACCCAATAGGCACAGTGTTGGCAAAGGATCTGCGACGATCGGTTATGCGACGGCGGAACTTGAGAATAACAATCTGGATAGTATTGTCCTGTTACCCGATTGATAACAGTGGCCAACCGTTGATTTGAGCGAACTTGCCAACGTTGGCATGCCGTTGGTAATTCAAAAAATTTGGTGCTTTTAAAATAACTTAAATTAAATTTGAGAAATATGTATACTAAAACACATTTAAAAAGCAGCAATACAGTTCGGTCTAAGTCTTATATATCATATTTAAATGTGTGAAATATAATAAAATAAAAAAATGCTTCTAGATGGTTGTAATATTGGTAAAAACAATATTGGCAGGGTACTCAGATTGTCATGGTGTTGACCTTGAGTCATTGGGTGGGAATACTGTACCCCCAAAGAATTAACATCTATCTTTGGTAATTGTTTCTGAATATTTTTTAAAGCTGTCAGTTTAACATCTTACATTCATTTTAATATAGCTCTGTTTAATTTTGGCATGGATTTTTATATGTTGTTGTGCTGAAATAACATGGGTTGAGAACCACTTATAGGAGCTAGCTAGGGAACATCTTTTATTTTACCATGCCTATCGACCTCTATACTACATATGTAGTGTGCTGCTAGACGTATAGAGGTCGATAGGCATGGTAAAATAAAAGATGTTCCCTAGCTAGCTCCTATAAGTGGTTCTCAACCCATGTTATTTCAGCACAACAACATATAAAAATCCATGCCAAAATTAAACAGAGCTATATTAAAATGAATGTAAGATGTTAAACTGACAGCTTTAAAAAATATTCAGAAACAATTACCAAAGATAGATGTTAATTCTTTGGGGGTACAGTATTCCCACCCAATGACTCAAGGTCAACACCATGACAATCTGAGTACCCTGCCAATATTGTTTTTACCAATATTACAACCATCTAGAAGCATTTTTTTATTTTATTATATTTCACACATTTAAATATGATATATAAGACTTAGACCGAACTGTATTGCTGCTTTTTAAATGTGTTTTAGTATACATATTTCTCAAATTTAATTTAAGTTATTTTAAAAGCACCAAATTTTTTGAATTACCAACGGCATGCCAACGTTGGCAAGTTCGCTCAAATCAAATATGCTACCAGAAAGATGAGAAAAAGTAGTGGCTAACGATGGACAATACTCTGAATAATGTATCAGTTCATTTTGTCATTATAATAAATGCATTTTTCAAGCAAAAAAATAGGCATTATTAACTTGTATACTCAATAAAAAGAAAAATAGAGTTGTCGACTATCGTTAAGGTTTACGTAGTGAATCACTTAATCGTTAGTGCAAACAATAAAAGTTGTCGATATATTTTGCGATTGTCTATACAAATTTTTAGAAATATCCTATTTTTTAAAATTTGATGTCAAAAATTAAAAACTTGGTACAAACTTATATATGTTAGGATCGCATACTTTTGCAGAATCTACGTTTAAAAACTTGTGTCAATCCGACGAGGATTATGGGATAGGCCAACTAAAGAATGGCCCATTTATAATGTGGACGCACAAATGATTTAATAAATTTTGAAGAAAAAGTGTCACATAATAGTATGATGTTTAAAGTCTTTTGTTCAGGTTTAAGAAAAACTATAAGAAACTTTAATATCTTATTAAATATAAAAATTATTGGCATATTTATCGCCATATTCATAGAAATATTAAACAGCATTTCAAATACATTTTATTTAAAAGACACATTTCAGCCTTAAAACTGTATTCATAAACGAATATTAACTTTTAAACAAGGTTTAAAATATGTATTTTAAGCTAATATTCGTTTAAGAATACCGTTTTAAGGCTTAAAATGTATTTGAAATCTGAATTAAGATTTTTTTATGAATACGTGCGATAGTGTTCAAGCAAGACTTCTATCAAAAATGGATGTCTAGAAAACAGCAATAAGCCCTTCAATTAACTAAACTATGGTTATGTTTTCATTGAAGGTGTTTTCGACGTGTTTTGAAACAAAACATGTATTTCTATACATTGTTTATTTTCAAAGGTTATTGTGCGTTTTTTTTTAGCATTACATATAGGCAACATTGTTCACAATAAATAAAGTTCATAGTTCGCTCGCTTGTCTATTTTGTTGTGTGGTTTTCTTTTAATTTTTGTTTATGTTTAGAAATTTTATATTGTCTTAAAGTTTTTTTTTATATATTTTTTTTTAAATTTAATTAACCTCCGGTTTTAGCCAGAAATAATCATTTCTTTTATATCATTTACACGCTTTTTGCTCCGTTGTCATTATTGTTGCTATTGTTGCAGTTGTTGTTGAATGTGTTGTTAACCTTCTTTTCATTACTCGTTTTGCAAGAATATTTTTTTTCTTTTTAAGTGTTTTCACTTGTATATTTTATTTTATTTTTTTTTTTAGTATAAGTACTAGAGTTCGTCACGGAATTTTGATTTTGGGATATCATCAACTTTTTTACGGGTTTTGCATAAAAAAATGGCGTAATTACTTTTTTAAAATTTCAACCCCTTCCACATTCGCACGGTGGCCAAAAACGCTGATTTAGGGTAAATTTTACTGCAGAGCAAAAAGGAATGTATTTATATGAAACATTCGATTCTACGCCAAAAATTATTTTAAAAAATAATTTTTTTCAGTTTTTAAAATGCACCGTTTAGGAATAGAGTGAATGAAAATCTCTCTTTTTTTCTAAATCATTAAAAAATAATTTTTCTAATCACTCACAACAACAATGTATTCCCAACTGACAATAATGGTACAAAAAATTTCGATGTATCGCGAACCGCTAAAAAGTTATTAAGGTATACATTTTGTAAAAAATACTAAATATAATTCTTCTTATTTTAAATGAGCATAAGATCATTTATTTATTAATTATAATTATTTTTTTCAATATTTCGTCTCCACATTCGGTGACTTCTTCGGGGAACAATTATTACAATTTGATTGAAAAACTTGTTTTAATGATTGAAAAACTTATATTTTTTAACACACACAATGAAAAAGTATTTCAAGCTAAGAAACATGCTAAAAAAAAAATTAAAAAGTTGTTAATCAATAAAATATTGTATTTTAGCAAAGACAACATTTTGAAAACTTAATAACTGGGTTACCATAAAGCGAAAATTTTGCACCATTTTCCCCCGCTGCTTTAGGGTCCATTTTACTGCAGAGCAAAATGGAATGTATTTATATGAAATTTGAACTCAACATTCGATTCTACGCAAAAAAATTTTTAAAAAAAACTTTTTTCAAATTTAAAGTGCACCGTTTAGGCAATAGAGTGGAGGAAAATCTCTCTTTTTTCGAAATCATTTAAAAATAATTTTTCTAATCACTTACAATAACAATGTGTTACCAACTGACAATAATGGTACAACAAAATTAAATGTATCGTGAACCGCTAAAAAGTTATTAAGGTATAAATTTTGTAAAAAATAATAAATATAATTCTTCTTATTTTAAACGAGCTTAGGATCATTTATTTATTAATTGTAATTATTTATTTCCAATATTTCGTCTCCACGTTTGGTGACTTCTTCAGGAAAAAATTAGTACAATTTGATTGACAACTTGTTTTAATGATTTAAGAACTTGTATTTTTTTAACACACACAATGAAAAAGTATTTCAAGCTAAGAAACATTCTACAAACATTTTCGATATATCGCTGCCAATTAAAAAATTGTTTATCAATAAAATACTGTATTTTAGTAAAAACGACATTTAAAAACTTAATAACTGGGTTATCATAAAGCGACAATTTTGCAAATTTTTTCACTTTAAAAACGGAAAAAAAGAGATTTTTTAAAATAATTTTTGTTGTAGAATCGAATGATGAATTCAAATTTCATTTAAATACAGCTCTTTTTTCTCTGTAGGAAAAGGGACCCTAAATCAGCGCTTTTGGACGCCGTGCGCATGTGGAAGGAGTTGGAATTTAAAATAAATAATAACACCAATTTTTTTATAGATGCAAAAACATTTTAAAAAGTGATGATATCCCAAAAACAAAGACATTTTATACTATTCTAACGAACTTTAATAAGTAGTTTTTATTTTATTTCATTATATTTATCTTTATAAGATTTTATTTGCAAAGTGAAATCGAACTCTCCGCTTCTTGATTTAATATTAAAATTTAGTCTTCTTTAACTTTTATTGTGAGCTTTTGTTAATTCATTTTTATTTCCATTTATTAAAATTGTAGTTTTATAGTTTAATGGTTTTGTTGCCCGTCAGTCAAAATTCGCAGACAGACAATTTTTTTTTGTTTAAATTATAAAAAAAAAAACGTTATGATGCAGTGTTGTCAATGTTTACAGTATACAAAATAAGTTTATATGGACCAAGTGTTAGATCTTTATATTTAAATTAATGAAAGTTTTAAACAGAGTTGCCAGATTTGTAAGTTTTTTTGGAGATTTAATAAATCTCGAACAAAAAATTAAGATAATAGCTAAACCATTTCCAACTTTGAAAACCCGCCCTCTTTAAAAGCGGAATGACCGCCAATAAAAAGTTCCACTATTAAACTTCCCAGCAAAAAAATTCCAAAAAGGTAAGCGGGTTTGTCATCAAGCATTTTGGGCAGAACGCATTCCTTACTAGATTACCTACTCGATTCTTTTAACAGGGCGTGAGACTAAAATAATTGATTCTTTAGAATTGATTATTTTTTTTACCGAAGAACCATTTACTTTATATTTTTAAGAACTACATACATTTTTTAATAAAGAAATAGTTCCATTGTAAAACCACGAAGCACTTACACAAAAAAAATAAATAAATAGTTCCCTAGAAAAAATAAGAAGTACTTACATTTAAAAAAAAAAGAAGTAGTTTCATAAGTAAATTCAACTTTTACTCACACGTAATTCTCCTAGGTCACTCAAATATAACGATCAAAACTCATACGGAAATAAAATCCTAAAAAGTGAAACATCGAATTGTATTGATAACATGGGTTTGTCATAATTTTGGAGCTATAAACCACGAAAATATAAACTTTTCAAAAAAAAGAACAATTCAAAATTGAAAAAAAAAAATATGACTCACGCACCCTCGAAAATTTTTTTTACACTCACTCACGATAACTTCAGTAATTTCAACTTCCACTCACAATTTTCTGCTCACGTGCGCTTCCCTAATTTATACCTAACCACAGTTTAACAAAATTTAGGCAAAATTCTGTTTTTAGTATTATTTTCCTGCAAATAAATATTTGTTTGAAAATATATATGAGATAAATTATTTTTTCAAAATTAGGAACTACTTCCAATAACGTCCTTTTATTAAGAAAAAGTATATGATTACTTCTTGAGTACAAAAAGTTATACATATAAGTTAATAACATTGTTATTTTCTTTTAAGTAAATAATTACTTTGTTATTGAGTTCATGCTGTCTGGTTTAAATTTAAAGAATTGATTACAATACTACTTGCTTTTTTGACTCTATCGTTGGAATGAGTTTGGTATTGCAGTTACTAAATTTGGCAATGAGATATGTAAGCAAGTGTGGGCATCACCTTCTTTTTGGAATGTGTAATTTTTTCCTGGGTTAGTATACGCCAATAGAAAAAATTTAGTAAACATTTTTGCTATAACTACAAAAAAAATTTTTTTTAATTACATTACAGAAAAAACTGCTAAAGTTTGCAGTTTTTTTTCTTCTAAATATTAGTAAGATAAGAATATCAAACAAAATTTGATGAACCTACAAATATTTAATTGTGAAAGGCGTGGTAGAGAAGAATGAGTTTTTTTTCTAAAAATCATAACTACATTGTAAATTTTCAATTTTTCTGAATCAGACTGCGCAGTTTCTGGTATTGAACCTTCGTCAGTGACCCTGTTTTTTTGAATAATGTAATATTTGTTATGTTTTTATTTGTTCGATTGCGTCTATATGAAATTTTCTGTGCAATCACTGACCGTGGTATAGATAAACTGATTTCTAATGCCACATGTACTCGCATTACACGCTTTAGCGCTCTGATCTATCGTCAGGTCGAGTTTTGTTGTGATTAAAACTAGTTTTATTCAATACACGGTGTTTTTGTTCTTGCATACATAATCTCAGAAGTACAACTCCAACACAACACAACAGTTCTATTTTTAGAAACTTTATTTCACTTTAATGTCCACTGTTTTCCCATATGTTTTTGTAAGTGATATTTAGTTATATTTGAGCTAAATTTAAGTTGATAGAAAATAACAAAATTATCTGCTAAAATCAGCAAAAAATTTGCTAAATGTTAATAGACAAAGAAAAATGTGAAATTTTAAAGTTTTTTTAATAATTTTTTAATGCGAATAAAATCTGCCCTTCTAAAATCAGCAATCTACAATTGTTTAGCAAACATTTCTGTTGCTTTTAACGAAATATTATGTTCCCTAGTGAAAAAAGTTATATAGAAAGTTATATAATTTATATATATATAATATAATGACCAGGATTTTTAAGTCGAGTTTGTTATTTGGTCGCGTTCCATTGGCTTGGAACGAAGTTAAGGTAGTATTCATACCGAAGGCTGGGCGCAAAGCGGAACATTTGCCCAAATCTTATGGACCAATAAGTCTTAGTTCTTTTCTCCTTAAGACCATGGAGAAAGCCTTGGACCACTATATCAGGGATGTGTACCTGCTGCGCAAACCCATTCATAGGTACCAATTTGCGTATCAGCAGGGAAAATCCACTGAGACGGCTGTCCATCAAGTTGTCACTATGATCGAAAAGGCACTGGAGGCGAAGCAAATAGCCTTGTGTGCTTTCGTTGATATTCAGGGCGCTTTTGACAACACGTCCTACGATGCGATTAGGACTGCGATGTTGAGGAAAGACATCCCCAGTGTTATCGTTAGTTGGACTCTGGAGATGTTGACCTCTAGAGTCATTACATTCGGCATCGGGAACACTTCTAGGACCATAGGGGCGACTAGGGGCTGTCCTCAGGGGGGTGTGCTATCGCCTCTGCTGTGGACTCTGGTCATTGATGAGCTGCTTGAGCAGCTTAATGACCTGGGTTTCAGAACCTACGGATATGCTGACGATCTTGTTATTTCTGTCACAGGCTGGGATGACAGAACAATTTCTGAGCGCATGCAACAGGCTCTGAACTTTACCTTAAAGTGGTGCCAGGAGAAGGGATTGACTATAAATCCCTCGAAAACCATCCTGGTGCCCTTTACTAGGAGACGTAAGTTATGTCTCACTGAGCCATCGCTTCAGGGGACGAGGATCTGCTTCTCTGATAGCGTTAAGTACTTGGGGGTTATATTGGATAGGTCTCTGAATTGGAATGAGCACCTTGATATGATCTCTAAAAGGGCCACTAGGGCAATGTTTGCCTGCCAGAGGCTCTTTGGCAAGACCTGGGGCCTTAGACCTCAAATGGTCTACTGGTCTTTTAACACCATTGTGAAACCGATGGTCACATACGCCTCTTTGGCGAGGTGGACAAAGGTTGAACAACTCGGGGCTCAGATGACTCTTAAGAGGATTTATCGACTGGCATGTATTGGCATCACTGGTGCCTCAAAATCATGTCCGACTGATGCCATTGGAGTCATGCTGGGTATTCCTCCTTTGCATATTTCTGTAAAGGAGAACGCGTGCATGGGATCCCTAAGGCTGTGGGAGATTGGCAGCATGAGGAGTGGGGATCTGAAGGGTCATCTTGAGATTGCGAAAATGTTCACTGATGACCCGGTTATTAGGGTCAGTGACAAGATACTGCCTGTGCAAGTATTTGTTAGGCACTTCGTTGTTGTGATTTTCGACAGGAGCATGTGGTTGAATGGATCTTGGGTACCGGAGGTTGGTGCACAGGTCTGGTTCACGGATGGCTCGAAACAGTCGAACATGGATACGGGGGCGGGTGTCGTCGGACCCGGATTTCAGCGTGCTCTGCCCATGGGCAAATATCCCTCCGTTTTTCAGGCTGAGGTCTTCGCTATCTGTATCTGTGTGGAAGAGTGTCTGCGGAGGAGGACACGGGGGGCCACGATCTACATTCTATCTGACAGCCAAGCGGCACTTGGTGCCTTGAGGGCTCAAGATGTGTCGTCTGGTCTGGTTAAGGAATGTATCGACTCTCTAAATCGTCTAGGACTTAACAACTCCTTGACACTGGGCTGGGTTCCTGGCCATGAGGGGCATGAGGGCAACGAACGGGCTGACTGTTTAGCCAACTGCGGAGCTCGTCGACAATTCATTGGCCCGGAACCCTTCTGTGGCGTACCCAATGGGTATGTCAGAGAGAGGCTCAGAAGATGGAGGGAGTCGGAGTTTGGGGCCTATTGGGCCAGATCGCCTGGGCAACGACAGGCGAGGCTGTTTATATCTCCCTCTGGGGAGAGATCGCGGAAACTCTTGTCTATGACGAGGGGCGAACTAAGGACCGTAACGGGTTACCTCACAGGACACTGTGGCCTTAGGTATCAATTGTACAAGATGGGACGATCCTCTACGGATACGTGCAGGTTTTGTGAATTGGAACCCGAGACCTCTGAGCATGTTCTCTGCAAATGTCCGATGCTCTCAAATTCCATTTGAAAATATATATACATTGTTTTTGTTTTAAATTTTACCACTCATTGCAAAAAAAATCAAAAATTTTTTGAAATTTTATCGATTTAAATTTATAGAATAAAACAAATTTTATCAACAAAACAGTATCAACTCAAAATACAACCAAATATAAATAAAACAGTTTGATTATTTTTAACATAAATAAAGGCTCAAATCAAAATAATAGCTTTTTATGAAAATATACGATTCATTTCTATTTGAACTTTTGTATTAACTCGAAATAATACCTTTTTGTTGAAATAAAGGTAATCACTACATTATCATGAAAATGGTCTCAAAAGTGGTTTTCGAGATGAAAGAGTAATTGGAATACGTTGGAATTTTTACAATAGATAGATATTGATGTTGTTAGTTGATTTCTTGAAAAAAGTGATATTTTAAAAATTTTGAGTTAATACCCTCTTGTTGATCAAGTGCGATATAATTAATTATAGCCCCTTGTAAAAAAATTCTCAGTTTTTTGTGTGTACATCTCAGTATGATTACAATGATTTTTTTTTTTAATTTTGAACTCAATGGAGTGGTTCAGAAAAAAGTTTACCGGATTTACTTGAAACTTAGTGTAAGTGTTGCCCTTTAAAATATAAGATCTTCATGAAACAACTTTTTGAATTTTTAAAATAATTGATCGAAGTAGGCGAGGTCAAACTACTAAAAAGTGAGCACTTTTGAGGAAAAGTATGTTAATATTTAAATTTACCGTGCTTATCTGCAACATTGAAAAAATTTGAAATAAATCATTATCGATAGACTGTTCTATGGGCTATCTACTGGTAACATATCTTATTAAAAAATTTCAGAACTTTTTCTGAAATTTTTTAATAAAAAACCAAACATTGTTATATCTCAAAAAAAGCAAATTCAAAAAGTTGGTAAATGAAGTTCTTATATTTTATAGGACAACACTTACTGGAAACTTCAAATAAATCCGACAAAATTTTTTGTAAAGTGGGAGAGTATAAAACTAAAGCGTCATATACAGAATTTATACGGGACAAATGTCGCAACTTATTGGCGAATTAAAAAAAAATGAGGATGACAAATATTTATTATTGCTATTTCGTTTTATTTTTTAATTGCTTATTTTAAGTATTCCTTTTAAAAAAATATTTTTATCATTATAAACAGTCGAGTTCTTTTATATGACAGTTGTTCATTATATGACAGTAAATTTTTTTTTTTTTTAATTAATAAATTATTTTATTTTATTTAATGTATTTTTATAGACTTTATAAAAATTAAAAAACTCATTTGATATACATCGATATTTAACCTCATCTCAAAAGTGGGCAAATTCCAGTAATAGCAAATTAGATCCCTCAAATATATTATTGGATTGAGTTATATCAAAATTTATGTCAAAATTTTTTTTTTTTTTTGGATCGAATTAGATCCATAAAGATAAGTAATTTTTGGTGGATCGAAATAGATAATTTGAGATTAAATTAGATCTACTTTAATCAGATGAAATATTTAATTTTGAATAAAATTTAAAACAAAAGAAAAATTGTCATCGGGCGTATAATTATGTATGGGTTAATGTATAAAAATATATAATTATATCTTATACGCATACAAAATATTAGTGATGTTGGACTTTATATGATCATATCTCAAACTATGTATATTGTTTTAGAAATGTTGAGGTTAAGAAGAAGAATAAACGTTTTTCTCTAAAAATTATAAACACTTTTAATTTTTAAATCAGACTAGACTAGTTTCTGCCTTTTTATGGACAGGCTCATCAGTGATTTTCCATTTAAATTGTATTATTATTATTTGTGTCTTATAATTTGTCAGGTTGTCTCTATAGAAAGATATATCAATAAATCTAAACAGTGACATTTGGCAGCCTCAGGCATTTGAGGGTTAATTTCCTGTGCGAAAAGTGTTTTCAAATCTGATTTCTCTGAATAAATTTTTTTTCTTACAAAATTTTGCTAATTTTTCATTTAAGTAATCTGGCAGCCCTGTTTATACATTTTATTTTCCATATGCTTGTTGTAGCTGGTTTTATTATTGTACGTTTAGTATTTCATTATATGATCAAAACGCACCATTCGGTCGGTCGTTGACTCAATTTTATTCAATTTAAATTTATATCACGCTAATTGAATTTTACTTAATAATTATAAACTATATCATTTAAATATTACCGATTTGAATTGCAACAAAAGTTTAAAATCGGTGGAACAAAGTATTTTTCCACCAAACGCCGAGATCTCACATTTTTGATTGAGTAAAAATTGGGGCTAGCAATTATGAAAAACTGTTGTAATATTTTCATCACAATATTGATTTAATTCTTAAAATTTTCAAATTATGTATCAATTTATAGTGTAGATTTATTGATTAATAATAATTATTTGCAAATTTTTATATATATACATATATATGTATATTAGGGCAGGTCGATTTAAAAATCGCTCAACGTACAAGGAAAATCGTATTCTAGGGATCAAAATAAGAAACTTTGCCGAAGGAACCATACCTCTAAAACGAATTCCGATGTCCCGACTTTTGACCCGTAGGATCAAATTTTGAAAAATCCCACTTTGACCCATTTAGAGTGCTCCAATCGAATCCAACCCAATCGAATATAATTTACACATTCATCTGCTAGAGCGTCTTCCGGAGAAGAAATAGAGGCCATAATCTTGGAAAGACTCCTCCTACTTTCTGAAATATCTCTATCCCGAGATTTGTACATTTTGCTATAAAAACACGGCTAAAAAGGCCCTCTTTCAACTTAAATTTTAACCCTTTAACGGTCACCTAGAATGATGATTTATGCATTAATCTGCTAGCGCGTCTCCCGGAGAAGAAGTAGCGCCCATAATCTTGGAGAGATTCCTCATACTTTCTGAAATATCAAAGTGGGCTTTTACAAAATTTAACCCTACGGCTCAAAAATCGGGACATCAGAATTTGTTTTAGAGGTATGGTTCCTTCGGCAAAGTTTCTTATTTTGATCCCTAGAATACAATTTTTCTTGTACGTTGAGCGATTTTTTTTGCCTCCCTACAAATCGAGCCGCCCTAATGTATATATATTTTTTTTTTTTAATTTCAAAATTGACCCTGATTATTGGCAATAATTTTGTTTGTACTACTCTATTTACTACAATTTGTTTTCCTTGACGTTTTTATGTTTTAATTTTAATGATTATTTATTGCATTTGATTTTACGCCAGTGGTGGTTTACTAATTTTTATTGTATTGTATTGTTTAATATTTGTTAATGCAAAACTCATCAATCTTTTTATAAAAAATATAAATAATATCAACACTACATCACTGCTTCTGTTAATATTTTGATATAGTATTAACACAAAAATAAACATGAATAGGAAAAAAAAAAAACAAAAAACGCCAAAATTATCCAAACAACCTACAAACTACACCATGGGTCAGAACGAACGAATTTTGCGCAAATATCAAAATTTGACAGTAGCCGATTATATTTTTGGACATTATTCAAAAGATTGATGCACATTCTTAAGGGTTTTAAAAACTCTTTTTAGTTAGTCATAAACAGAGAAGATAAATTTTCCTTTTTTGCTTTTTAGTACCTTGCCACTTTTACACATATTTGCTATTGAGCCAATTTTTGATGTTTTAATTTTTAGACTTAAAAACTGATTTTTTTGAGATTTTTGATTTTGAGATTTAAAAATGCCTTTTCCTGTTTTTCCTTTTTTGTAGTTTTGAAATTTTTGTTTTCCTTTTTTACAATATTTTTTCTCCATAAATTAATTTTTGTGTCTTTACTAAATTAAACAATAGTTTCTAGAGATATCCTTAAAAAGGATCCTAACAGAATCCTGTCAGTCATTGAGTAAAAATAATGATTTTTTTTTAATAAATGCATCACAGAAGATTAATACACACAAAAAAAAATTTAGCTCTTTGCCAACTGAAATTTGGTTACTTCGACTCAAATTCGGTTATTACGAATTTCAGTCGGTTGATACAACTGAACATTAGTTTTCACAACTAAGTTTGTTCAATTCAACTGAATTTTAATTGCACCACCGAAAATATTCATAAATCGAATGTACTAACTAAATTTATCAGTTGTTACCATTAAAATACACTTTTCAATTCGGTTGGCACTTTATTTCTCTGTGTGTGTATATATTTTTGCTGATCTTTAAAATAGATTTTATTGTGAAAATTTAGCAATGAAAATGAAAGTTTGCCGACTTTTTTGCTACTACTTACTCTGATGCTAAATATAACAACTTAAATGAATACCCGTATCCTTTGGTCTCAAATCAATCTATTATTTTACCATCTATCGATCGCTCTGACGTGTCACGTTGTTTAAAAAGTTTAAAATCGTCTTTTAGCCATGGACCGAATGGGGTGCCTAGCTGTATACTAATCAACTGTGCTGAGAGTTTGTCTGCTCCTTTATCTTTGTTGTTTAACATCTCTGTTAAGAATGGATACTTTCCTCAGTTCTGGAGAGAATCGTATATTATTCCATTATTTAAATCCGGTAGAAAATCTGATATATCAAACTATAGAGGAATCGCGAAGCTTAGCACAATTCCAAAGCTATTTGAAAAATTCATTACTGGTTTCAATATGTCATCATGTCTCGCATATTTGTACCCTTATCAACATGGTTTTCGGAAGGGCTGTTCAACTGTCACTAATCTTTTACATTTAACAACTATAATTAATCGAGGATTTGTAAATGGGAAACAAACTGATGTTGTTTATACTGACTTTAGTAAGGCATTCGATAAGGTTAATCATAATCTGCTCCTGACTAAATTCAAATTAATAGGGTTTTCCCCTAACAGTCTGAACTGGATTTCATCATACCTTTTTAATAGAAAGCAAAGTGTACGATATAAAAATTTTACTTCTAAATACATAGCAGTTAAATCCGGGGTCCCTCAAGGAAGCCACTTAGGGCCAGTTCTTTTTTCTTTATTTATAAATGATCTTCCAAATGTGATAAAATATTCGAAAATATTGTTGTATGCTGATGATGTGAAGATCTTTTCGAGTTATAAAAATCCATCTGATCATATCTTTCTACAAATGGACTTAGATAATTTCCAAAATTGGTGCAATGTAAACCTAATGGATCTTAACCTAAAAAATGTAAATCCATGTGCTTTTCTAGAAAAAATCCTATAAAAATTGATTACTTCTTTGATGGACACCAACTGGAACTAGTTGATATTTTTCTGGATTTGGGAATACTATTTGATCCGAAACTTAATTTTGTCTCTCATATTCATATGACGGTTAACAAGGCCAGAGGCGTACTTGCTTTCATTAAGCGGTGGGCCAAGGAGTTCAGTGATCCGTACGTTACAAAAATGCTATACACGTCTCTTGTACGTCCGATTTTCGAATATGGCTCATTAATTTGGGACCCACAATATAACAATCACAGTAATCACATTGAATCTGTTCAAAAACAGTTTCTGATTTTTGTTTGCGAGGTTTATCATGGATTCCGGGAGTTAATCTTCCTTCATATCAGAGTAGACTTGCTATTATAAAATTACCTGCGCTTAAAAGCCGTCGAATTATGTTAAACGTATCTTTTCTACTTATCTTAATTAATGGTGATGTTTTTTCTAAATTTTTGATTAATAACATAACGTTTATTGTTCCTCAACGTCCAACTCGTTACTTTCGTCCTTTATCACTGCAGTTTTATCGTAGTAACTATGCTAATGCTGACCCATTACGAAGAATATGTAAAGACTTTAATGATTTATATAATTGTATTGATTTTTCTTTAAATGTTGATGCTGTTAAACGTGAAATAAAACTGTATTTAAATATTTAATTATGTTTTTTGTTGTTATATAATTTTGTTAATAATTTTTAATTAAAATTTTTTATAGTCTGTAAGGATTTAATATATAGACTAAATAAAATAAAATAAAAAAATATTCAAGTTTGAGGCCATACTCTATATTTTTTTATTTGGATACTGTCTAACAAATAATCTATAGAGTTTTTGTTTTCCAATTTATTAATTGACCACTTTCAGGAATGTGTTGATAGATCTATTTCGGGAATTTTCTAGGTTCCCATCATCAGAACACGTTTTGAATGAAGTGACAATCCCATGCAAAACATTAAACATTCATATAACCTAGTTTTCCCACTAAATGAGAACTAATATATGAGCTCGAAGTTAAAGATTATCACCATTGATCAAAAATAAACTGAAAACTTGTTCGTTATTATGTCGAATATCAAAAAACATAATTTTTATTTTTAATAAAAATTATATCAAACTTGTGAAAATTTTGTTTAAGCAGACTTGCCCCAAATTAAATAGTTAACTGACCCAAAGTGAATAACAGGAAAAAAATCTTACCTTTAATGATTAGCAGCACCAGCATATAATGACGTGTTGGCGAGTTTAATGTTTATAAACATGATTAAGTTTTTAATTTCAACTTTTTGTTTATTAATAAACAAAAACATATTTTTTATTTAAAATAAATATATGTTGCTTTCCAAGCTAACTGCCCGCTAGAGGAAAAAGTATATCGCAGCAATGCTAAACTAACAGTATTTGCTCTCCTATAAGAGACTAAGAAAACATGGAAATTTTATTTTTAAATTTTTGTAACAAATGGGCGAAGTAGGCGTTTTTAAATATTGACATATTTTGCTATAATTTTAGTACATTATTTATTATAACTTAACTGAATTTGGCGAGTGCTAGATATTTTACTATATCAAAATTTTATTAACCCATTCCTGCCTATTGGGTATTTAAATACCCAAAAAGGAGCCATCTTAAAAAAATTTATAGCTTAGAGTTGCATTTTTACAGATAGGTGGAGAAAGTATAAAAATACTTTAGGAGAATGTTGGTGTAACATTGGGGGTTGCTAATTATCTGTTCAAGTGTCTGCAAATTTACATATTCTGAAAAATTGAAAGAAAGAATTGAAATTGCCTCTGAAAAATTGGAGAAGCGACACATCGGAAAACTTTATTGTTGGCTAAGTGTTAGGTATTCTTTAAAGTGCAAAAAATTTGTATCAAATAACTTCCAAAACGTTAAGTAAAGCATGTGTGAAATTTCATCGATATTGGACAATGGAATCGGGGGAGAATGGAGAATTGGAAAAAAAAATTTTTTTTGAAAACAATTAAAAAAAAATTTTTTTTTTTCAAAATTCAGAACTAGTTCCTAATTTATAGAGCAAATCTCAATTTATTTACAAATAGGCCAAATTTCATTTTTATTTTTTTTAATTTATAAAAAATTTTGAAGTTTCATCGTGTAACTCGTATTAGTTTGGGAGAAAATATTCGTTGAATATTGTCCTCCATATATCGTCGTCTATCCTGTAAGTAGTGACATGTGTTCTTTTTTTATTGTACCATTGAGAAGCTATATTGGTCATACATATATCTACCAAGCGGTTTTGCGATATCTTAATGAATTTAGAAGATAGCAAAAAGTGCTGTGTGTATAACTCATATAAAAAAAAACTAAACTTTTTTTCTATGAACAAAAAGTGTTACGTGTACAAACTGATATGAACTATTTTGAAAAAAAGGCGCCTTCAGAAGGAGGTATGTGTAGTTTTTCTTAAAAACCTAGGCTAGGCTGCTCCATGTCTTCTTAGACTGTTATAGAAGAGCAGATACTGTTAGTTTTGCAGTGCTGCGTTATACTTTTTCCTGTAGCGGGGTAGTTGGCTTGGAAAGCAACATATGCATGTGTATAACATAACGATGGTCATAAATTGACATCTTTTTGTGAAACATTTTTTATATTATTTCAACCAGTGATGCATTTTGAGTTTTTTTGTTTTGGGCTAAATTGACAATTTAAAAGGGCCAAAATACCATTTATAGGGCCACAGGAATGATAAAGTTAGTCCTATAGTACTTTTGTTGTACTATTTGATCCGGAAAAGTACCATGGTACTCCTTTGACTCTTTTAGTACTATTTGCATATAAATAAAAATTAAAGATTGAGTTTGAATTTTAACGTCTTTTTCACACAATTGCAATTAATACTATAATTAATATGCAATTTTATTTAATTTTAATTGTGAAAGACGTGGCAGAGAAGAATGTGTGTATTTTCTAAAAATCATAACTACAATTGTAAATTTTTCAATTTTCCTGAATCAGACTGCGCAGTTTCTGGTATTGAACCTTCGTCGGTGACCCTGTTTTTTGAATAATGTAATATTTGTTATGTTTTTATTTGTTCGATTGCGTCTATATGAAATTTTCTGTGCAATCACTGACCGTGGTATAGATAAACTGATTTCTAATGCCACATGCATTCTCACCACACGTTAGACAGAGCGCTTTAGTGCACTGATCTATCGTCAGGTTGAGTTTTGTTGTGATTAAAACTAGTTTTATTCAATACACGGTGTTTTTGTTCTTGCACACATAATCTCTATTTTTAGAAACTTCAGAGAAACTTCAAGATTCAACATTTAATTCAATTACCCATTCATAAATTAACATTTATCAAATGTATTTATTTGGATCCAATCGTTGTAAATGGAATTGATTAAAGATGATTTTATTTGAGTTCGAGTAAAAAAAAAGTGTTCGAAAAGTGAAAAATAAATATCTTAATTGTGCGCCCCGGTAGGCTAGTTGGTAGCGTGCTGGCTTATCAGTGCGGGGGTCGTGGGTTCGATTCGCACCAGAGGCACTGGTCTGTTTTCGCTACAACGCGCCGAAGGCCATAGTAGCTAGTGCTCGGTTAGGGTAATAGTATATAATTTGTAATTATATAATTATTAAGTAATAAAAAAAAAAAAAAAAAAATATCTTAAAAAAGTAGAATTGAAAAAAGACCATTGCCAACATCTTCAAATTTGCATTGTGATTCTAAAATCGAATGAGTAATGAAATAGATTTCCTTGCAAAAAAAGGTGAATTTAAGAAATAGTCAGATAATTTTTATAAATTCTATAATTAAAATCAACTAAATTTTGTTTTTATATACAAATATATTTTAAAAACGTTAATTTATAATAAAAACTTGTATTTAGAGGGTCGAGGGTCGAAAAAGTACTATTTTTTATGCTGGTTGGTACTATTTGAAAATCCCATTTAGCATCACTGTAGGGCCATATTTTTTAAAAAATTCGATTATTAGATTTTTACTAAAATAAAAATAATATTAATTTGTTAATTAGAGTTCGTCATTTTAATGCTTTTTTAAAAATGCAAGACAAACCCCTCAGACAATAAAGTTTAACATATTTTATGAATTCTCATAAATTTTTTCCGCTCTTGCGATAACATAACATTTTTAAAAAGCCTCCAAAAACACATTTTTCTAATAAAAAATGAATTGCGGCACTTGTTTTAAAAATTTGGACAAATATAAAAATATTTAAAAATGTTATTTTAAAACCTGACCTCCTGGTACGAAAATATATGATTTTGAATGCGATTTTTATAAAAAATTAAACAACTCCCCGTTTTTCATTCTCTAAGGAACTAGCATATGCTCTCATCGAATAAAAAAAATCAGGCGAATTTCATAAAAGTCTGAACTAAACGGTTTAAAGTAGTTAGTTCAATTTTGAGCTGAAAGGGCCAAAATAGATAAGAAAGTACCACAGGGCCATCAAGCAGTCAAAAGTGCCACAAATGGCCCTATTGTGCCACGTTTTGCATCACTGATTTCAACTGAGTTCTGTAATGTATGAGGTAATCCATTTGGCGTATTTACACAGAAAAAACTATTTGTTCAAAGATTTTCAATTATAGATTTGTTTAAAAAAATGGGTTTAAACAAAGACTAATAAATACAATTATTGATATTTTATCTTAAAGGCAAAATAGCGTGCAGTAGAGTTGTGCTCAATAGTTCATAGTTCATTTCGTCCGTTTACATTTATTGAACTAGTTAATTTTTTTAGTTCATAAGTTGGTTCGAAATTTTTTTTTTCTATTATTCTATTGTTATGTTGGTAAGAGGTTCTTTTAACAAATGAGAGAAAATCTTAAATGAATGATTAAAAATTACCTAGTTAATTTTTAACCTTTCATTTGGGATTTTCGCTTATACTGAGCAGATTTGTTAAACAAACCATTTGCCAATATATGAACAAAAAGAATTAATTAGTTCAATAAATTCAAATGAACGAAATAAACTATTAAGCACAACTTTATAGTGCAGGCGTGATCCATTCCGTTGATTCAAAAATTACATTTTTATAGACTAATAAATTCTTTAGTCCCTAATAGAGATGGGCGCGAGTCGTGTTTTTTTTCGTGACACGAAACACGCACGATCAACACGACGTGTTCGTGTTGAAAAAATAGATTTCTTTCGTGTTCGTGTCGTGTCGTGTTGAGCAAGAAAAACACGAAATGATAGTAGGTGTAAAATATGTATTCAGTAAAAAAAATATCAGCAAAACACTTTGTTGAAATTTTTTATCATAACATCTTAACAAAATTTTGTCTCGTCTAGATGGAGGGTTTAGTTTAATGTTCTGTGTAAAAACTGATCAGCTGTTGGCCATGCAATGTTTGCAGCATTGTTTGAAAAGCTGTTGGTAAAAAAGTTATCAAGCTATACAAATAAACGTGTGAGCAAAATGAAGGATAAAATTCAAGAAGCTATTCGTCGAAATGATGAGAATTATAAATTAATAGATTAATAAATTAAATTTTTAGTTGCAAATTTTGTTTATTGAATTTAGTTTCGTGCGTGTCGGTTGGTCTCGTGTTTTGAAATTTTTTGCCGTGCGTGTTTCGTTCGTGCTTGACGTCTTGGGTTTCGTGTTCGTGTCGTGTCGTGTTGAAAAAATCCAACACGCGCCCATCTCTAGTCCCTAACATAGCCGTATTTTAAATTTTAATATTTGCATAAAATTGGTACGAGATTTAACTTGAAATTGAAAAAAAATCTAACAAATTTTTTTTTTTTTTATTAAAAACAAAATTAACAAAAGTTTACGAACAAAAAGTAAAAAATGGCTTAACAAATTTTTAAGTCCATTAGAAAACAAACAGAAAATCAGATCGAACACTGTTTTTTACCCGCTTAATATGTTGTTTCGAAAACAAAACTTTCAACATTGTAGGAGTAATACAAATAATTATCTATATATGCTCTGAAAACTATAAAAGAATCGGCGCCGACCGTAGTTTTTGAGATATGAAGGTTTTTTTTTTAAATAAAATTCTTAAATTCACAAATTTTGTTTAAAAAGCAGGCAGGATATAGGAACTTTTTTTGTGGTGTAAAAATATTTTGAATGTAAAAAAAAAATGGTTGTGATGAAAAATAAAAATTTGTTTCAGGTGAAATAAAAATTGAAGGTGCACTTAAAATAATTACCTCCAAGCGTATGGTGGACAAATATGACACCATATTATATACACCAAACGCAAGTAAAAATTAAAATTTCAGAAGAATCGGCTCCGTAGTTTTTATTACATTTGACTTTGAATACAGATTGATCGAATTAAAAAATTTAATTTAGGTTTTTTTTTTTAAATCCTAAGTTTTATTTAAACAAGCAAGAAGTGAAAACTTTTTTGAATGCGAGAACTTCTTTGTGGTGTAAAAACATTTTTATTGTGAAAAAAAAAATTGTTTAAGGTGAAATAAAAATTTAAGGAGAATTTAAAATATTCACCAGTAAGCGTCTGGTGTAAAAATATGCCACCATATTATATACACCAGACGAAACTATGACATTGTTAGTATAATACACCAATTCGTATGGAAAACTTAGAGGTACCTTCACATTTTTACTCAAGACTTTTGAACAGCTGAACTGATTTTGTTTATTTTCAATACCAAACTGCTCGGGAGGATGTTTATTAATTAAGGTAAAAATTAGCAGTCCCGCTTGGGTTTTCGTTCCGTGATCGCCATTTCAAGATACGGACACACTGATGGTCCGACGAACATAGCTAAATCGACTTAGAATTTCATACATCCAGAAAACAGACTCGGTCGTGGTTATCGTATTGGTTATCAAACGAATGTTGTGATAACAATAGTTCGATTGAAACTAGAGAAGTTCTAGTTCGATTGAAACAGAATTTTGCGTGATTAACGTGAATCATTCGTGATCACGCGTGATTGTGAGGGAAAATTAAATTTACTCACGTGATTGTGTGTGAGTACGAAAAATTTTTTCATAAGTGAGTGTGCGCCAGTAAAATTTTTGCTTGAATGAGTGTCGTGAGTAGAATTTAAAAAAATTTTTTTTTGTTCCTACCAATATATTCTTAAATCTTTTCGCCGATTTAATAGTTTTGGGTTTTTAAAATACTGAATAAATTGCAAAATTACATATCCAGAGCAATTTTTAGTTTAACATTCACAAGTTATCGTCATTTTTGTATATTTTTTTTTTCTGGTACAATTTTATTTCGTGAATTTACGTGATTCACGTATATCGTGCGTGATCATCGAGTGTGAGTAAAATCTGATTTTTTTCACGTGAGCTAGTGTGAGTAGAAAAGAAATGTTAGTCAGTGATTGTGCGTGGGTCGAATTTTTTTATCGTGAGTGAGTGTGAGCTAAAATTCACTCACGTGCACATCTCTATTTGAAACAATAGAAATGCGGCTACGAAAACTGGATTACGATTACCTTAACAGAAAAATTGGGTAGCTGCAACCGAAACATCCAACTGGCTACATACTAAGGTTTTATAACTAGGCCAAGGAATTTTATGCAATTGAAGTTTTTTTTTTTATAATCTAAAATTGATAAAATAGTTATTCTAATAATCAAATTTAGAACAGAATGGCAAAGATTTGTAGTTACATATTTTGACAAAAGTTCAGATTTTTGCATATTTTGCACTTTTTAATGCTATTTATGCATATTTTTGATTAATTTTAAGTATTTTTTTTTTAATTTATTAAAAATAATAAATTAGGATACTTCTTGATTTAATTAAGCACAATAATTTTTGCTGAACCGAAGTAAGCAAAAAGATTCTGATAGATGGCAAACTAAATTATTTTCTATATTTTTATATTTTAAGCTTCGATTTTTGCAAAAATGTTTCATTTAGGTGCATATTTTGAACTTAATGTTATAAGCTCCTATTTTCCTTTTTCAGTTGAATGAAATTCCTTGCCCTAGATATCAACGTATGACCATCTTTATATATTTTTAATCATAATGTACAAAAAATTAAGATTTAAAATAACATCCATACTAATACGGATGGATTTTTGTTAATGGATTTTTAGCATTTAACATTATATTTAATCATGTTTTTTTTTTTTTAATTCGAGCTTAAGACGATGTTAACAACATTTTTATTTTTCGTATTATAATTTTAATATGTGTTATTAATAGATATGATGGTTATTAAAATGAAAGTTTCAAATTTTTTGTTTTTGAAAATTTAACGGTTATTAAGAAAGCTTATCGTAAAAAAAAAACTAAAGCTTTAATGTAAATTTAATTGATAACACAGTTAAACACAAAAATGCATCGGACATGCGACTTATCAATTTTGAGAGATTTTAGGCTGTAGCTCACGAATGTGAACATCAAATTTTAATATTAGCTCTGGTTTTTGAAATATTTGCGAATTTAACTTTTTTTTTTTCCAAAAAACAAGTTTTGTCTTTAAAATTTCTTATTTATTCATATTCCTAAATAAACTTCGCATAACTTTAAATACGTTTTTAAAGTATGGACTTTGAATATTTAAAACTATATTGCAATAGGGCGAAGGATGTAGGATATCCAAGTAATTACAGTGAAAACTTTACTTTTTTGAATATTATGAAAATCCTTAATCGAATTTGCAAAATTTTAGCACATGATGATAATTTATATTCATTTCATCAAAAAAATCCAAAATTTGCATATAAAAATTTTCAGAAAATTCAATCTGAAATACAACCGAACCGAACTGGTTTAAGTAAACACGCAACAGAACGAGTTGAATGTATCTAGTAACTAGTCTCATGTTAGCCATTAATTGATATGTCCCAGTAAAAAACGCTGCTTACATGCAAGCAGGTTTGTAAGGGAGTAAGCCGAAAAGAATCCCTTCCAAACCTGCTTACATATGCCATGATTTTAATATGGCGAATTCCTACTTGGAAGCATTACTTTTTGGCAAAATAAGCGCAGATTTTAGCGCTTATAAAAAGCTGTGATTTCATGGATTTCAGTAAAATCATATTTCATGACTACATTATTACGATTAAAAGTAATAAAAGTAATAATATGAATATTATATAATTTATTTTATATAAAATTCTACATGTATTAATTTATTATTTTGTACAACATACTCAAAACACAATCGAAAATCACTCGGGAAAAGATTTACAGATCGTTTATAACCCACGATATAAAACTTTCTGCATTACAACCTGCATAATTGTAAGGGATTAAGGTTAGCTGCTTACAACCTGCATTTTAGTAAGGGAAATCAAAAAGCTCAACATTTTTTTTTTTGTTTATTTTTATACGGAAATTATTAGTTTCTTTTGCTGCTTTTCAGTATTAGATAATAGTAAGCACTTACATCAGCGCATTTGTCTTATCCTACTTCCAAAAACAGGAAAATTTTTTACTGGGCTGTCAGGACCAGTTCGAAATAAAATAACACGCGACTGGCTTAAGCGTACAAATCACAGTACTCAAGAAAAAGATTTGGTAAAACACTAGTTACAGATTAATCGCACTGTCTTATGTTACGTAGCTTGTACAAAATTAATAATTTCGTCACATATCGTCACAGGACAAATTAAAAATAATTGGCATGGTACCTTAGGGTGGTCTTTCGTTGTATGTGCGAAAAATAAAAACGAGATTTTGACTGTTTAATAAAATACTTGACAGCAAACACCAGGTTTCTGATTTTTGTTGAATAAAATTTTCAAAAATGCAAAAAAGTCACTTTGAGGTACCCCCAAAATATTTATTAATTTTTTTGACACAAAGTAAGGGTAAGTTAGCGATTTTCTGGGAAAGTAATATTTTTTATCTGAGTAGTTATGATGAAACCCAACACAAAAATTATTTTATATATTTTTAATTTTGAAGAAAAAAAATTTGTATTTTTTTTTTTTAATTCTGCCCATTTTTGCAAGGGGCCCGATTTTCAAGGGCGATGCGGGACATCTTCCCGTTATGCTAGAACTCTAATTTTTTGCATGGTGAATTTTTGTACCCAAACAAATATTTTAAGAGGGGGGCAGCCCCAAAAATCGCAAGTTGAAAAATAAGGACCACCCTAATGGTACCTGTTACTTTTTAATCCGCATGTGCCATATTATGTACGGGTTACTGAAAGAATCTGGACGGATCCAATCTCTGGAACTTACCTAAAAAATGTCACAATACCTGCTTTTATAATATTGTGCAAGTCACAAAAAATTTATTTATTAATAAATAACAGAAATATGAATCCTCCAAATGCCGTTTTGGGCCGAAATCTTTGGTCGGACTCAATAATTTTATAATTTTGCATACTCTGCCCTATGGAAAATTAAGACGAAGTGAAACCGATAACTTTATATGGAACGGGCCTATCACTTTAACAAAGCGCTTTCATGGAAGGGAAAAACTGACCCATGTGACACGTCACAGACTTGGCCTGGTACATGTCACCGAACGTTGTGTTTTAGAATAGTTTTGTGACATGGACTTGTTTAAAGCTTTAAAGCTCATTTTGTTAAAATAATTTTTACAATTTAACACTTTAAGGCACGAAGAATGTTGATGAAGGCCGTTGCGGGCTAGAAAGTTAACTCCATTCATGCAGGTGTCAAATAAGTTATTTCTAAGTTTTTTTTCTGTTAATTAAAGTAAATTATCACAAATAAAATTATAATTTTTCTGTTAATATGGAAAAATATTCATGATCTTTAACCGAACTAACCAACAACTCGCACACAATTTATAGATCAACAATAAAAATTCACAATAATTTATTTATTAAATTTCAAACAAAATGTCATGAGCTCTTCAAATATTTTACTGAAGTATAAAAAAAAAAATTTAAGCCGTTTTAGAAATCGAGAAAGTTACGATGAAATTGTAGGAAAATTAAACGACCGTAGGAAGTTATCGTCAATTTTGAAATGAAATAAAGGGTACAAGATACCCGAAGACCTGGCATCAAAGTTTCAAAGTCTACAATTCGTAGAGTTTCAAAAATATCTGGAAGCATAAAACGATAAGATTTTATTACAATACCTAAGTTATTAATTCGTCAATAATAAGTTCGTATTCAGTTAAAAAAAAAAAAAAATAGAAACAATATTTAATAAAGTAATTTAATAAACCAAAAATCTTGTATCAACTTTCCGCCAGTTGCACATGCAATTATGGCAGTTATATAATAATTTCTACAGTCCAAAAGTCGGTTCTGTTTGAATCATTTTAATATTAGGTCCGCTGTGTAACAGTCATGGGGTTGGTTGTTTCTGAAGCGATTGCCACTTTTTTATACACAGCTAATTATTTTGCACCCTTCAGAGTTACTAAACTATTTCTACTGTTACGGCCCTAGTTACTTTGGTCCACTTTAATGTTATGTTAGTTTTTCTCGCATTACACAATATATCTACACACAGAAAACCGTTTTGTAGTTGCAACCAAATTTTTTTGGTCCACGTACTATCACTATTATTAAATTTTAATGAACATGAAAATTATTCAAGTTCGAGGCCATACTCTATATTTCTTTATTAGGATATTGCCCTAACAAATAATCTATAGAGTTTTTGTTTTCAAATTTATTTTTTGACCCTTTTTAGGAATGTGTTGCTAGATCTATTTAGGGAATTTTCTAGGTTCCCATCATCAGAACACGTTTTGAAAGCGGTAACAATCCCATGCCAAACATCAAACATTCATATAAACTAGATTACACACTACATGAGAACTAATATATGAGCTTGAAGTTAAAGATTATAACCATTGATCAAAAAATAAATTGAAAACTTGTTTGTTTGTTGTTTCATTTGTAAACAAAACAGGGGGAGTAAACTAGACTGTACTTTGTCTTTTATACAAGTTTGATATAATTTTTATTAAAATATAAAAATTATGTTTTTTCGACCTTTAATTGTGCAATGAAAATGAAAATTATTCAAGTTCGAGGCCATACTCTATATTTCTTTATTAGGATATTGTCCTAACAAATAATCTATAGGAGTTTTTTGTTTTCAAATTTATTCTTTGACCCTTTCAGGAATGTGTTAATAGATCTATTTCGGGAATTTTCTAGGTTCCCATCATCAGAACACGTTTTAGCAATTTTTTAGTTAAACTAAGAGAGAAAGAACGAGATTTTTCTCATTATTTAAGTAACTCGTGATGTTTACCAAATATACCTATTAAAAATTTCGATCTTCTCTTTGATGCAGATCTTTTATTAGCGAAATCGTGAAAAATGAGAAATTTCAACTTTAAATACATGTTTAGGGAACATTATCGCACCTTTCGAAACGTGTATTATATTAAATTAAAAAGTTGCAAAAAGTTCATGACAAAAATTTTATTTCCTACAAAAAGTTTTTTTTACAAATATTTCTTTAACTATAGCTAACTTTAAAATTCTGAGCTCTTTTAAAAACGATTGGTATAAAGTTTTTCTGATTTTGTTGAACTGTGTAATTTGTTATGCTTATTTTTTAATCTTCACCACGTGAATTATATTTATCATTCCATTTGTAATTATAGCAAGATTTATCATATTTTTAAGCGATCCAGTCATTATCTTAAGATATCAATAAATCACAAAACTTTAAAACTACACTTAAAATAATCACAGAATTTTGTTTAAATTTTTGAACAAAAATATAATTGTTTAATATGATTGAAAACATAAAAATCAACTACTGGATTTCCTCCATATAACTACAACCTCGTTCAAATGTAGGACAGCTAAACCCAGCGGATCTTGTAATATCGCGTTTCAAAATATGAAAAATATTCGAAACTTTTTAAAAAGTTGTCGTACACACAGAAAACAGTTTTGTAGTTGCAACCGAATTTTTGTGGTTCACTATTATTAAATTTTAATACTATTGTAACAACAGACATTTTTTATTACAAATTTCGAATATTTATTGCAACAATTGAATATTTTATGTTTATGGACAAAAACTTATTTTATTAATAAAAAAAATATATGCCTCGAACTGTGCTCAAACCGGTGATCTCCCGTTTCTCAGGCAACTTTACCTCTAGCCTAAACCCAATTTAAATATTTTTTTTTTTTTAATTTCAACCTTGAATATATTCTTGTTTCAAATTTAATTATTTGTCTAAAAATAGATTTGTATGTACAATAGAAATTTGGTTGTTAATCTCAATATTTTATAAGAGTTACCAAAACTATAAAAAAATTTGTATTATTTTAAAATTATTTTAGCAATAAAAAATTTTTCTCCGCGAACCGGGCTCGAACCGGCGACCTTCTTCTTGTCAGGCAATTACTTTTCTTCTAGCCAAAACTCAATTTGATTTTCTATTTTCATTTTTAATGCCTAAAAATAGATTTGTTTGTACAACAGAAATTGGGTTGGTAATTTAATATTTTATTAGAGTTACCAAAACTATTAAAAAAACTTAATATTATTTTAAAATTGGTAACGAAAGCTTATATTTTAGATAGAGTGATTGTTTTTGCAGGCGAAACTAATATTCGATTTTAACTGCAAATATTTTATTCAAGGAATAAAATCTCCGAAAAGTGGTTGGTTGTTGGCATTAAAGGTAATGTAGAAGATAATATTTTTTCAATATTGATAAGGAAAATAAATAGTTTGAATGATGGGACCGTGTTTTGGTTAATTTTATATATTTTTTGTTTACAATATAGTTTAATTATTCTGTTGATGAATTTTGAGTACTTACAATTAAAATTATTGAATACTGATTAAATTTTGTTGATTACAATGGAATTCCAACCAATTTATTCTCTGTGTGTACCTAATATTCCATATCTTTTTAACGGCTTAAGCTACGAGAGTCATTAATAACTCATTTCAATGCTAACTAAATTGTGGTTTTACTAGAGTACACAAATTATTTACTTCTCCACGGCAAAATGCATTGTTTTCAAAAACCGCGGTTGTATTTCAAAAAACGGCGGTTGTATTTCAAAAAACCGCGGTTTTATTTCAAAAAACAGCGGCTACATTTAAAAAAAAATTTTTTTTTTTAATTTTTTAAAAAATATATGTTAAATATAAATTACTTCAATATTATGTGTCTAAATCTCTATGTGGAGCCCTAATGGTAACCTGAGTTATGAATAAAAATGTGAAAAAATTTAACTAAACAGCCGATAACTCAGAAACATGCAGGAATACCACATATGGATTTGGTGACGGTATAGAAGAATAATTTGTAATTAACATATATTTAGAAAAAAAGTTTTTTGAAATACAGCGGTTTGAACCACAAATTCGGAAAAAAAAATGCAGTTTACAGTTAAGAAGTGAATTATGTTTGTAAACCAGGAAAACCACGATTTAATTACCTTTAAAATGACGTAGCAATAACTCTTGTGGCTTAAACCGTTTAAAAGATAGGGGCAATTATGTGCAACTTCTTTTGAAAAACTTATTTTTATGTTTTTTATAAAATTATTTTTTTATGTGTGAGATTTTATTCGTTCGGTTTGAGATCATGACAAGTTTTTCTCTAAATTAACAGAAAAATTAAAATTTTTATATGATAATTTACTTTGACTATTAGAAAAAACACAGAAAAAGTTATTAGACACTAGCATGAATGGAATGCATTTTCTGACCCACGATTTTTCACGATTTCTACAAATCGTTTAATGTATATGCTCGACATATGTATTAACAAAAAATCTTTAATGTTTGTTGATATGCTTTGCTTATGTAGAAGGATAGTATATGATGACATTAGAGAAAAGAATTGCGATTTAAAAGTTTTAACTGAAAATTAAACTGGCAATTATGATAATGACTCGAGAAAAACAAACACACTATAAATAGAAATCGTTCGTGGTAAATTTCATTCTAACTCAACACACAGAGTAATGTGGGATTTAAAGTCACCCAATTCCTTTAACGTGTGAGTTAAATAGAAGATATTTACGATTAACACTAAATGGCACGAAGAATGTTGATGAAAACCGTAGTGGGTCAGAAAATGCATTCCATTCATGCTAGTGTCTAATAACTTTTTCTGTGTTTTTTTTCTAATAGTCAAAGTAAATTATCATATAAAAATTTTAATTTTTCTGTTAATTTAGAGAAAAATTTGTCATGATCTCAAGCCGAACAAATAAAATCTCACACATAAACTTATAGATCAACGATAAAATTCACTATCAAAAAATTATTTTTTTATGTAAATATTTTTTCTATTGAATTTAGTACCTTTTTTAGATTTTTATCCATAACTTTTAATTCCGCAAGAGCGCCACAAATTAATTTTGCAACGGCATAGTGGAATAAATTATAATTAACATATTTTTTTTTTGAAAATTTTAAAAAATAGTTTTTTGAAATGCAGCGGTTTAAACCGCGGATTTGGAGAACAATGCATTTTACATTAAAAAAATGATGTTTTTACCTTCAAAAAATTATAAAATTTATGTAAAATTTGTTTTTGCAACTTCGTCAGTCAAACAAAGATGCAATATAGAAACTGTTTTCTTAACCTTCATAGTTCAAATTGGTATATCAAAATATTTTTTGATAAACCAACAACATGTAATATTAAACTTTCAACTTTCAATTAAAAAATTTTTTTTTTTTTTAAATTCCGATTGCTAAAAATAGTAAAAAAGCTCTACTTTTACACAAAAAACAAAAAAGGCTAAACAGCTTAATTTTGAAAGAAAAAAGTCAAAAAGTAGCTAATATTAACAAAATAAGCCAAAATAAGCAAATGTAAACAAAATAAGTTAGAAAAAGCTCTAACAAATATAGCTTAAAACTTGCATCATTACATGAGCTGTTTTTTGGTTGCCCTAGATATAGTAGGTAACTACATATTTTTCTATTTTTCGTAATGTGTTTAGTAATAATATGTCATTATTTTACGCGACATCCCCATATAAAAGTAATGCGATTTGTAATGACAATTACAAATAAAGTACATACTTGGCATTACCAAATATATACTTATATAACCACACGCAGATAAAAATTTAGCTATTTGCCAACGAATATTTGGTTACTGCTAATAAAATTTAGTTATTACGAATTTCAGTCGGTTGGTACAAAAGAACATTAGTTTTCACAACAAAGTTCAGTTAATTTAACTGATTTTTAGTTGCAACACCCAAAATATTCAGAAATCTAATGTAAATATCGTTGTACTAACCGAATTTATAAGTTGTTGCCATTAAAATGCACTTTTCAATTCGGTTGGTACTTTATTTCTCTGTGTGCACTTATATGGTAATTCTTTTCTGCACTGGGAATACAATTTTACATTGTTAGCTTATATTCAAGCACAGTTGTGTTGTATTAACAAACAAGGATATAATAAAGGAGCTCCATCTTAGGGCCTACTTGTGACACCACTGATTTAATATTTTTTTTTTTTTTAGGAAGTAGTGATATTGATAAATTCACGACACATATTATCACTTATAACTTTTTTTATGTTAACAAGTGAATTATTTTTTTTGGATCAAGATATCTTTTGAAAAGTCGTCAAATTATGTGTACAAAATATTAGCTGAATTAGATCATTAGTTTCCCAGCAAAATTTTTTAGAACAGATTAACTCTGAACCTGTTCTAAAACAACTTCTTTTACCACCGGTTCTAGAACAGGTTCCTGGGAATCGAAATATAAGGTGTCACTGTCCCAGAACCAGTTCTATAACAGGTTCTAGAACCGGTTCTAAAGCAACCTGTTCTTGTTTGGAGGTAAGGAATCTATTGCAAATAGGACAAACTCCATATAAAAAGAACCAGTTGCAGAGCAAAAGTTAGAACCTGTTATAATACACTATAAGTTGTTCTACAACCAGTTAGTTGGATTTTACTATTTTACTGGGTTTGTTTACAAAAGAACTTTGAACAAAAAGTGAGGACAAAAAAAGTAGCCATTTTCAAAAAAAAAATAAAAATTAAATTTCGTACAAAAAAAATATCCTTAATTGTCCAGAACTCAGAACAATCAAAAGATATTAAAATTCTTTTTAAATTATTGATGAAGGCTACAAAATAAGTTTCCAATAATGTCACTTTCTTTTGAAAATGGTCTGCTCTTATCAATTAGGGCACGGAAGTTGGAAAAAAAAACTTTATTACTCACTTTTTGTTCAGATTTCATTTGTTAGCTAAATAATGAGCTCAACGCTTTAATATTTTGCACACATTATCTGACAACCTTCCTAAAGGTAACTTGACAAGAATTAAAGTTCAGTGTCGTACACAAACGCAGTTGTAGGTGATAATGTGTGTCGGGGTTTTTTCGTTTTCACTCCTTATATTAATAATTTTAATTAACTGACGATTTTTTTCTTGTTTTTTTATATTTACAGTTTTCTTAAACATCAACACACTAAATTAAACATACAACATATGATCCAAAAAAAATAAAAATGTTTTAAAAACAAACACAAAAACCTTTTTATATTAAGATGGATGATTAACCCCATGATCATAACCTTCATACTGTTGATGACCAAGGCGACGACTACAACGATTTTATGCATAATTGCTAATATACCGCTCTTCTTACACTTGTTACAAACAACAGCAGATCAGCTCGGATAGATTGATCATCATCATCAACAAAATACTCACACACACACACACACACATTCTGTGTCTTGTGAAATTTGATACATATTGCGAATGCCATTTACTTGGAAATTATTACTACTACTCCAATAAAGATGTTAAAATCACAACGTCATCAGCATCAACATCGTCGTCAACATCATCATGATCATCATCATCGTCTATGTTTTAACCCATTAAAATTGAACTGACATCAATACCAGAGTAACAGACAGTAACAACAAGTTGTGTTAACAACAGACATTGGATTGGTTGGTGCTTAGCAGCAGCAGCAACATCAGTAAACAGTTAATATTTACAACAACAACATAAAGGAAAATATTGCCAAAATGTTGCAAAATCCAAGCACAACAACATCGTCTGGTCAACAACAGCAACAACAAATGCCACAGCCAAAACTTGTTGTAATACGACGACGACCCAATCAAGGTTTTGGTTTTACTCTACGTCATTTTATTGCTTATCCACCGGAAGATGATCCCTCTTGGCCACAGGTAACAACAACAACCCCCCCCCCCCCCCCCCCCCCCCCCCCGCCCCAAAAAAAAAACAACAGCAACATCGTTGTGTTTGAACTAATAAACAACAGTTTAACTCATAAACAAAATAACTGTTAATTTATTGTTTTTGCACATCAGCAGCAATATTAAACAACAGCAACATACAATATATTGGTAGAGGGGCTGTGTCCCCCACCCTGTACAAATCGGCTCAAACACAGCAAGCGAAATTTTGATTTTTTATTCACCAAAAAAATCACCTTAGGTTGCATTTTATTATTTTTTCAATATGTAAGGGAATATTCGATAATGTGGCCATACAAAAAAAAAAACTAACAAGACAGGTATTCCGACCCGGACCAAGGAGATTATTTAATACACTCATAAAAAAGCCCCTACAAATAGTTGAAAATTCAGCTACGACAACAGAAAATAGTACCTTAATTTGCTCCAGTAGAATTTTCAATGAAGTTGAGAAACACAATATGCTAAATTTAGGTGACCTAAACTATAGAAGACATAACAGTTGACAGTTGTAGTTAAATTAACTTAGAATTTAGTTAAATCAACAGAATTTTTAAGATGAATCAAAAAAAAAAAAATGTTTACGGATGTGACCATATTTATTACCGGAAACATAAGTACACTCATAGAAATAAACCTGTTAAAATAGCAGAAGAAGCTACTAAAAATTAGTTAAAAATTACATTGCAGAAAAAACTGCTAAATTTAGCAGATATTTTTTTTTTTTTTTCTAAATATTAATAAAATAAGAACAGCAAAAATAAATCTGTTAACAAGTTTGATATAATTTTTATTAAAAATAAAAATTGTGTTTTTTCGACCTTTAATTGTGTAATGCAAATGAAAATTATTCAAGTTCGAGGCCATACTCTTTATTAGGATATTGTCCTAACAAATAATCTATAGGAGTTTTTTGTTTTCAAATTTATTAATTGACCACTTTCAGGAATGTATTGATAGATCTACTTCGGGAATTTTCTAGGTTCCCATCATCTGAACACTTTTTGAAAGAACCCAACAAAACCACACATTACCAAATCATGGGTAAAGTAATGTATCGCCATAGGGCCTCATGCATTACTTTACACGTTACTTCATTGATGAATTTTACAGGCGATGAGCCTCAAGGTAACTCATTACCTTGTAGTGGGTAAAGTAACTGGTTACTTATATGGTTACATGGTGGGAAGAAGTAATGTGTCTATAAATAGATTTTCATAAAAAAAATGCATAAAAATTTTTTTTTACAGATATTTTTTTTTAATTAAATAAATATCTTTTTTTTTATTAAATAAATAACTTGGTCATGCTGGGATTCGAACCTGGGGTCTCTGGTATTTAACAATTAGTTAGGCGAGAACTCTACCAACTGAGCTATCGATACATACAATATTTTATTGCTTAACATGTAGATGAGTTGTTGTGCTTCGTGATTTCGTTCGTGATATCAAAAATATACACCTTACCATTATGCTTACAAAAAATTACAAAGTAATGTGTCTATAAATAGATTTTCAAAAATATATATTGATAATTACTTTACGTTTATAATTCATGCATTATGTAATAGATGATCGGTAAGTCATTATTTTATGTTTTGAAGTAATGTAAAATGTAATGAGGTCTCATTACAAGGTAATCCATGAGTGTCCAAATATCGGTAACTCATTACTTCTTGTTGGAAAGTAATGATACGGGTAAGGAGTACACATTACAAGGTAGTGCATTACTTTATCGCACCCATTACCAAAGTTTTGCTGGGAAGTGACAATCCCATGCAAAACATCAAACATTCATATAAACTAGTTTTCTCACTAAATGAGAACTAATATATGAGCTCGAAGTTAAAGATTATCACCATTGATCGAAAATAAATTGAAAACGTGTTCGTTATGTGCAAGCTCTACCTTTGGTAGTTATACAATACACGCTTTTTGTTTTTATTCTCCTTTTTATTTTCACACTTATTTTGTTTGAAAACAAGATGTAAAGGGGGAGTAAACAAGACCGTACTTTGTCTTTTATACAAGTTTGATATAACTTTTATTAAAAATAAAAATTATGTTTTTTTGATCTTTAATTGTGCAATGAAAGTGAAATATAGAGTATGGCCTCGAACTTGAATAATTTTCATTTTCATTAAATCTGTTAACTTTACAAAATTTTAGTTATATTCGATGTGAGTTTTAGATAATTGATATTAGCATTTTACTCTGTAAAATTAGCAAAAACTTTTTCTAAATATTTGTAGACTCAAAATAGCAAATAAAAACTGTAGTATTAACAAAATGTTAGCTATATTTATTGTACCTAAAATTTTGTAGAATGCAAATAACAGTTTATTTTGCTAAAATCAACAGAAATTTTTGCTAAAAAATTGTTGTTTTGCTGATTTTATAAGGGACGACTTTTATTTGCATTAAAAAAACTAAAAAAACGTTAAAAATTTCACATTTTTTAATGATTTTTTTTTCTACAAATATTTATTAAATGTTTTTGCTGATTTTAGCAGATTATTTTGTTACTCTCAATTAACTAACATTTAGCTCAAATATAACTAAATATTTGTAAATTCAACAGATTTATTTTTGTTATTCTTATATAACTAATATTTAGTAAAAAAATCTGCTAATTTTAGCAGTTCTTCCTACAACCATTTTTTAACTAATAAGTTAATATTTAGATCAATTGAGTTTTTTTTGTGAAACATTGCTACAAATTTTCAGTTTCTGGTAAATTACTTAAATTTGATTAACATTAAACCCACTTAAGAAGAAATCAGAAACGTTGCTATATATTTTATTTGTGTTTTAAATCCCATATTTTGCAAAAATATTTGTCAAACCCCGCGTAATATATTTTTTTTGCTTGCCAAGATCATTTAAAAAAGCGCCAAAAAAGGGACATTTGGATATTTTATTATTTTGATTATTAAATGACTGAAAAAAAAATTTAAATTTTCACAGTTTTTATAACGGTTTGGGAGGGCCTTAAACCTAGTTCAAAATTTGTTGGTTGTGGTGAAAATGAGAGAGAAAAAGTTATCGCAAGCTTGCGAGAGATTTGGTCTAAGGATCTCAAATCTATATGTATGAAGTTTTTAGATTAAAACTAACGATCATTTTAAAGTTATATAAAAGTAAAATTATAAATGTTTTGTGTAATTTCATTAGTGTCCGACCGAACTCATTTTTTTCGTCCGAAGCCGAACTTCGGCCATATTATCAATGTTCGGCCGAAGCGGAAGCCGAACTTTTTGTTTTAATAAAAAAAATATAAATTGTTTTTTTAGATCAATAAATTTAAACCAAAAAGTTATTAAACATAAACAAAAATAAAAATTTATAGGTATATTTTTTTAAAAAATCATATTTGGAAAATAGTTGTACTATTTTAAGCAGTAAAAAAAAGAATAAAATATTTGTACTATATTTTATAGTCAAAGAAAAATAGTTGATCGATTTTTAAGTTGATATAGAAAAAAAAACAAACTTTAATATTTAAAATTAAAAAGTTTGATATTGTAATGACAGAAAATCAATTTTTTCGCATTCACACCATGCAAATTGCTTCGTCTATCAGAATACAGCTGTCCGGCAGCGCTAAAAAGCTGTTCGCTAGCTACACTAGTTAGTGGGGCTGTTAAATATTTTATTGTTACAGCTTTTAAATTTGTAAATGGACTTGAATTCCAATATATATATATATATTATGTCCTGTGGTTCCTATTGGGAACAAAGGACCACAACGAATTTATTCCATTCGGACCGGTTGGATGATATTCTCTTCACTTCTCCCCAGCTTTGATCAGTAGATATGACTTCTATATTCAGTTGACGGCGCCATGTGTGAGACGGTCTGCCTACTCTTCTCGTCCTACCCTGTGGGTTCCACTCAATGGCGATTTTAGCAACGTCACCTGGAGGTCTGCGCAGCGTGTGACCAATCCAACGCCATTTGCGATTCATTATTTCTATATGGATTGCCCGCTGGTTTGGTTCCAATACTCAAATATATTTATATTTCTGGGTCTTAAAGGCTCCGTAATAAACATTTTAATTTATTTTTTTTTCAATAAAATTTCACATTTGGTTCTGTTACTTCTAAGTCTGGTTCTGCATCATGTCTATCCCAAATTGATGAACCTTTTATTCTCTTTTTACGATTACTTACCACTCGAAATTAATTGCAAAATATAAAAGTATACGTTTATTTAAATTATATCGCATTAAATTTGATTATTTGCTTATAAGTCTTGTTGGCATATTTCTGGAAATTTTTTTTTTAACTCTTTTGACTTTTTGAAATTGTTTTACACACATTGATATTTAAATATTATTTTTTTTTTTGGTATTCTATCATATTCAACGTTGTATTTTTTATGTAGTTTTTTGTAAATTTCTGAAAAGTAAATAAATATAACCACAGTTGTTATATATTTGTGCTTTTTATTAAATAATCATAAAAAGTTCAGTAGTTCGGCCAAATTCGGCCAAAATTTGGCCGAACTTCAATTTTTGGCCGAACTCCGAAGCCGAATACTCGGTCGGACACTAAATTTCGAATGGATACATTTGGACCTAAGGCTGTGTAATTTTTTTGTATTACTGGTGGCAACACTGCTCCTATAATATATTCTTTTGATTAAATTTTACAGTTTTGATATATTCATGCAGCAAAACGAAAAAAAAAACGAAAAAAAACGAAAATTTCACATTAGCGAACAGGCCACATTAGCGAACATTCCCTATAGTGCTTTTTCTATATTCATGTTATTATTATTTTTTTTTTTTAATATTCATCACTTTTGTTTTTGCCATGCTTCGTTAGTTTTTTTTATGTTTTGCTTAAAACGCTCAATGTGTTATTACTGAAAGTACAGTGTTTTTAAGAGTACAAAAACTTGCTCAATTTCAAAATAATAAGTTTTTTCGGGAAAACAAACTACCGGCTTAGGGCTGGGAAAATATTCCAACTGATGACCAGCCTTGACAGAAACTTTTTTCGGACTTAGTTAAAACATCAACATTTCTAAAAATATTTATCTAACACATGCTAAAATTTAATTTTTTTTTGGGGGATTCACGTGAAAGGTAAAACATGTGTACTTATTTTAACCTATTAACGCCCACTGTACCGTCAAATTTTTCGATTTTCTCTGGCATAATTTGCCTATAATTTAATAATTATAATTTAAAAGAAAAATTTTATTTTTGAAAATTTTGAATAAAAGTCACGATATGTAAAGGGTCCACCATCTAACGTTTTTTTTTCAACTAGTGCTTATTTCGTGAATGGTAACACTTAGCTCATGTCTGATTTGACAGATAATTAGTTTTATCGTACCGCTGAACGAATATGGTCCGTATGTTCGTTATCTTGTGAAAAAAAGTGAAAGAAACTGGCATCCTCATCGATAAACCAAAGCGTGAAAAGCCGAAAACACTGCGTACACCCGAGAATATTGCTGCTGTGGCAGAAAGTGTGCGTGAAGCGTCATCAACATCAATTCACCGTCGTTCTCAACAATTGAACATTTCGGAGACATCATTGAGACGAATTTTGCATAAAGACCTTGGTATGACGCCATACAAAGTCCAATTGGTTCAGGAGTTCAAAAAAAAAAAGTTATTTGGCGGACCCTTTATTATTAATGTTTATTATTTAATCAGGCACTAATTAAACCACTTGAATCAATCTTAACTATACTGAATGTCGTAACCGTTCGATTAGAGGACCTATTTTTAACTTTTTGCTCTTTGGTAAATTGCGAAAATATCTTAAGTTTTCTCAATTTCGATTTAATTTTATCCTATCATATCCTAATACATATCATATAAATATATTTTAATTGAATTATCTAAACCATATTTCATTTGGCCTTTACCCTCTCACGGGTAATTCTGCCTCAGGGCAGTCTTCATAAAATTTAATACAAATGCGTCAAATGAGCGTTTTATACTTAGAAATTAATATATTCCGATAAAAAACTAAATTTGCTAAATATTTTGCGAAGAAATTTTTCATGTACCGTCCACGATTTGGAAGCGAGAAAGCTTCAAAATCAAAATTTCAAAAACAAATTATTTAAAAAAAATAGTTTTCAAAAATCTAATAACCAATTTAAGTTGACTAAAAACTTTTTAAAATAAAATATAAGTAAGATTGAAGCTTTATCTTTAATAATAAGTCCTTACTTTAGTTCAAGGACTCGCAGGATTTTATCAGGATTCCTCTAAAAAACATCGTCTTAACTTATAATTTAATAAACGGATTTTTATGAAATTTTGCAGAAAGAAGACCTTAGGTATTAATAGCAAAGCGTTGAAGTTTGAACAATATAAATTTAAGTTTAGATACTTTTTCGCCTAATTTCGCTTTTTCCAAAAAAGCGGAAATCGCGTTATCTTCTTAAATAGGAACAGAAAAAAAATAGTTTTTCGAGTGTGGTTATATCTTGGTAAGAGAAATAATTTTTGTCCAAAACTTCTGTTTTGTATGCATTAGATTCCAAAATGCACCCTAAAATATTTTGGCTCATATCGCCTAAGTTAGGCAACAATAAACTGACGAAAGTTCAATACCAGAAACTGCGCAGTCTGATTCAGAAAAATTGAAAATTTGCAATGTAATTATGATTTTTAGAAAATACACTCATTCTTCTCTACCACGCCTTTCACAACAATTTTGTTGAAGAACTTATTATTTGTTTTTCGAGTGAAGCACATGGTATGAATTTCGTTGCAAAACATCGTTTGCCAGTTAGAGGGTTAATGGGTTAAACTTGATCGAATTTTTCTAAAAACTAAACAAAGGTTGGATAACCCTCAAAATTTATAAAAAATAATATTAAAAATTTAAAATCCCCCGAAAAATTCAGTGTCTTCAGTTGAAAATTTTTGTTACAATACCAACAAAAAAATCTCTAAATCCCACCTTAAGGATCCCTTTGTTGTTGGACTTATCGCCAGTAAAGTCGAGCTAACACGTCGAAGCACCTACTGCCTCATCAATAACACACTCGATAAGCTCCAAACGAGACTTTTCACCTTCGGTCGGATGTAAATGTTTTGTTATTTATTTAGTGTATAGATTTTTAAAATTCATAGAAACTTTTTTTTTTCATGTGAAATAATTGTAATACGTTTATTGAATTTAGCCAGAATATTTTCTGGAAAGGTCAGCACTCGGTAGTAATATATAATGTGGTCGATCGATTGAGTTGGATGATTACATTGGCAGCTAGCGTCGTTAGCTAGACCTCATTTTGTTAGGGATTCTGGTTCAAGTTACACCACGCTAACGTGGAAGATCCAATCCGTTGCTTCTGGCCTCTAGATTGAATAAAGGTCACCTACGTAAAGAGTCATTCCACTGCTTCAACCATGTCGTCTAAATGTTAAAGTTCTCGTTGTGTAATTGTTTGGCTAGCAGTAGAGGCGGTTTTAATCTCGATTCGTGCCGAATTTAGAGATCATAGTAGGGCGGGATGTGTGTGTTTGTTCTGATCTTGTTTAACTCTCGGAAAAGAGTTTGACTTTTTCTTAGGTGTGGAAGCTGTATATTCTTTAGAGTTGGTAGCCATTCAGTGGGTGTGGATTTTAATATATAATTGAGATCAGTTGAGTATCAATTCTCTTTACATGGTGACTGTTCAGCCAGATTGGAGCACTATATTCAGCGGTCGAGTAGAATAGAGCCAGTTCATGACTTGATTGTCTGTGCAGACTTGTCTAAATGGGTTTTAAACGGTAATGCTATGTCTAAAGTAATACCTATGTACAATGGAGTGAAATTGTGAATAAGCGTAATGCCATTGAAGCGTATCGATGATTTCCTCTGACTGCTTCTATATGAACAAGGTGAAAACAGCGAACCTCTGTTTCGCAGGGCTTGGTCTGAATTTTTTTTAATGCGAATAAAAATCTACCCTTCTAAGTTCAACAATCTACAAATTTTTAGCAAAAATTTCTGTCGATTTTAGCAAAATATACTGTTATATTATTTTTGTTGATGTTACAGTTTTTGTTTGCTGTTTTTAGTCTACGAATATTTAGTAGAAGTTTTTGTTAATTTTAGCAGAGTAACTTGCTATTTTCAATTAACTAAAATTCAACTCGAATATAACAAAAATTATGTAAAGTTAACAGATTTATTTTTGCTGTACTTATTTATTAATATTTAGCTAAAAATCTGTTAATTTTAGGAGTTTTTTCTGCAAAGTAATTTTTAACTAATATTTAGTAGGTTTTGTTTTGCTATTTTAACAGGTTTATTTCTATAAGTGTAGGATAAGGCCCTTCTTTCATTCAGTGTCGTAGACTTCCGTAAGGTCAATAAAAGAAACTGCTATTTTCTGCATTGTGTTCAAACCATTTTCGGTGTAATTTGTGAGGGCTAGACTTTGATCGCTGCAGCTTCGACCCTTTCTAAAATCCGCCTGTTCGGATGGATTAACCTCGATATCTTCTCTATACGGCTTAAGATCAGACGATGAAAAAGTTTTAAGCAGACTGAGAGTAAGATATTGTGTCGGTAACTCGATGCGTCCGCTGGGTCTTTGTCTGGTTTTAATAACGCTATACTTTTGCTTTCTTGAAGGCACCAGTGAGATTGTCCGATTGCAGGACGTCCGTGTAGAATTTGGCAAGCCAGTTTCTCTTGGGGAAACCTCTGTTTTTAATAAACTCAGGGTATTTTTGTTTTTCCCACGAAACTCAGCTCTAACTTCTTCTTTTATTAAAGAACTTTCTGTGAGGAAATTAAAGATCCTATAATTAACACAAAGACATGCTAACCAGCCATAAGCACACAGTTTGTGTTTGGTTTTCCAGCTGCTCAGTCTGCCAGGCTGAGATGGGTTTCAGTACACGTTGGGGTCATGGGGAACGAGTTGGTTGATAAGTGTGAGTGCAATGGCTCGGGGGATCGATGCAAACAGATGTGGTTCCTCTGGTGTGATAGAGGACATATCCAATAGGAAGACTAGGGCGAGGTGAACTGTACTGACCGATTGTAGGATATCTCAGAAAATATGACACTTGCCTAATACGATAAGAAAGTAAACTTTTATGAGTTTTGGTAAGCAGATAATCAAAATAATTGTAGAAATTCTCAAGGGTCACTAAGCGATAGGCGGAATGGCTGTGTTCTAAAGGGTGATTTTTTAAGAGCTATAGGATTTGATTTAAAAAAAAAACACATACAATTTAGAGAAATGTGTTATTTGAGTAGATAGAACGATTTAAATAATTCAATGTTTAAAGATGATTTCATGTAAATGTTGACCGCTTCTACGCCTCAAATGGTTCAATTTTGGCATACTATCACCGACATATCGGCGGGTATCTCACGAATAAATTCTTCAATATTGGCTTCCAGGGCGTCAAAAGTTGCGGGCTTGCCCCAATATACATCTAACTTTGCCAGCGACAATTCACCAAAAGTTAGCCGTTGTGCTAGGTCGTGTGAGTTCAATTCTTGCACCTGCTGTATTTTAAAAGGATTTACACCCAATTCTCTTTCACGTAGTGGAGTAACAGAGGCCCGATTTCTGCGAACGGCTCCGAATCGATAACAGACACGGTCATCAACAACACTGGCGGATACAGCTTCAATATTTTCCACTGTCCGCATTCTACGTATGCGTGTTGGTGGTTTGATATCCAAAAATGTAAATTTAGTGCGTTATTTAGACTCAAGATTCCGAATAGCCGCTTTAGAAGGTCGCCCAAACTGACCATAAATTGGAAGAAGTGCACGATGCACTTTCTTAACCGAGTCAATAGTTTGCAAACTTTGTTCGTTTGTAAGTCGATTCATGGTTTAATATTAGACCAAACTGAACATGTTTAACAGTAATATGTTACACGAAAACAGCTGAGCTGCAAAAAAAAAGTGTTGCCAAAAAGAAAGTTGCTAAACAATCACAATTTAGGATCACTCCCAGTAATTCAAACTAAGGGGCAAGTACAGCATCTGCTTTGCGATTTTCTGGTTCGGAGGGTGCTGCGAGTGAGATATATGGAAAGTATGTTCTTTAATGTGCTTTGAGAATTTATCTCTGTCCGGTATTGTAGACTTTTCGAGGGAATATGTATAGTTTTAGGGGTTTCGGGTTGTAGTTTTCCATGTGTATGCGGGGGAGACTGAGTGAACTCGCAATGTGGAGGGAACCCATATTAGCAATCCTACATACTGTTTTAAGAGTAAAAAAAAACAAAAATTTTGTGGCATTTTAGATTATCTTGAAACATTTTGGAATTATTTTGATACCTCTTGAACACTGTTCATTGGTAAACATTTTTTTGTATTTACTTGAGCATTTGCTGCTAATAGCTCGTATAAGTGCGGTGTTGTTGCTGTATTTGCACTAATTTCATTTCAGTTTCAACAACAACAATTTAAGTTGTTGTATTTTCTGCACACTTACTTTTGTTGGTGTTTTTTTTGCAGTTGTTGTTGTTGTTTTCTGTTACTTCTTCTACTCTTCAACTTCTACAACAACAGCAACAACAACAACCAAAAAAACCATTAACAACTTTAAACCACTACAACATTATTTAACGCTTTTAAAATTTGTTTTCTTCCATTTTTCGTTTTTTTTTTTCTTTTTTGCAACTTTAAAACTCTCTGCTGTGTCTGTTTGATGATGGCATGGTATGGATGGATGGTGTGGTATGGTGGTATATTCATTCAATTCATTTGTTCGTGTTGTGTAGGAAGCATCCGAACCGTACCAAGTGAAAGCTATGGAAACGATTTTCATAAAAGAAGTACATCCGTATGGACCCGCTTACTATGCCAACCTGCAGACAGGCGATCGCGTTCTAATGGTGGACAACACACCAATTGCTGGTATCGCCTACAGTACCATTGTGTCGATGATCAAGCAAACGCCTTCGGAATTGAAGTTGTTGGTGGTGCCCAAGGAGTGTGATGTTTTGCAAATGGTAAGTGTTTTTAACTGAACGTTTTTTTTTTTTTTTTTTGTTATTACGTTTCGTATTGTTTAGTTTTTATTATTAACTCTTTGGAAAAAGTGGTGGTGGTGTAACCGTTAATGTGCAAAATGATTGAAAGTTATAAAAACGAAATTAATGTCTTTTTTTGTTTATTTCTTTTCTAATTTATTTTAGCATTACACAAGTATTGCCCATACACCACAATCAAATGTTGGCAATGTAGGAAATAGTAATACTACTTCTTCGGCTGCCTCTAACTCCACCAACAATTCCTCATCTTCATCATCACGTGCTCTATTACCATTGTCCGTTGCCATGGCGGGCAGACCTTTTCCTTTGCAAAACCAACAGCATCATTTGATCTCATTTCCTGCATCTCAGCAGGCCAGTAGTCGCTCCGGTAGTATTACTAGTACTAACAGTTTAAGACCATTAACAACTTCGGATTATATGGATTTAGCAACAGCCCAACAAAATTATCCACAACAACAACAACAACATTCTGGCATAACTCATAGTGATAGTGGCAGTTATTTGCGGTAAGTTTGAATCTTTATTTCCAAATAAAAATTTTCAGTGGAATTTATACAAGGAAATGCAAGGAAATTTAAAAAGAAAGTATCTTAAAGAAACATTTTTATATAGAATGAAAGTTTTCAAACTAGATTAAGTAAAAAGTTAAAGTGCAGCCTTTCTTCTCGTCTTGCAATAGCCGTATTTAACAATAACTCGTTAGAAACCCTGTAGAAAACTGTACAATTGCTTTTTGAAAGAGATCGAAAGAGTTTACAATATCTGTATTTTCTTTGCTCATTTTTGTGCTCTTCCGAACCGCATCCGTTTTACTCCGTTCTATAGTAGAGTCCGTATTTCTTTTTGCAAAATCATACGAGATATTTTATCCCAATGAACAGTAGATGTAGAATAATATGCAGTTTGAAATCTGTTAAAGACCACTGTGCGTAGCTCTTTCTGAAGTTATGATTTTTCTTCATTTCCTTCCGTTACTATACACACAAAAAAAAAAAATAAAAACCCATTTCAATTACGAAAAACAACTATTCAATAACTTTAATTGCTGAAATTCCGCCAACAAAGAAAATTTCTAATTCAATTAGAAATTGATGGATCTTTAATTGAATTATTTTTCAATTAAATAATAACTTATTTGATTAAAAAGTAATCAATATCGTATACCTTCCCAAAAACTAAAAAAAAAATCTTGTTGCCATACCAAATGTTTTATAGAAGTGTTGTTGCCATACCAAATATTTTTTAACAGATTGAATCTTATAACATTGACTTTAAACCGGCAAGAAATTCTCATTTAGTTAGCAGATATATTTATACTTATGTGAACAAATTCACACAGAAATTAGTTTTTTCTTTCTATTGAAGCGTAGGTTTTGTGTCAAAATTTTTTTTTGGATTTTTTCTTTGCAGAAATTAGTCCTTTTTGTAAAATCAGAGAAGTTTTTTTTTTTGTTTAAAATAATTTTTAATTTATTTTTGCATTTTCTATCTGTTTAAAAAAATTTTTTATTTAACGAAATTAAACTTGAAAAATTACATTAACAATTTTATGATAATCTTATAGAATAAATAAATATTCAGTTTTAAACAACTGCAACTAAATTATTCAACTTAAAAAAGTAATAAACCCAATAAGAATTAATATCTAATTGAAATGAATTTAATATATTTATTACTAACACCACTAAACATAAACATTTATAAAAAACAACTACATGAATATTACAAAAAAACAACAACAATGTGTTGATGTTTGCTTTTGGGCGATACTATAAAAAAATGTCAAGCAAGTTCCGAATTTGAGCAAATATTAAATTGATGCAATTCATTTTTAATTGTCAGCTTTTAAAATTTTCAACAAACCGATTTAATTGGAAAAATTAGGCAAATATTTTTTTCTGTGTATGTAGTGTAGAAAAAAGACACTGCGACCCATTGTGTTTTCTGTTTTAATCCTCCTTGGATTAAGCGTCTAAATACCACTTGCGAGTCATTATCGTCCACAGATGGCAGAACACTCAAACAATAAATGCTCTGATGTTGCATCGGCTAGTTCTGAAAATTGGCTGGTTTTAGTCGAAGACTGACGAAAGAAAAACTTAAGGTACCTGAAGTGGCCCCTAAGATATCCTTACACATAGATAGTTGCCTTTAGAACAACAAAATTAATCTCTGCCTGACTTTGTTCAAACACAGTGGCCTAGGGATAAGTGGCTTTAAGTCGGCATGTGTCTATTGTGTATTTCACAAAATTGTTCTAGTCATACGAGCAACCTATGTTCCCTGTTATTCGCCAGGTAATTCTAGAGTCATTGACACCGCGTCTTTGTGTTGACCCTAGAGTAAACTTATTTTGGTTATGTATTTTGTAGAGGATTCTAAACATTCCATGGCTAGCTCAGACGTTCGCTTGGGCGTGCCAATTTGTATACGTGCCAATTTGTATATGGGCCTTTTGGCTACAGAAGGATCATCGGGAATGGGGATTTTAGCCGTGACTACATTATAAACTTCCATGTTACAGCAGCATTTTTCAGATGCCCAAATAGCCTTTGACTTTGGTTTTACCCTTTAGACCAGCGGTTCCCACCAACTTTTGTTACACGGACCACATCAGGCCTTTTTACTTGTTCTCGGACCCCCCAAAAATTTGTTTTCCTATATTTAAAAAATGTAGAAGTAAAAAAATTATAGTTTTTTTTTTAATTAAATAAACCAAATGCAGTAAAACCCAATTAAAATGAACTCCGAGTGACTGAAAATAAAAAACGCTATATGCGCGGTTCGTATTAAATGGAGTAAAATTAGTTCTAACTTATTTTAGTATCCACAAAATGTTAAATTTTTTTTAATATCGTGAAATTTTTTCATTTGATTTCATAAATGGCAGTTTTTGATACATTTAAGAAAGAATTTCGATGTGTTCGGATATGTTTCAATTCAAAAACAGATGTTACTTTGAAGTTGTTACCGAAGCGTCAGGACTTTCAAATTAGTTCGTCTTAAACGAGTTTGCTGCACTAGGCTTTAAAAAATAAAAATGAAAAAACTTTATTATTTGAGCCATAAAATTTTTTTTAGGCGTTTTTGAATTAAAAAAAAAAAAAAGCTTTTTAAAGAACTATTTTCAACAACATCTATTTTATTTGTCTTATCAATTTCCAATTAATAAAGTTGTCTGTGAATTTGCAACAACAAACACATGGGGAATACAGCCACAGACTTTTTCGTATGAATAGGCATTCAAAATTGTTAATAGAATCAATTATAAAAACAATCAGTAGGAGGTACTTTAAAATTTAGTCCACAATTATTAAAAAAAAACCTATGTAAGTAATAGGCAATTTCAAGCGAGAATGAATTTATTTAACTAATGCAGTCCAGAAAATGTTCAATTGAATTTTTTTCATAATTTGAAATACATATAAATGAAATTGTAAAAGATATTGTGAAATTTTTTCAAATTTATTTTAAACATCCATTTTGTCGGAACTCTTAGCGGATCCCCTGGAATACCCCTACGGACCCTTGGAGATTCGAGGCCCACATTTGAGAACCGTTGCTTTAGACGGTTGGGGCTTACGTTAATTTCTTCGTTGACAGTTAGGGTCAATTAAAGCGATCAATCTAACATACTCGTCAGTTGTCCAAGAGTGCAGGGTCTCTCTGGAAAGTGTTTGTACCAACAGAAGACTTCAAATATATTGGGTCCGTGGATACCGGGGCATAGGTAATAAGATTGCGGACGAACTTTTAAAACGAGGAGTCCGGTTGCCTGATCTGGAAGAGCGGCTCCCATCATTCAAATCGAGCCTTATCGCAATATAGGTTATACTTTATTGAGTGAGGCTGTTTGAATCGATACCGGAGTCTGCAGGGGTCTTCCACCGGCCAATTCCACCTAACCTCGCCCAGACATAAACTCGTAAGCTTGAGAGCTGCTTAAATGTAGAATAAATTAAAAATCATTAACGTTCTTCGTAAAATATTGTTGGACTGAAATCCTTCTATCCGGGTTCAGTGTGTGTAGGCAATGGTTAATTTCCAAAACTTTCAGTGGCCCAGATTAGAAAGACGAAGGCCACTCCTGTACGCATTGTCCTTCGCAGAAATGTCAATAGAAAGTATATGTAGCACCGTTCAAAGTTCAACAATTTAGATGAACTGCCACCATATCGTTTCCTTTACATGTAACGGCAATATCAGTTTTACTTGTCTTTGAAATTGGAGGGGAAGTTGACTCCTTGTGTTACAGACGCCACCTTGGAAATGTCACCGAACTATGTCTTTATGTATAGTAGTGTGGCATATGCTAGGCTTATTCAGTGACATATTCTAGGACATGTCACAGAAATGTGTTTTTGATGAAATTTTTGTGACCTAGGTCTGTGACATGTCAACAAGGGTCATTGGCCCCCTTTTATGGCAGCGCCATATAAATGGAACAATATGGTGGCAGTTCGTGCAAATTTCCCACAGGTACAGCTAGTCCCTTGCCTTCCCTTGCTCTACATCGGTTTTAATCCCCAAATCTTGATTTCGGTTGCAAGTATTTTATTTAAAGGTAATAGTTGGTTGAAAGGATTCCTAAATATTTCAACGTATTGGAAAACTTTATTATTGTGGCCTCAAGTGCCGACCTCAAGTTCACCTTCTAAAGAATGTTTCTAGAACCGTTTTATCTGGGTTTATAACAGTACTCTGAAGTAACAAAATGGCCTAATTTGCATGCGACCAGATATAGTTCTGTGGTCCCAGTCCACTACTGACATGATAAACGGCTATAAATAGATTTTGTTGATTCTCAGGATATTGAAGAAAAAATTAGTTGAATGCCTCTTATGCCTCTTGTGTAATGGTCTATACTGACATTCATCACTTGAAATAACTTCTCAGTAAGAGTTCTCTTCCAAAGTCTTTGTTTAAGTGGCATCAGATCGTTTCATTTGAATTGTCTTGGGATAAGATTAGAATTGAAAGATTACAAAATTCCTGAATTAGTTCAAATCCATAGATAGGAACATTTAATTTGTGTTTTTTTCTTTTCACAGCCTTAACTGTAATTTTTTATACACAATAGAGCAGTGGCAAAATATTTCTAATATAATAATTTCTTTAAATAGCATTGTCTTGTCATTTTATTGTTTAAGAAAATTTTATGTATATAAAAAAATATACAATGAAATCATGCATATGATTAATAATACATAATTTGTATAAACAGGGCTCGGTAATAAAACAATAACAACTACAAATTTATTTATTATAAATTAACATTTTGTTTCAATTTTATCTTTTTAATAATTAAATTGAAATCATGAATAAAAAACAATATAAAAATACTAATTTGAAGAAAGAAAAAATTGACACTGGTCCACAAATTAAAAAAAAATAATAAAAATACTTTACCCAGAATCAAAATATTTAAACTTTAATTAAGATCGGAGACAACCCATTGGGAGACTCCTTGTGAGCTAATGTTGCTTGTGTACATTGGCAGTCTAATAACAACGATATATTTTTTGCATGTCAGTTTAAAGCGCAGAGATATTCCCTATGTTAACCTGTTACGGGATACGTCCTTTAAGGTAAATTTACTCGTTTGCTTGCTATTTTATCATTTTAATTAAAATACAAAAATTGTTTAAAATTGGCCGGCTAAAAATTTTCATATATGGATCCATTACATGGTCATAAATATGCAAACATGTCCCTACATGGATACATAAATCTACATACATGCAAAGAAAAACATGGTTAAGGGAACCATATTCGAAGAGCATCATACATTTTTAACCTCTAAACCGATTTGGCACACCATTTCGAATTTAAATTTACTAGAATCTGACATTATTGGCACATAATTGTTGTCGACCAGTGTTATTGATATAAATGATTTATTTTTTTTAAACATTATTAAGCATTAAAATGAGACAATAAAGTATTTTTTTTTCAATATTTATCAAACAGAGTAAATTGCAGTAAATGCATTTGTCACTGTTTTGAGGTAATTGTTATTTCTGTTATTTTTACACAAAAAACACAACAATAATAAAGTAACAAACAATTTGTATGTACAGTCTGCGAAATTTAAGTAGACGCATACCACCACACCTCTCACAAAAACTATAATATCAGTGGCCTATTAATTATAGTATTAATTGTACTCGTCTAAAAAAGACGTTAAATTCAAAAACTCAAACATTTAAACTTCATTGATTACACACCTCGACAAGCTTCCTTGGTTTGAATGCCGATATATGATTTATATAGTCTTTGATTTCTTGATTTTAAAATGGCTATTTTGAAGCCTTGTATTACACAATTGACGCTTTCTAATGATTCAAAATAAAGATAGAGCCATTTAGAGCCAGTTTTTGGGAGGACGATCAAACCAGTGATGGTTTAAAAAATCTCAAATTAAATAAGATTACCATATTTTACACCAAAAAAAGTAATGCCATTTTCGAATGTCAAAAATGAAAAACAAACAAAACAACGCTCGTAGAATTTTTTTTTTTTTTCTCATTATAAAAATCATTATAAAATCTATAAAACTAAATAAAAATCCAAGTAGCTGAATTTTTAATGTGAGCTCCAACACCATATAAGCCGATGGTTTGGACAGGCGGAAGCGCTGATAAAACTCCAAATCATTATATAAATGAAAATCATTTGGACGAGTTCGAATTGTTCTTGGTTTTCTGATTATGGTTATTTTTAAATTAGCGTAAATTTCCGAATCGCTATAAACCTCATCATCTGAAGAAAAAAACATTTTTAAAAATTTCTTATATATTGTTTTTTTTTTTTTTACTTTTACTTAACAGCTGTTTTATTTATGTATAATTCTCATTCACAGCTGTTATGTTTTGACAACTCAAAACTTAGTTTAAACGGCCAATGCTGGATGGTTACACTAAAATTAAATTAAAACAAACTTGATCTCAAAAACAGCATTTTGAGTATAAACTTCGTTAAAACTATAAACAAGGTTGAACTACATACCAAAAACTAGCTCTTAGAATACACTTTACTTTTGAAGATACCGCAATGATATTTTCTTAAACTGATAGTTAAAATAGCGTAAACCCACATTCAGCAAATGCCATCAACAAAAAAATATAAATAAATTTTGAATATATTTGAGAAAAAGAATTATGGAGGATTTTTCAAATGAAATTTTTTCCTATACTAATATATGTACATATTTTAAAACTTTGTAAACTCATTATTAAAAAAAAAAATTAAATATACACTGCGTTGCAAAACTATAATTACATTAATTAATTTCACTAAGTTTCGTAAGTTAAAAAAAAATATAAGAGTTTACCCGGCATAAATGTAAAACCAACTTAAAATTAATAATATTTAAGAAAAACAAAATAAATTTATTTTACGATTTAAAAAGGATTAGTGTTTCATAGCTATAGGCACACTTAACTTAATATATCAAAATTTATAAAAATTTAAGAAAAATATTTTAAAGCAGCAATTTTAATAATGCGTGAGGAATCCTTTTTTTAATCAACTTGAAAATTAGATCAGACATACTGTCTACCAGATTTATTCGAAGGTCTTCCGTTATAGATCTCCACGCATCAATAACTGCTTCTTCTCGATAAAAAACGCTTTCATATTGAGGGTTATTTTTGATGACAGCCATTCCATCGTCTGACGACTTACATGTACTGAGGCATTGTCTTGTTTTAAAATGTATTTTTCTTCGTTAATATTTTTAATAAATGGCAACAATTTCTCTTCTAATACTGTAATTTACTCAGAAGAATTCATTCTGGTGCTTGGAAATGCTAAATCAACCATACCATCGAAACAAAGAGCGCCCCTAACCATTAAGGATTCGCCTTTGATTCGCTTTTGAGAAATATCGTGGTTCCTTATGTAGGTCTCTCCAATAGCTGTTTAAACCATCAGAACCATCAGGATTGAACTTTATCTTATCACAAAAAATCAACTTAAAAAGTAATTTCCGCTTAAACCATCCTACCAACAACAGCGATTATTGACTTACCTACCTCCAGTTGGTTTGTAAATTCCTTTTAGCGAATTCAAGTCGATCAGTTTTGTGGCGGTGTAATAACCTTGGTACAGACATCAGCTTTTGACGAGTATTTCCCTGGGAATCCTTTAAGAGCCTACTTATGGTTGATTTGGACACATTTACCTTAAATTTATCGATTTTCTGATAGAGACTCTTCATTGAGTTGCTGGCGCAGTTTATTGTTTTAAGTCGGTCGCGATCAGAAAACTTTTTTTGGGGCGGCCTGTTTTATTTTTACCATAAGCACTCGGATTATTTGCAAAATTTCTGACAACCACATGTAAACGGTTTATTTTTTTTAACGATTTCCGAACACTTCAGCCACTTTTTAAATAGGCTGTCGTGTTATTGAAAAAAATTACAAAAACTTAAATTTTACTCCTACTCCTTAAATAAAGTAATTAAATGTTTTGAGCTGCGCCCATTTAAATTTCGCTATAAATTTGATGTTTTACTGGAGAAAGTAACGTTATGAGGTTTATAACTATAATACCATATGATTTGAAAACTTACTTGATTTACTATCATATTAAATATATAAATATTACATGAAGTTTGAAAGCCTCTATTTAAATTTCACTGACTGTGGTGACAATAACAACACATGATGTACTATTATATGGAAATGTATATATCGATATTAACTGATAAGATATAGACGACAGTAAGTGATAAGATTTGGTTAACAAATATTAAATGAAATTACATTAACAATGTGTAATAAATATATTAGTGCTGACGTCAAATGTAGTTAACTAACACACATACATGTTAAAGGATTAGTATTGGAAACAATGTTGCCACTTCTTGTGTAATTACACAAACTGCGTGTAATTTTGACTTGATTCTGTAGCCCATGTGTAATTTATGTGTAATTTCAAATTTGTATACATTGTTGTTTATTTAAAAAAAATTTAGATTCTAAGAATTTTTTATTAAAAACTTTGAGATTTTGATGACTATTTTATATAAAAACCTTAATAATATGTTAGACACTGGAATCATTTTGTTACAAAAATGTTAAGGAATTGAACAATTTAAAGAAGAAACGTTTTTCGAAGAAAACCCCGCACATCATATTCTAAGATTTGTTTTCAATGAAATATTCTCTCTAATTGTAAAAACATTTTTATGTAAAAAGAAAAAAACTTCAAACATACGAGAGCGCTCCCAAAATTAGCCGACCTAACAAAGAAAACCCAACAAATTTGGAAAAATTTTCTGAACTGTTTGTTTTTGTTCTATTTTTTTTGAAGAGACACAACACTCAGGAAATTCTTCCTATTAATTAATGTGTTGCTTTCTTTGGAAAGGGGATAGTGGAGAGATGAAAGGTGGTGAAAGATGAAGGGTTTCAAACATGGCAACACTGTGATTGCTCGCGATGATAAGTCTTAGAACAGTTGTTGCTCACCACCTGATGTATTTTACTTCGGTGGGGTTAAGTGCTATGGGAACACCGAAGGTGGGCGCAGCGATACATATAAGTGATAGAAAACTGATACATATTATTTTTCTAAATTGATGTTGTCGTCACCGGGAATCGAACCCGGGACCATCTGTGTAACAGTCCAACGCGCTAACCATTACACCGCAATACCCACACCCAATACCATTTAGTGTATTTTCTTAATCGTTTTTGGTTTGGATCCCTCAACGGCCTCATTTAAACTCTGCCACCCAATATTTTATAGGCGAAGGAGCAGACTTGTCGAGAGTAGAACTTAGATCGGCTTTAATATTAATATTGGCCTGAGACCTTTCAAATGCAAGTATTGAATTACATAACGATGAGCAATTTTGTCCATGTTTACAAATTCACTGAGATCGTTTATTTTCATATGATACTAATATTGTGTACTAGGGTAATAACTTTTTGCATTTTTTGCAAATATCAAATCTCCCCAGACAAAATCGTGTAGGGCATGGACAAATATTAAGAACTGCGTTTTTAGTTTTTCGCTATCGTTAAAAAAGGTTACGCACCAAACGCGTTAAAGTTTTGAATCAAACAAAGTGAAAAAAAACTTTTTTTGATGCCTCAACGTCTGACCATCACATCTATATAATTAAGGCATGCTGATTTCAATAGTAAAGTCCGTTTTCGAGTCAGTGGAATAGTTTTCTTCCAAATTTGCTTACTTACATTAAAAAATATTTTAAAAAAAATTTTATTAAAAAAAAATTTAAAAAAAATATATTAAAGGCATTTTAGAAACCGCTGTCGGTGCGCAAGGGTTTTTTACCAAATTGAACTGAAATAGTTTTTTTTATCATTAATACAATATTTGCCATTAAAAAACCCCTGGGGAGAATGTTGTCCAAAAAAAGTTATCACCCTATTGTGTACGTTGTCATTAGTTAAAGTGCTAAATTCTTTGAAAAACTAATAGCGTTTTCTTTTCTGACAAAAATGTCACATTTTTTTTGCACTTTGCCTTAAATTTCGGTATTCGTGTTCTTTTCTAAAATGAGGTGAACACTCTAAGAGGGTACCGTGTTTGTTTCTAAAAGTGTTGCCTTATAAAAGGCAAAAAATGCAACATTTTCTGCCCTCAAAAAGTTTACAGGTTTGGATGTTGCCTTGTTTTTTTTGGCTTATCAATGTCATGTGTATATATTGCAAAGTTTTTGGCGAGAAAACTTTCACCTTGGTAGCAGAGTGGTAGTGTGCTGGCTTCTGATACAGAAGATCCCGAGTTCGAACCCATATTGGTATCACATTTTTTTTATATTTTTTGTTAAATTTAATTTACGATTTTTTTTAATTTGTTTTTGCTATTTTTTTTAATTTTTTCTTTTTGTAAGTATTTAATAATTTTTTTAATCTGAAATTCGCTTACAAACAAAATTATAAAAAAAAATTTAATTGAAAAAAATGTGTGGAGCTAAATCCAAATTTTTTAAATAATTAAAAAAACAAAAATTAATTATTAAAAAAAACATTCAATTTTTTTTAAAGTTTGCTGGGATTCGAACCCGAACTTTAACAACACTAAAAAACAGATTTGTTTAAATAAATGTAATATGTGATGAAATTGTGTTCTATTCTGATTGTAAAAATGCTTCGTTTTAATGGGGCGAGGGCAAAATTTGAAAAACACTTTTTTCCAGAAAAGAAAACACCATAAGAAAAAGACAATTTTTTGAAAATGGTCCAGCCCCCGGGATCTCAATGTTAGAACGAAATATTTTGAAACATTTTGCGAATCAGTTTTCGTAAGTCGGTATTATATACGAGGCGTATTATGAATCCCCTCATATAATAAATAATTTTATTAAAATTGTTGTAAAACTTTTGCACCCAATAAAAACATTTTACTTCAATTTTAAACCACCACTCAAATAAATTTAAATTATTTCAGCATTTTTTTTTTCATGGTCTTAAATTTCCCATGGATTTTCATCACTATAATACTAATTATATAACAAATAAATATATTAAAATCTTTTTTCATCATGTCGACTGTTAATTTAATCATAAAAAAACTAAAATCTCCCGAGAGATAAAAAAAGGGAATTTAAAAATTGTAGAGATAATATGAGGAAACAAAAGGAGGTCGGTCATTTTAGCACCACATTAAAATTTATACAATAAAAATTAAATTAAATAAAAAACTTTAACATTTGTACCCATCATCAACACTTCAACATATTGGAGTGGCATTTAAAAAGGCCGACATATCCGTTTTGACAACACAAAAAAAAGTTTTTGTTTTGTCTTTTCTTTTCTTGTACATACATTCTAAACTATGTTTTTGAATACATTAAACAAAAAAATACTCTTCAGCTGAATATTATTTATTTTTGTTATAAACAATTTTAATGTCATATAAAATGTTTTGAATAAAAAACTTTATTATAACATTATGAAAATTAAAATAAAAAGTTTGTATTTAAAAATTGTTTTTTTTTTTATATTTGTATTAACACTAGAATGGCCGGTGCAGTCATTTTGACTAAAAATTACATATATTATGTAATTTAATTGAACTATTAAATAATTTTATTCTTATTGTTCTAACAATGAAAATCTTAAATAAATTAAATTAAAATTATTATACGACTTTTGTAGGATTAAGTAGCATAATAATTCCTCATAAACAATTTTTTTAAATTTCATTAAGTTTCCGAGAAACTTTTTTTAAACTAACTCTGTCCAAAACTAGATAAAATTACTGGTGTTTTTAAAAACTGGTAAAAACTACAGTTTTAATCTGATATCATTTTCTACCTTTGGATTACTAGATTTAAATTAATTCAAAATCCTGCAATTTTAGAAAAAGTTACACTAAAAAAAAAAACAAAACAAAAAATTCATCAAAACTAGCAACTAGCTATCAGGTGGACAGACACAAAAAATATTGATAATTTTCAAATGCGGATTGTGCAAAACCTGGATAAAAATAGTTATATCTAATAATATATAATATTTTGATATAAGTTTTATTAAAAAATAAGAATGTTTTTTTCGACCTTTAATTGTGCAATGAAAATGAAAATTATTCAAGTTCGTGTTGATAGATCTATTTCGGGAATTTTTTAGGTTCCCATCATCAGAACACGTTTTGAAAGCCAAACATCAAACATTCATATAAACTAGTTTACTCACTACATGAGAACTAATATATATATGAGCTCGAAGTAAAAGATTATAACGATTGATCAAAAAATAAATTGAAAACTGGTTTGTTATGTGCAAGGTCCACCTTTGGTGGATATTCAATACACGTTTTTTTGTTTTTTTAATCCTTTTTATTTTTTGTTTCGTTTATAAACAAAACAGGGGGAGTAACTTGAATAATTTTCATTTTCATTGCACAATTAAAGGTCGAAAAAAACATAATTTTTATTTTTTAATAAAAATTATATCAAACTTGTATAAAAGATAAAGTACAGTCTAGTTTACTCTCCCTGTTTTGCTTATAAACGAAACAAAAAGTAAAAAGGAGGAAAAAAACAAAAAACGTGTATTGAATATAAACCGGAGGTGGACCTTGCACTTAACAAACCAGTTTTCAATTTATTTTTTGATCAATGGTTATAATCTTTAACTTCAAGCTCATATATTAGTTCTCATGTAGTGAGTAAACTAGTTTATATGAATGTTTGGCATGGGATTGTTACCGCTTTCAAAACGTGTTCTGATGATGGGAACCTAGAAAATTCCCGAATCAACACATTCCTGAAAGGGTCAAATAATAAATTTGAAAACAAAAAACTCTATAGATTATTTGTTAGGACAATATCCTAAAAAAGAAATAACTTGAATAATTTTCATTTTCATTAATATATAATATGGTTAAGTCATATCTGACTTTACATGGGGTCACATTACGGCTTATATCATTATATACAATTATATCTAATAATTTTTAGTGTGAGAATTTTTTATATGGTTCTTGATATTTTTATATCTCTCCAAATATTATTCCATATACTCGTATAACTACATAAGCCATATAATATGGTAATATGGTCCCATGCTAAGTCTTATTAAACTATATGTGACGCAATACTGTAAATATTTTCCTTATCATTTTATATAACTTTATATATAATCTCATAGATATTTTAATTAAAATTCAGTATCAAATTAAGTCACCTGCAAGTTAAGACTATTACTTATGGCTTCACATATAACCATATTATTTTATAACAAAATCATTTTCAATTGATTTAATTTTTATAATTTCAAATAAAAAAAAATGGGTACATTTTATAAGACAAAACCACTTAATTATATTTTTGAAACACTAATGGCCTGTACCTCGATCTCGAACGAAAACCTAATCGAACGAAAGCTAGTCACTCGAATTCGAATCAATTTGGGTTTCTCTATTTCCAAAGCTATCGTTCGTCTATACTTACGTGTGTTAAATTTTGTGTTTAACGAATTTACAAATAATAGTGGTGCCAGACCGGATATTTTAAACTTTTATATTACAATTTCGTTTAGAAAGCGAAAGAAAACATTCTTTCGATATCGAGAAACAGGCCATAAACTTGTTCTTGATAATTTTTAAACATTTCGTTATGTTACATTTAAATAAATGTGGGTCTTTAAAATTGTTGATTTCTAGAAATTTTAATTTTCAACTTAAATACTTTTAAGCATAACTTCAAGTTGCAAAATCATACCTACTATCGGCAAAAATTTTATAAAATCAGATATATTTTTATCTAATTAGATATAATTTAATGTCCCGGAAATGGACAAATCTCGGATATAATTGTATCAAATTATATCTAATTTGATGTAATTAGATAGAAATTAGATAGGTAGATGATTAATTTTTCGAATAAATTTGTATGTGTTTATATATGGGATCTTATTAAATGAGATATAATTATATTTACCTCCATATTAACCGGGAAGCTGTAATCGCTTTTCGTAGATTCTTTGTCGTGTAATATTGATTACAGTATAAACCTTTTAGACCTAAAATATTATTCTTTTTTTTTTGGCAACAAAATACTTAACATTGAGTTTTACAGCGAAAAAGTGAAAATTCGCCACATTTTGCAACGAATCTTAAAAAAAGACTGTATTGGCAAAAACTTTAGAGTACTGTTCTTAATTTTTCATATGAGATTTGTTTCTATTGTTTTTTGTGTTAATAATATTAAAATTTCAAAATGGGCATTTTTTTCGCTTCCACCCTATACGATAAGTTCCTAATATCGCTTAAACAACACAACACTACACACAGATAATAAATTGGTTGGAATTCCATTGTAATCAACAAAATTTAATCATTATTCATTAATTTTAATTGTAAGTACTTAAAATTCATCACTATCCCTATGTGGAATGGGACCGGTTCTGCGTGTGCCACAGAATCGGTCCCTTCGTGCTAAAGACTGGTCCTCTGCTAAACCCTACCCTATGTAAACAACTGGCAACTTTAACATTGATTTGTCGTAGGAGGGGGTCATTTGTCCTGCTTTAAACCACATAGTGGCATGCCACAGGACTAACCAAAGATGGGCATACCACAAGACTGTCGCAAAAGGGCCATGTCGTATAAAATAAACGAAAACTAAACAGCTTCCAATGGGTAAAATTTTGGTCAACTGGCTTTTTCTTGTTAATAAGCATTCTGGTTAAGTGGTATGTCCTCCCTTTACCATTCACAGGATTGGTAATTTTAGGACAAGTGACACTGCTTAACCCACTTCAGTATTAAATTATACCAGTCCTGTGATAAGTCCTTCTTTAACCAGTCACTTTTAGGGATAATAATTAAACTATATTGTAAACAGAAAATATATAAAATTAACCAAAACACAGTCACATTATTCAAACTATTGGTTTTGTTTATCAATATTGAAAAATTATTATCTTCTACATTACCTTTAATACCAACAACCAATCATTTTTTGGAGATTTTATCCCTTGAATCAAATATTTGCAGTTAAAATCGAATATTAGTTTCGCCTGCAAAAAAACAATCACTCTATCTAAAATATTAACTTTCGTTACCAATTTTAAAATAATATTAAGTTTTTTTATGGTTTTGGTAACTCTAATAAAATATTAAAATTAGCAACCCAATTTCTGTTGTACGTACAAATCTATTTTTAGACATTCATATTTAAACTTGAAATAAAAAAATATATTCAAGGTAGAAATTTAAAAACAAAAATTCATATTTGGTGTGGACTAGAGGTAAAGTAATTGCCTGACAAGCAGAAGGTCACCGGTTCGACTCCAGTTCGCGGCATAAGAATTTTTTATTAATAAAATAATTTTAAAAGGAGGTCGCCGACTCTAACACAGTTCGCGGCATAAGAATTTTTTATTAATAAAATAATTTTAAAGTAATATAACATTTTTTTATAGTTTTGGTAACTCTTAAGAAAATATTGAGATTAGCAACCTAATTTCTGTTGTACATACAAATCAATTTTTAGACAAATATTTAAATTTAAAACTAGAAAATATTCAAGGTTGAAATTTAAAAAAACATATTTAAATTGGGTTTAGGCTACGGGTAAAGTACTAACAGAAGATCGCCGGTTCGGGCCTAGTTCGAGGCATACAATTTTTTTTATTAATAAAATAAATATTGTTGAATGCATTTGAATGTATTTATAGAATATTATAGTCCATCAACATAAAATATTCAATTTTTACAATAAAAATTCGAAATTTGTAAATAAATGTCGGTTGTTACAATAGTATTAAAATTTAATAATAGTGATAATAGTAAGTGAAACCAAAAAAATTCGGTTGCAACTACAAAACTGTTTTCTGTGTTTGATTTAAATGCAGTTTTGAAGTGCTTTACTTCTTGATTACATTGCTGCTTAAACCGTAATGATCGGATAAAAAACGTATTTTTGACTAATTTTTAAAAAAATCCCATTCATTTTGCCTGGCTTTGAGCCGAGTTGGTATAAAAAAATTTCGCTCATTCTAGTGTTAAACACATACTAAATGTTTGTAATAAAACCACACATCTGTTGAGTTTTTTTTTTTAATATTTATTTTTTCTCATTATTTCTATAGTATATATTGTAGGCGTTATTATTTATGTGTCGTCTTTAATAATCATAATGATTATAAAAACCTGAATATTATACATTATATACTAGGTACATTGAATACTATGTAATAATGTGTTTAAAACATGATTTTTTTCTGTTTTGTATTGTCACTCGCTTATTTATACAATTTCTGATTAAAGTTTCACTTATCTGATCAATCAAAAAAATAGTAATATCAAAAGACGAATGAAAAACAGTTTTAAGATGATCTAGAATGATAAGTTTAATACCCTACGGTGGTCACACACAAAGTAAAAATATGGTTTAAAAGCATCATATTTTTATTGAAAGTGCGTAGTGATAATAGAATGGAACTAATGATAATACTATGATCTTTATTATCATAAATTATGATCAGCTAGGATCATATTTATTATCACAAAGATCACACTATGATAAAATCAAATTTCCAAACATTACATGATGCATTTAAACCATTTTTCTCGGCTTTTAAGTTCACCGAAATAGATTTGAAAATTTAAGCACAATGAATGCTGGAAAACGCTTGGCAATTTTGTGAAAAAAGGTTTTTTTATGCGATTCAATTGTTTTTCTTTTTGCAAAAATTACTTAAAAAAACAAAAAAAAACTTATCCGGGTTCCGGACCGCTTCCCCTTATCCATTTTGCTTACATTTTTTCAGCATCATTTTGCGTGCCGCCAAACATCCCGCCGAACGATACTTTTGCAATTCCTAGTTTATATGTTCCTTTGGTTGAGTTGTAGGTGGGCTGCAAAATCATATATAGTTAAATACCATAGAGAAATTAAAATAAAGAATAAGACAAGAAAATTAAGTTAGATTGAAATAAAAATAAAACATTATGGAGGCTCTGTCTATAATTCTCCAAATTCGTTATCCTCTAAATCTTGTGAAATCAATTTTACTTCAATGAAGTAGGTCTCTTGACACATTTTTGTCTGAGCCGATCATAAAATATTTAGTTCTCTTGTTGGTAGTCCCGTTTTACCATATTTTAACTGAAGTAGTTTTCATATAATATTTAATTCACCGGAATATCTAAAACTTGCTGCGGTTTCGGATTCATAAGATTTAAGACTGTACTAATGTTTGCCAACGAGTCGGCAATTTCATTGATCACAAACCCCCTATGACCCGAAACCCACAGAAGACAGACCTCGTTGAGTCTTCGTGCATACTCCTGAATAATCTTGGATGAAGCGGTCGTTTTGAATTACAAATACTGATGCTCCTACCTCTGCAACCTTAATCAAAATTCTATTTTGCCACATCCAAAACAGCGAAAGTCTCAGTCTGAAAAACCATCACCTTTAGAGCTAGTAGGTAGATCCATCAATATAAAATTTATCAGAAAAATCTACCAGTAGTACCTTTGGGTTGTCCCATTGCTAGGGAGTTTTGAGGAAACAATCATGAGATTTGTGAAGCGAAAAATCTTGCACTAAATAATAAAACAAACAACTCTGCGCTTCGTAAATCCAGAAATAATTTATGTTTAAAATAAAATATCGCAAATTTCTAAAGTGAATAATCATCGATTTTTGAATTTGTGGGTTATCATTCGTAAACGTGTAAAATAAACAATTATAGATGTAAAAGAAACCGTGAACCTGGAAGAATTTCAAAGCGAGTAATCATCGAATCTTAAATCAGAAAATCCTTTATATTTAACGCTAATTATAAAACGTGATATCGTGAAATTTTAAAGCAAACAATGATTTACCTTGAAAGCGAACAATCATAGATTTTCAAAGGGACAAATCGAGAATTTGTTAAACAATAAACTGTGACATTTTGAGGCAAACAATCGTTTACCTTTAAAAAAAATATTCGTGGAATCGAGAAGTTTTTATGCGAAAATTAATGATATTTTAAACTTAACATTCGTATACCTTTAAAGCGAATCCTTGTGTTATTCTACTAAGTCAAATCGGAATATTTAATGTGAACAATCGTAGAATTCTTTAAAGATTAAACATATACATACATACTTCTAACGATTTGATTGTGACTTCATAAGATGGCTCTGAAAAACTTTGACCACTTTTTTAATCTTTACTTTACTAAATAGCGTGACTAAAATTTTATCGATATGGTCAGAGTAAGTTACCGTTGAGCCCTTTTAAGCCTGTAAAATCCCTATTGTTGGTATACTAAATCCAAAAGTTGTGATCCTATAATACGATTAATCCTTAATTCTACAGCAAGAATGTGTGAACTTTCAAAGCTAACAATAGTGGACTTCTAATGTAAGCAATCGTGAATTATAAAGCAATAAGATAACGATATATCATTTTACAGTTGGATGAAGTGGTGAAGTTTACAAATTGTAATTTAGAAGTTGATAACTTAAGACGATTATTATTCGTGACCTCGTAAGTTGATCATTCGGTAAGCCTTTGAGTTTGCATATCGATTTATAACGAGTTTTCTCAGAGACCGCACTATACGTGTTGTTTTAGATGGGGTCTCATCAAACGAGTTTCAGCTAAATTCAGGGGTACCGCAAGGTTCTGTTCTTTCTCCTACCCTTTTTCTTATTTTTATTAATGACCTTCTTGGTCAGACCTTCAATCATATCTACTCTTTTGCAGATGACAGCAACATTTGTCATTCATTTTCATTCGATCACAGGCCAAGCTCTTTGGAGATAGAGGGCATGCGACAGAACATGAATGACACACTCAATCAAGACCTTTCTACAATCTCCGAGTGGGGTCGCGCGAATAAGGTCGATTTTAATGCACGCAAGACCCAATGTTGTATGTTAACTCACAGACGGGCTGTGGAATTAACATTGTCATCTGTAGATATGGATGGTATAGGTATTGAGGAATCGGATACTCTTGATGTTCTGGGCATGAGAATACAGTGTGATGTCCGTTGGAATAAGCACGTATTTCAAGTGTCGAAAGAGGCATTCAAGTGTCTCGGTTTTCTAAAACGGTGCAAGACTTACTTCACTCCATCCGATCTCCTTACTATTTATACCAGCTATATCCGGCCAAAAATGGAATACAACTCTCATATATGGGCAATGGCTCCACTGTCTATTCTGAAGCTTCTGGACCGTGTTCAGGGGAGGGCGGTGAAGCTTATCAATGACAGTAGTGTATCCAACTCTATTGATTCATTGGAGCATCGTCGGAATGTGGGTTGTGTGACACTTTTCTATCGATATTACCATGGGAGATGCTCATCTGAGATAAGTGAACTTATTCCACGAGCCCGAGTTTTTATACGTAATACTCGCTTATCTAGTAGAGCACATCCGTTTGTACAACGCATTACAGAGAAAATTCGTTTTTTAGTTGAACGATTCGTATGTGGAACAAACTTCCCGCAGAAGTCTTTCCTGTAACTTACAATTTAGAAAAATTTAAATCAAATATCCACAAACACTATTCCCTCTTTCCTCCTTCCCATACCCTATTTTCCTGATCAATACAATGCACTGCATGAGTAGGGGGCATCCCCTGAGTATTGGTTAAATTTAAAAAAAAAAACGAATTTAAGTCGTTAGTAACCGAATTTTAGTTGTCAAATAGCAACACTTTTCTCTGTGTGTAAATATTACTTTTATAACTAAATAGATTGCAATTCCTAAGTTTACGAGCTATTACTATTTATTCAGTCTTGTTACAAAAATCCTTTCCAACTTATAATACTTTTAAAATAAAAAGTAGGGCCTATTGAAGAATAATATAAATACCCATCTATCTCGTTTATCTCGCTTCTCTTTGTTATTTGTAACCAGAAAACAGTAGCAAATTGTCATTAGTGTGGTTTGGTTTCGTTTTATGGATGAAGATTTTGATGGTGGTGTGTAGATTGGAGTATTATATTCATATAAAATATTAAAATAAGCACAACCACTCATTTACGTCTTGTCATTCTTTGTTACAAATATTTAAATGATGATGACTTATGATCAGCTTGTGCAATCTTCTTATTCCTCTTAGATGTCAGTCATAGACTATTTTAAGTGTAGCTTGTAATAAGAAAAATGCTCACACTTTATAAAAGATGTAGATAAGCTTTACCCTGACTCGACTCTTTTAACCCTTTCGCGACCGAATATAAACTGCTGGAAAATTTCCAGTTTCCCAATTCAACATTTCTACCGAAAAGTCTGTCGTCAAAAAATTTTTTTTCAAATAATAATATGAAAAAAATCATGGGATATATGTATCCCATTGGTCGCCAACGGTCAAAGTTAGTGAACAAATAACTTACCTAAGTAATAGCGAAAGACGTGTCGAGTTTTTTTCTACAATCTTGTTAACGTCAAATGAGATATGTATGTCTTTTAATTATTTTTATATGCTAAACACGAATATGTCAAAATTGTTTAAAATAGCTTGTGCAGTAAATTGATTTTGATTTGATTTAGTGCTAAAATATACATTTTATACGATATTTCAAAATCGTAAAGGGATAGAAAAATTTGGGGATTAGATTTGGAATCAGGTGATACAAATCTTCTAATAATATCACTTAAATCATAATTAAATCACAAAAAAAAAAAATAATTGTATTTTTAACTATACAAAAGCTCCATTACACGTAATAGTCGAGTTGTACAGTTTCATTTGATGCTTAAAATATGCAATATTTTTAGTTTTTGTTGTCTAATTTTAGTTGTAAGACTATTATTGTTATTTTTTTTATTAATTAATAACGAAGTACTGACATTATTAAAAAAAACATACAATGTTTAATGAAATATAATTGCAAACGACTGCAATATGCTTCTAAACATACTAATCTAAGATGTACAGTTTCTTTTGACGCTCACAGTATTGTATCAGTGTCCTGCAGGAAATGTAAGGAATCAATTCCAAATATCTCAATGTTTCTGGAAACTTGAAGGATTGGAGCATGTCCTACCAAAAGTTTGTTCCCCTATGTAAAATAGAGTTAGAGAAAATATGTAACAAAAATGATGAAAAAAATATTCATTATTTTTAAATCACCCTTTTGATACACTCAAAAAAATAAGTTAGTAGAAAAGTTGGTAAAACATCATGCAAATCAGGTATACTATTTTTCAGCAAATTTGTTGCTAAAATTAAATTTTTCAACTAAAATTTTAGTTATATTTATTCACCACTTAACTGTTTTGAACTGTTTTACTAATATTTTACTAATGTTTTACTAAATAATTTTGCTAAGAAAATTGTGCTGATTACCACATTAATAGTGTGAACGACAACCAGATTGAAAGATATACGCAGAATGCATTAGATGTAGCGGCATGTCAAGATGTAGTAGTGACGAGGAAAATGATACTAAGAAGTACAACTTTAGTAAGACATAAAAAAATCAACCATGGAAGATTTTTTTTATCTGTTTTTCATACATAAAACAAAATTGTGTATTGAAACAACTTAAGTTCTGCGCTGTCACCGGCTTGTGAAAGTAATTGTCGATTAATTAAATAAAAGACAAAATTAAATATTTAAATTTAATAAATGTGTTTCTGTAAACTAAATGTTTATAGAGATTAATAATCTAGTGTGTGTTAAAATTGCAAATAAATATACAGCAGGTAGACAGCCTAAAGCGAAAGTCAAAGCCTCATATCTTATGTAGATTTTTATGTTTGATTTTTCTTATTGCAAAAAATGGGTTGTACATGTTATATTTTGTTATTTTTTCGTTTCGTTTCTTTAAAATATAGCATCACTTTGAAAGAAAATTGTGTTAATGGTATATATAATTATTTCCATTTTTTTATTACGTTAATTCATGTCGGCAATTTGGGAGTATGAACATTTTTATATTTTGTAACGTACTGTAAATTATTTTTAAAAGAATCACAAAAATATGGTTTATGATTTTAGGCAAATAAATTTACTAAAGTATAATTTTTCTACAAGTTTTTTGAGATTTTTTCAGTCTACTTATATTCAGCAAAAATTTTATTAACTTTTACCAAGGATTTTTTAATAAGTGTTAGCAAAACTTTTGCTGAATCTACTAATTTTGTTGCAAAAGATTTTGCTGACATTAGCAATTTTTTTGCAAACAACCTCCTGAATAAAATTTTGCTGACTTTACTACATCTACACTCAAAAAAAAAAAAAGTTTGTAAAGTCAGCAAAAAATTTTGCTGAGTCAGCGAAATTTTAGTCAGGAGGATGCTTGCAAAAAAGTTGCTAATGTCAGCAAAATCTTTTGCTGAAAATCAGCGAGCTGATTTTTAGCAACAAAATTTGTAGATTCAGCAAAAGTTTTCCTAACACTTAGTAGATTAGAAATACAAAAGCCTTGCTAAAAATTAATAAATTTTTTGCTGAATTTTAGTAGACTGAAAAAAACGCAAAAAATTTGTAGAAAAATTGTAATTTAGTTAATTTATTTGCTGAAAATCATAAAACATATTTTTGTGATTCTTTTAAAAATAATTTACTATAATAACGAAATATAAAAATTTTCATTTTTCCACATTGACGACATGAATTAATTTAATATCTGAAAATATATAGAAATAAATATATATAACATAACAAAAATTGTCTTTCAATTACTTACATCAATGGTTGTCTAAATGATGCTATCGCAACTGCCGAAGATAATTTAGAAACGAAAAAATAAACAAAAACAAACGAAACGAAAAAAACAACCCTTTTTGCAATAAGAAAAAGGCACCATAAAAATCTACCTAAGATGTGTGTCTTTGTCTTTCACTTTACTCTGTCTACATTTCTGTATATGTTTGTTTGCAATTTGACCACACATATAAACATTTAGTTTAAATAAATAAATATTTTATTTTGTCTTTTATTTAATTAATAGACAATTATTTTCACAAGCCGGTGACAACGCAAAATTTAAGTTATTTTAATCCTCAATTTTGTTTTATGTATGAAAAAGAGATACAAAAACTTCCATGGTTAATTTTTTTATATGTCTTATTAGAGTTGTACTTTTTAGTATCATTTTCCTCTTCTGTACTACATCTTGACATGCCGCGACATCTGCTTCATTCTGCGTATATATTTCAATCTGGTTGTCGTCCACACTATTAATGTGCATATCAGCACAATTTTTTTTAGCAAAATTAATTAGTAAAACATTAGTATATTAGTAAAGCATTAGTATAAAACAGTTAAGTGCTGAATAAGTATAACAAAAATTTTAGCTGAAAACACGATTTTAGCAAAAAATTTTGCTAAAAAATAGTATACCTGATTTACAAGACGTTTTACTAACTTTTCTACTAACTTATTTTTTTGGGTGTATCCTTTGTCGATACACATCAAACTCAGGAAAATAGATTAAAATGTGTAGCTAATACAACAAAAACTAAAAATGGGACATATATCAACCATTCGAAGTTAAAGGGTTAACATAAGTTGCTTGAGAATGTTAATTTGTTGTTTTTATACGAATTATGATGAGGGTTATTTGAAAATATTTAAAATTTTTGAAATATTTTTACATATCAACGATATGATATATAAATGTATGCATTTATAACCCCATATTAAATAATTGCAAATATGATTTAATTAAAATATTTACACAATTTCCATAACTTTAATATGGTGTGGTTTTATTCGCCAAAAAAAAATAAAAAACATTAACAAACCATTGTCTGGTAGTTTTAAGCTCTTAGTTTTGCTTGTTTCAAATCCAAAGAAATTATTCCACAACGATGGTCCCTAACATGTAGACTTTAAGTCGTCATTTTTATGATGTTTTTTTGTGTACTTTATTTACCAACAGTTTATATGCGGTATTTACTAAATGAGGGAAGAATACCGGCGGAAAGTTTATATAATTTTTGTACTTTTGGATAAAAACAGTGTTATATGGAAGCAAATAAATAATACAACTTTATATTTGCTCACTTTCCCGTTTATACGTAGTCCCCGTTAAAATGCGCAAAAAAATGCGGAGTTTTTTGTGCATTTAAACAGGGAATCATTTATTAGAAAACTCGGATAAATGCGCAGGAAAATATCGCATTAAATTAAATTAATTTTTTGCTTTAAAAAATGTTTTATTTTTCTTTTAAAGAACATTTTTGCACCGTTTTTTAGTTTTAGTAAAAAATAACTTTAGTTTTGAACATAATATTGCTTTTATCAAAAAAATTTTCGAAAAAAAGTTTTGAATTTTATGGATTTTTTGTTAAAGAGATCAATTTCGTTCTTACTTTACTAATTTAACCCAGCTTAAGGGAATCATTTAAGAGGGAATGCATCTAAGCGGGACGCACTTAAACGGAATAATTTCCATTCGTTTTGCATGAAATATTTTGCGCATTTTACTGTATTTAAAAGTTCTCGATTCGAATCTTTGAAATTTTATAACTGAATTCATTTTAATTTAACAAATGGTCACTTGATCCACTACTCACTTCGGAAGTTTATGCCAAAATTTGACCGAACTAGGCCGAACACCGAGTATTTGAAAATTAACCAAAATTCAGCAATGTTAGTTTCAGCATCCCTGAGAACCATAAAGCGTGGGAGAAGGGACATTTCAAGACTGGCTGATGTGTTGGCTCGGACTATAGTATAATACACCGTGTCGCAGTTGTGGATCACCTGAGGGGAAAAGAAAAATATTGCACTCAGGCAAAAAAGTTTTATCATATTGATGAAACTGTTTCATAAATCGTTTGTCATCCATTATTCATCATATTTATGAAGTTTTCAAAGATATGATGAAGAGTTTCATATAAATGTATGTCATAAAAAGTTTTACAAACTGTGTGAACATATATTTTTTTTTTTTGTTTTCCTATCTATTGAAATTCTGAATTTCCATTTTAAATTTAAAAATCATTAATAGAAATAAAAATCGCAAGAGTTTCCTATTTATTGTCTTTGAAAGATAACGGGTTCTCTTTGCAAGGTACCCAAAATTCCTTAAAAATATTAACATCTTCTCATTAGCATACCTTCCCCCTACCATATACTTATGAGTCAATCGGTTTTTCATATCAACAGCAAATCAACTCAAGACATTACTCTTATGCTGCTCGCTTCGGTAATCATTGGAAATTGTGCGGGTGGAATGTACTACAATTGCCTGTATGAGCATGTAAAATACCACACACAACATGGCATGAGAAGTAGAGTAGGTACAAGACAAACCGATTACAAGGTGCGGCAATTGAAGTGCTACTAATGTAAATTGATCAAACTTTTAAAATTAGTGTAATATGAAAATGAAAATTATTCAAGTTCGAGGCCATACTCTATATTTCTTCATTAGGATATTGTCCTAACAAATAATCTATAGAGTTTTTTGTTTTCAAATTTATTATTTGACCCTTTCAGGAATGTGTTGATAGATCTATTTCGGGAATTTTCTAGGTTCCCATCATCAGAACACGTTTTGAAAGCGGTAACAATCCCATGCCAAACATCAAACATACATATGAACTAGTTTATTCACTACATGAGAACTAATATACATATGAGTTTGAAGTTAAAGATTATAACCATTGATCAAAAAATAAATTGAAAACTTGTTTGATGTGCAAGATCCACCTCTGGTGGATATCCAATACACGTTTTTTTGTTTCTCTCTCCTTTTTATATTTTGTTTAGTTTGTAAGCAAAACAGGGGAAGTAAACTTGGCGGTACTCTGCCTTTTATACAAGTTTGTTATAATTTTTATTAAAAATAAAAATTATGTTTTTTTCGACCTTTAATTGTGCAATGAAAATGAAAATTATTCAAGTTCGAGGCCATACTCTATATTTCTTCATTAGGATATTGTCCTAACAAATAATCTATAGAGTTTTTTGTTTTCAAATTTATTATTTGACCCTTTCAGGAATGTGTTGATAGATCTATTTCGGGAATTTTCTAGGTTCCCATCATCAGAACACGTTTTGAAAGCGGTAACAATCCCATGCCAAACATCAAACATACATATGAACTAGTTTACTCACTACATGAGAATTAATATACATATGAGTTTGAAGTTAAAGATTATAACCATTGATCAAAAAATAAATTGAAAACTTGTTTGATGTGCAAGATAGAGCATGGCCTCGAACTTGAATAATTTTCATTTTCATTGCACAATTAAAGGTCGAAAAAAACATAATTTTTATTTTTAATAAAAATTATAACAAACTTGTATTAGTGTAATATTTTATTTAAATAAAACTTAAGTATTACTGCAAACTAAACAAAATTTAAAAATTTATTTAATATTTTCGATATGCCCTAATTTAGCCTTTATTATCCGGTCGAAAAAGCGAAGATACTTATGCGCATTTACGCCAGTGGAAATCTGCCGAATTTCGTCTACTCAGATCAGGAAAATTATCCAATTGAACAATATGTTAACAAACAAAAGGATCGGGTCGTCCAATAATTTGGAACAAAGACTGGCCACTCGAACCCAAGCACCACCTCACATCATGTTTTGGACAGCAGTAGCTGTCGATTGGCGCTTACCGATAATGTTCTTAGAGCCTGACATTAAAGTGAATGCAGCAGTGTAACGGGAATCGGTCTTAGAAGGCCATTAAAGCCTTGGGCAAATAACCATTTCTATAATAGATCATATGCCTTTGAACAGGGCTCAGCACCTTTATAAAAAGCTCGTGTGAATCAAGATTGGCTAAAAAACAATGTTCCACACTCTATTTCGGCATACCAATAGCCTTCAAATTCTCCGAATGCCAGTCCGTTGGGTTTCTCTATTTGGGGTATTTGGACTCCAAGGTCCTCAAACAAAAAAAAAGTAAGTGTTGAAGCTTTGAAGAGAGCTCTTCAACGTAAAAGTAACCAAATACCACAAGATCACATACGTGCAGCGTGCAACTCGTTTTTCGACAGGATCGACCGGATAATGAAAGCTAAAGGAGTGCATATCGAAAATATTAAATACATTTGGAAAATTTGTTTAGTTGGTAGCAATATTTATTTTTTTTTTTCAATAAAACTTGAACAATTACTTGAAAAGTTATATCCATTTACATTAGCAACACTTCAATTGCCTCACCCTGTACATTACCATTTAAATTATTAAAATTTTTACTACCATTTAGCCATTTATAAGCTCGCATTTCTCTACTTTACCTAATTTTATAGCACTACTTTTATAATCACGATTTAAATTTCGAGACTTTACTTGAAAAAACTTGAGTTTTTGTTTTTTTTTTTTTAATAATGTTACACAAACAGTTTGTGTCTGTTTTCCTCATAATTTGGAGTGGTAGCTTCTTCATTTTTACTGTTTTTTTTTTACCCTTGGGCTTCATTATGTTGGTTTCTTTTTAATAATAATAGTTTTTGAAATTGTCATACAGAGTTTGTCTTTCTTGGATTTTTTTTATGATTTCCAATATTTATTTTTATGTACTTTTGAATGTAGACATTATTTAACTAGACACCCAGACGCTATTTTTTTGCTTTGGTATTAAAGAAATATTGCATTCTTTGGAACTGTTTTTTTTTGTTTTTTTTTTTTTTTTGATTGAAATGGTTTTTGTTTGTCAACTTCTGGTGGAAGATGTATTAAATACAATACCAACTTTTTACATTTAGATTTGTTTTGCCTTAGGATAGTCTTGATCTAATTTTTCATTAGTTAAAACTGTTTTTTTTTATCATAATATTATTTATTACCTTTTTGTCTATTTCATGATGTTTATCTGTTGAAAGGTACTCACACTTGCTTAAAAAACTAAATTTTTCGTAAGAAATTAGTATTCCTAACATTCTCAAATTTCGACTGGCATTATCAAACCTCCAATATAAATTTCTGCTATGATTGGCGGCACGTAATTAACGGACGTCTTAAGAACTAGGAACATTTTTGACTACACAGAGAGATATTTTGCAAGGCGTTTTAAAGAAGCTATATAGATTAGAAAGCTTTCTGAAATTATTGTGGATGGTACTAGGTTAGGTTAAATGGAAGCTCGCCTTAGTTTACTCAGAGGCCATAAGGCCCACTGTGATTCCCTCAGTATTTCTCATTTTTATATGGAAAAGCTACGACCCAAAAATCCTAAAACAATACCAATTCTCTCAAAAAGTCCTTAAGACCACACAGAAGCATATTTAGCAGACTGTTTAGGTTAACTAATATCCTTCCTACGTCCTACACATGTAGAAATTGTCAACCTTACAAAAAAATAGTACTGGCAAACCACTGCTATTTTTGTAAAACCCACTGTACTGAAAATTACCAACACAAATTACCTCACATCCAATCGAACTATTGTACAGTGGCCCTTGAGAACTCAAAAAAGTAATTTTGTTTGGGTTTTTGGATTACGTAATGGCTTTAGGGTTCAAACTATACAAAAATCTGTAAAGTCGTCCACCTCGTACATTGTCTCTGCGAACAGCTCCACTAGAGGAACCAGAACATCCGTGAATACTCTTGAAACATCCAAAAATACATTTATTGTACTAACAGAATTTGAATCCAATCGGATTCTTGGGTTGTCAGAACCCTATTTTAATTAGAACACCAGATACAACATTTTCGATTGCCAAAACACAGAAAAAATTATTGTCAAAAAAATTTCAATTAAACTTTTGTTTGATTTCAAACTCACTTTCACTTTTAAAAGTTTAAATTTAAAATTTAATTTGAAGAAGTATTCAATGTTTAATTAAAAATTACTTTTGTGCATATAAATTTTTCAGTTCTTATAACACAAATAACAACAAAGAAACAAAATGCCAAAATTTAATAATATTACAAAAATTAAAAAAGAACATCAAAATTGAAAAATAGCTGAAATTTAAAAACCCTCTAAAATAAAAAAAATAAATCTAAAATTGAAAAAAGAATCACCAAATATTACAAAAATCACGAAAATTAAAAAAATCAAATTAAACTTTTTTTCCAAATTTTGCCAACATTTTTTTCTAATATTAGCGCTTTTTTTTATTGTACGCAGTTTATTTAAATTTTATCGATTTTTTCAAATTAAAAACAAAAAATTTTTAGCGATTATTTTTAGGTTTTATAAATGGTTTAGATTTTTTAAATGTTTTTGTAATTTTTAATTTTTTTTTCAATTTTGGCACTTTTTTACAAGTTAAGTGTTTTATTATTTTTAAGTTTTGGCGATTTTTCAATTTTAGGATTTTTTTTTTAATTTTAGCTATTATACCCCAATTTTTCTCAATTTTTAATAGTATCTACTAAAAATTGGTTTGAAATTAAAAATTACATTTTTAATAGATATGATTAAAACCTTAAATGAAAATAAAACCAACTAAATAGTTAAAAATTTTTTTAATTTAACTGCGGCACTGTGTATTATACTGTAGGCCGAGCCTATCCGCATGCCGACCAAACAGACAGTCTTGAAATGTCCCTTCAACTACGACTAAAAAGGGATCTGATCCGCATATGCCTGTGTCAGTTACTCAGTAACCTACACCGCTCTACCTACCGCTTGCTTTCGCAAGACACTCACTCGCTCAGATACAGATGTTTTATGGTACTCAGTGGAGCTGCAATTGACACCTATAACGCAGAACTTGCCATTGCAAGTCCATCTGCCCGTTTATTTATTATGTGCAGTAGTCTATATAAGAGTGATGGTGGAGAGTCGACATAGTTTTGGCTGTTCATTCTTGCACTGTATAACAAGGATGGAGGTTGTCAAGTCAGAGTTAAAAGATATTAGAGCGCCTGGCTGTTGATAAACATGGCTATGTTCCCACATAATCCCTCCTAATAGCCAGCACTTTCGCCTAAAAAACACTAGTATGGTCGAGCAGCAACACTAGTATGGTATGGAGTACAACCTCTTAGAATAGATAACAACATCCACCCTCTCAGAATAGGTAACGGTTCCAATACCGCTGCTTTTCTGAGAACTGTCAGTGTAAACATCAATAGTCAAAATGGCCTGTAATACTACCTCTATCCTTTACCAATGAAAAGAAATTTAATCTTAAATAATTTGTTGAAATTCATTCTCGGGGTGAATTAGTCAAAAGGTCCGCTCATTCGCTTAATACAGCGAAGTTTCCCAAATAATTATGTTGCCTTACCTAAACTATACAGCTGGTTAGAAACTTGTTTGAATTTTTTTTTTCTTTGTAAACGGTCGAAAAAGCTGCCCCATTGCTACACTTACAATACTATTTAGGTAAAGGCCACAGCAAATGTAGGTAAAAAAAATTGAAATTTCACTTAAAGAAAGGACGACTTACATTTCAGTAAATTCAACTAACATTGTCATTTGTTTTTTAATGTTCAAAAAATTTTTAGAACTTTTTTAAACAACAAAAAACGACTGTAAGAATGATTGTAAAGTCATAAAACAGTTATTTGATGTGGTTTGTTTTTTTAAATAAACTACGAGATTAGTAAAAAATTTAATTTATTCTACAAATGACTGACATTTACAATAAAAATAAAGAAACTGTATTTTAACTCAAACAACTGCATATTTTTAAAGCAGAAGTTCCCTGAGTGTATGTATTCTTCCAAAAACTATCCAATTGGGAGAACGTTTCGAAACTGGCTACGGTGAATACGGTACAACGAATGAAAGTCATGAAAAAAGAAGAGAATAATAATATTGAACATATGTTTTTGTTACTTTTCGAAAATGATTCATGTGACTTGAATTGTCCTATTTTAATTATCTTACTGTTATCAAATCATTTCACATCTTCTATGCTGTACACAATATGATCAGAATATTTCTTACATTCTACCAATCACTAACTTCCTGAGATAAGAGTGCCTACGGGATAAGACTGGGTAGTAATATTTGTTATTCAGAGCGATGAGATTTAAGTTTTTTATGGATGGTTGAAAGCCTAGTGAAAAGAACATGACATTCAGTTATATAAATAGATTTAACATCCCTTAGTATCCTTATACCGTTACATTAATATATATTTCGAATCCCATAGGTCCTAGGACACAAACGACTTGTCTCTTAAATGTGCTCAGCGATATCTACTAGTGTTGAACAGTTCAGCAACTTGGATAGGTTTAGGGATTTAAATCGGTCCCGCCTACGAGTGTACTCGTCGTTATACTTAGTTTTGTAAGAAACTTTACGGTCTCAGCGGAGGGAAATAAAAGAAAATATATATGAATCCCAAGACATCACAAAGAACCGCAGTCAATTTCTGCCAACGATCTAATTCGTATTGCCATTAAATTCAAAATGACTCCAGATTTCCAGAGCAGAGATAGGATAAGATATTTTTAATGGGTTTAAAGAATTATTGCCCTATAACTAGATTGGGCTGAATAAGAGAATCGGAGGTGAAGATACCCTTCACAACCGCCCTGTTGTGTGCTCTCATGTCGCGGTGGTTTCCATTCCTATCTAGTCCAGAAACTCCGTCCTGTTGACAAAATTCCTTTGCCTCCTCCAGCTCATTTCACTAATTTCAGTCAGTCATGTGCTGAACCCTAATTCCTGCAAAAGCCGAACATCCACTAATATAAGGTCTCGTCACTAACCCCACAGGCCCTACAAGTTACTGAGACCGCACGACCTTTGGAAATAAGTGTGCTCTCAAGGCCCGGTGAGAATACTTACTATCTTAACAAGTTCCCGTTTACTTAGTTTCAAAAGATCCTTAGTTTCCCTCCTATGCGGTCCTCACCATAAAATCCGGCTGGTCTCACATAGTTCAAGGTAACTGTGTCCAGAATAGAACCTTACTTGGCTAATTCGTCAGCCATCTCGTTCCCTGCGATATTCCAATGGCCTGGAACCCAAATAATTTCAATACTGCCCCTGGTTGAGAAGTTATTGATTTCCTCCTTTCAACTGATTGGAGGAAATCTCTGACATTACAAAGTTCGAAGGGATTGCTTGGATAACCGCCTGGTTAGCAGTAAAGATCCTTTTATTTTCTTTGATTTCTTCAATACTGCCCCTGGTTGAGAAGTTATTGATTTTCTCCTTTCAACTGATTGGAGGAAATCTCTGTCATTACAGAGTTTGAAGGGATTGCTTGGATAACCGCCTGGTTAGCAGTATTCGGCGATTCCTTCAATATTTTCGGCGATTCCTTCAATATTGAGGCGAAAGCATTTTTCAATAGAGAGGTCGCTACTGGGTTGAGCTTCTACAGCTCAGTAGTTAGTAGTAAATATCCCTATATTTTCGGTGATTTCTTCAATATTGAGGTTGAGCTACTAACCCAGTACTTCCAAACAATTTCAAACCATCTGTATAGAAGTAAAAGTGTCGCCTGTGGACCTAATTGTAACTGTTACAATTCATTCTAAATTCCTTTCTCTCTCACATCCTTTGCGTTTAATTCTTTAGTTTTTATAACTGTCTCTCGTATACCACTCTCTTTTTCCTTGCTCAGCTCTCTATATCTCTATTGTTATGTCATTTGAATTTATAACATTTGCATTTTGTAATTTTTTATTTTTTTGTTTTGCTTTTTTTTTGCTGTATTTAAAACCATTTAATAATAACAACACAAAAACATTAAACCACTTAACTTAGGTTGACAATTAGATTTCGTTTTGTTGTTGTTATTAATAGTTGCAGCGCTACTACTACCTAACTAATAAACTAGATACATACTACCTTCAACAAAACATAACGACACACAGGTCGGCTTTGACTGCTCTCCCATAGCAACTTTTGCTTTTTTTGTGCAAAAAAACAAAATCATACAACTACTTAATATGTAACTACTGTGATTTACTTTAGTGACACTGTCGTACATACACTATATTGCTGGTACAGCAACAACAACAATAACATTAGCAATAGCACCAGCAGCAGCAACAACAACAATAATCATATTAAAGCGACAAGTGCTACTACTACTTTACTTAATACAACAAGCTCTTTACTAAACTAAGTAGTACGTACATCAGAGCTTTAAAATAGTTAACTCTTTTAGGGCCGTTATTACAACTTGCCTTTAAAGTCAATGTTAGTAAAAAGTAACTTTAGCAAAAATGAGGAATAAAGTGAGCTATAATGTTTTTCGTTTTCCCAATAAAATAAAATTAATATTTTTGATAATGTGGCAGCACCAAACTAAAAACCGATTATTGGTTTATGAATTGGTTTATAAAAATACGTAGTGGCAACGTACTTTTATTTATTTGTTTACAAACAAACAATAATTTGTGAAATTCGGTTGTGAAATTCGGTACTTTCTTCTTCTTCTTTATAGAGCAGAAAATGTGGCAACTTTAAACACATAAAAGTTATGTTTAAAGTTAAAGACAACCACATCTTCCCTTTAGCTTATCGGTCACTTTTAGCTTAAAGTATACTTATAATAACGAAAAACTAATAATCTGTCAGATAACATCCGAACTTTAGCTATTGGCAAGTTGTAATAATGGCCCTTAAGATAACATTTAGTTTAAAGTAGAGTTTATATTAAAATATAAAACTGCAGAAAATCCATCCATATAACAGCAGGGATAGCAAAACAGAAAATGCAGTTTCAACAAATTATGCAAAAATATGCTTTACTTTTCTTGCAAATTTGTTTTATTTGCAAATATATTCAGTTAACATTGTTCTTAAGTAAATGACAACAAACAGAGACAGAGGACCATGGAGCTTAGGATATAAATTGTCCATTGTACCACATCTCCTAGAAGCAAAAAATAAAGGAGAAAAGCATATAGTACACACAATGGGTCATTATTGGTTATATCAATCCCTATGACGAGATCAATCGTTGTGTCCCACAATCGGACCAGTAAGTCTACAACAGTCACATTCCCATCTTTCTTGCTTAAAATCGAACGCCCGCACAGTGTAAGATTTGGCCAATCTAGCTGGACAAAAGTCGGTTTTGTGACTTTAAATTTTAATAAAAATTTTAATCAAATATGAAAAAGGACTTATTATTGTTTAGAAAAATGCAAAAAGTTTGCCAAATTTGTCAACAGTAACAAAATAACGGTACTATGAACTTGAATATTTTTAAGTGAAATAAAAATAACAATAACATTTTGTTAAAATTTATCATCTTTAAAAGCCTATAACGTTTTATTGGAAACGTCTTTTTAAAAACTCAGTTTTTCCTGTTTATATATTGCCTAAATATGTTTATAGAACTTAAAGTATTCAATTAAAGAAACAACTTTTTCGTTGAATTTCCAAAAAAAAGTTCTCTAAGAGACAAGTTTTAGGGAACATAACAGGTCAGCACGAAATTTGTTTAACAAATAGCTTAAGTGTCGACTTTAAGGGAAAAGTTAAATTGTCTGCCGAAATTTGCCGATCTTATTAAAAATCTACAATGACTGACAACACATCCTACCACGAAATTTTTGCAAATGAAAGACTTTACCGTTCTGTGGACTATATTTGTGGAAAAATAGGCAGCGGATCTTTTTTCTTTGTTGAAAAAAGCTTTCTTAAAAATATTTTTAACCCTTTACTGTATGAAACTTGAGATTTAAAAAAAAAAATTATGTGTTCATATGTTTTCATTTACAAGGATTTTTTTGTATGTAATATGTAACTCCTATAAATTAAATGAATTGTTATTTTCGCTATAAATGAAAAAAAAGCAGTTAATTTGTTATTTTCGCTATAAATGAAAAAACGCAGAAAATTTGTTAGCGTTTGATAGTACGACTTTTTTCCTCAAAAAGCCTTCCGCTCTTACACTTTGGTATAATACACCCCAATAACAGTTCGAATAGCATATAACAAAAAATAGGTGTGAGGACAGAAGTGCATATCAATTTTCCTACGTGAGGCAAATAATATTGAAATTTGTCGTAGGGTGGTATGTGAGTATACAAAATTTTATATTAAATATCAGCAATATTTTCGGAAAATTTTTGTTTATTTTTGAACGCCTCTGTTTCCCAACTTGAAATTTTTATATGTTATAAGTGACACTTTGAGTTAATTACAAAATAAATGTCAGAAAAATCAATTATAGATTTTTTGAGATATTCGCGAATTAGGAACATTTTTTCGATTTTGTTATTCTTTTCGCGTAACGAATTAATATTTGTACAACGCTGTTAAACAAAAATTATTTAATCTTTAAAATATCACCAAATTTTTAATTTTCTGTTGACGCGTTCAAAAGTTATGAAAATTTAAACGTTGTATATTTCTCACACATTTGTTAAAAAGATTCAACTTTTAGCAACTTAATGTAAACACAATATTAAGTAGAGGGTTAACATGTTTTTAGCGTCTCGGCAAGTAGTATCTAAATTCATATTCGGTTCACCATCATTACCTTCATATTCCTCCAAAATTGAAATACTCTTTACATTTTAAGCCATAATAAAGCGTGTTTTTTATAGAGGTATAGAACTTTGAAATGGAATAAAACAAAGATGAATTTTTGAAATTGACATGAAATTTACTTTATTCGGTGATTAATCTTCTGACATTATAATTTAAATATGACTTCTGGCATATGACCGGACTTAGTCCGGCTCGGACGTAGTCTAATCTGGAGGTCCAATTTTCGATGACTCTTTCCAACATTTGTGGCCGTATATTGGCGATAACGCGGCGAATGTTGTCCTCCAAGTGATCAATCGTTTCGGGCTTATCGGCGTAGACTAGCGACTTCACATATCCCCACAGAAAATAATCCAGCGGCTTTAAATCTCACGATCTTGGAGGCCGATTCAAGCGTCCGAAACGAGAAAATATGCGGTTACTAAATGTTTCCTTCCATAAATCAATTGTGGCACGAGCTGTGTGACATGTTGCGCCATCTTGTTGAAACCACAGCTCCTGCACATCATAGTTGTTCAATTGATGAACGAACAAGTCCGTAATCATGGCTCTATAGCGGTCACCATTGACTGTAACGTTCTGACTAGCATTGTTTTAAAGAAGTATGGACCAATGATTCCACCAGCCCATAAAGCACACCAAATAGTCAGTTTTTCTGGATGTAACGGTGTCTCAATATACACTTGAGAATTATTATCACTCCAAATACGACAGTTTTGTTTATTGGCGTATCCATTTAATTAAAAGTGAGCTTCATCGCTAAACAAAATTCGTGCGCGATACGTATTTCGAACAGAACCATGATTTTCAAAATAAATTTCCACCATTTGGAAGCGTTGTTCAGGCGACAGTCTATTCATGTTGAAATGCCAAACCAAACTAAACATAAATCACTTGACAGCTGAAAAAATGGCCGCCAATTAAAAAAGTGTTGATAACTTAAAGTTCTCTACCTGTATAAAAAACACTTTTTACAACTTATTGTGCTAACTTATTGTGCTAAGAATTCATATTCATTCATAAAAGAATCAATTCTTTTAAATCCCTGTCTTATGTAGCCTGTATGATGTTACGTTTATTTGGTTGCCTTGCGCACAGAAAATAACAACGAATAAAATAGTTGTTGAGTTGTATGAATGGATGGACGGATGGATAATATAACAAGTAGTCTCTATGTATGGTGGCTAGATGTGGAGATGGATGGATATTAGGGCAACAGTTGAGTCCGTATGGGTGAGTTTTGTTGAGAAACAAAATCGTTGTTGTGACAATTTTTTTTTTCCACTAAAGCTACCGTTTGTTGATTCAGTTTTAGTTTGGTGTCGAACGTTGTAGTCGTCGAGGTAACAATTTATTAATCTTTAACAATTTTCTGGTATAAATTTTGCTCATTTTTTGTGTGCTCCAAATTAATAAAGTGAAGATATTTATTTGATTTGATTTTTCAATGAAAAAAAACATAAAAAAGTATAGTGTTAATGATCCTGATATTGATCTTAATTAAAAATAAAAATGTTGAAAATTTCAAGAGTGTGATCTTTTTATAATGATAACGACAAAATAAATCATTAAAATTAAATTGTTTGCCGGGAACTTATAGAAGAAAAAAAAAAACATTTTAATGAAACAATTAAAATGTCATAAAAATCTTTAAGCACAATTTTGTTTACCTTTTTGTTTAAAAAATAAAAACAAAATATCACTACTAGTGTTTAAAAAAAAATCTGTTGAAAATAATATTAAAAATAATTAAATAAAATAATAATCTGATGATGATGATGATCAAAGTGAACGATCTTAATTGTTTCGTTACCAAGTGAGTGTTGCTGCTGTTGGTTGCTTCATTTTAATACAACAACCGGCAACAGAAAAATACGCTATTAAAGGCCATTAATACTTTTTCAAACAGGCAACAAATTCGTCTCTGGTGTCTTGTTTGGGTAGTTTTTTTTTTTATTTTCTTCAATTTTTTGTTCAAATGGTTTGACAGCCACGTTTATCGGTCGATCGCATCAAAAAAAAAAAAAATACAAAAATAAAAAATTGTAGGAATAAGTTTTTGAATAAACGCGTGCGTTTAAATGTCTCGCGTACAAGTGTCAAATCATTTTAAAAATAATTTATATCTTAAATGTTCATTTCATTTTTAAAAGTTTCTTGTTGTTGAATTTTATGGTTTTGGACAATCTAACCACCAACAAACAACCACAACAGCAACTTTAACAAATCAACCATCAGCACGTGATATCAATTCTGGTTTTAATAAACACTTTAATTGCTGGCGATTTGATTTTATTAAAAAAAAAAATTAAAAAAAAGCAAAATTCAAAATGTAAGATCATTTGTGTTTGTTTTAGTTTTAAAACTTTTTTTAAGCTGTCATGTTTGAGCGTGATTTTAAATATGACTTGCCGATTAAAAAAAAAAGTTATATCTTAAATATTAAATCATATCTTATTTAAGTTCATATCTTATCCAAGTTCATCTCAAAATTGTGGTATCCACTAATGTCCAATTAGATTCCTTAAATATATTAGTCGATTAAATGTGATTATTAGATTTATCTCAAAATTGGGGGATCGAATTTGATATTAATTAAAATTCTGATGGGATCCCAAAATATCCCATGGGATTTACTTAGATCTAATTGGATCTAATTATATCCAAAAAGATAAGTAGTTTTTGGTTGATCGAGTTATATATTTTGAGACTAAATTGGATTTACATAAATTCCATGAAATATTTAATTTAAAAAAAAAATCGGAAAAATATCAGTCATCAGGCGCATATATATTTTTATGTATTGGGTTATATAAAACAATATATACTTATATCTTACACGGATAGAAAATGCTAATGATGTTTGACCATATATAATCATATCTCACGCTTAATTCTTAATATTGTTCCATATATGGAATCATACATAGTTATATCTTATATAACTTAATGTCATATATAGTTGTATCTTCAGCTGTATTATATATATGTCACCATATATGTCACCATATATAATCATATCTTATACCACACAAAAACATATTTTTTTCAAGACAGTATATATAATTATATCTTTAATTATATAGCTTATATGTCACCATATATGATTGTATATTATGTTATATATGAAAATTTATTACTATTATTAGTGTCCGACCGAACAGTTTGGACAAAAAACTAATTTGGTCGTTTTTTTTTTGTATCTAGAGGCAATGATGATAACTTTTGGTATTGGAAACATGTTTGTTGAGCCGATTTAATTAGATTTTGTGTATAAAACTTTTATTTTTTTATTTTTTAAGAGAAGCAACACTCAGGAAATTCTTCCTGTTAATTACTGTGTCGCTTTCTTTGGAAAGGGGATAGTGGAGAGATGAAAGGTGGTGAATGATGAAAGGCTTCAAACATGGCAACACTGTAATTGCGCGAGATGATAAGTCTTAGAACAGTTGTTGGTCGCTACCTGATGTAGAGTTGGCGAATTTATTGAAGCTTTTTGTTTCATAGCCCTGATTCATTATTTTACTTCGGTGGGGTTAAGTGCTATGGGAACAGCGAAGGTGGGCGCAGCGATACATATAAGTGATAGAAAACTCATACATATTATTTTTCTAAATTGATGTCGAACCCGGGACCATCTGTGTAACAGTCCAACGCGCTAACCATTACACCACAACGAAGTTTAGCTATAAAGTTAAAAGTTCGGCCTCCGAACTTTTTTCGATTTGGGCGAACTTTCGGAGACCGAACAGCGAATTAATTGAATTAATATATAATAATATATCGTTATATATGTTACCACATAAGAAATATATAATAATATATGGATTTGCATGACACCATGTAACGGTGTTGAATATATTTGTTGTTACAAAGAAAATTTTGTTAAAATTAAAAAACATGAATGCAAAGTTTGTAAACAAGAAAATCGTAACTTTTAAAAATGAATAAGGTTATGACCACCAATTCTATATAATTCAGGTACGCATTGAAATCAATGCCGTACTTTATTTTTCGATCTAAGGTATAGTTTTTTCATAAAATGACTTTAAAGTTTGGGGCATGTAAATATAACGTTTTTAAAATGCATAATGCGCGATTTGTCAAAATTTTTATATTTCAGCATAGCTTTAAAAGATGAACACGGAGTTCAACTTTTTTTGAAAAATTTTTAACACGCGATTTCCCCTATAACTTTCATCATAAGCTTTCTTTATTTTTTTTGAATAGTACCTTTTAAAAATATGTCAGTAAATAAATTAATGGCAATCTAGAATTTGTCTTTAAAACTTGTTTCACAAAATGAATGATACAAAAAAAGTTCGTTTGAAAATAATTAAATATTTTCAACAAAATCCTTTTTGGACATATAAAAAATTAGTCAAGGAATCAAAAGTTAGTCGTGAGACTGTTTCAAAAGTAATTCACCGTTTTTGGGGAGACTTGGCCATTGAGATAAAATCTGGCTCAGGACGATAACGTGATCGTCATGATAAAAATATTCCCTAAAAAGTTTCTCGTATGGCAAGCAATATGCAGTTGTGGAAAAAGGCGCAAGTCATTTGTAATAACAGGAACAATGAAAACCGATATTTATATAAAATAATGTTTGCTGCTAAAAAGACTACTTCCATTTATACGACACCACAGTATTTCCACAGACAAATTATACTTCTTTCCATTTTTATGTTTTTTTTTATCGCCCATTAGCTTTTTTTTTTGTTGATCTTCTGATTTTGAGCTGTAAAAAACTTTTCTTCAAATTTTTGTTTTATTTTCGATTTTTTTTATAATTTTTATACACAATTTATTTGACATTTCAACATTTAATCCACATCCTGTCTGACTTGGCATATTGTCACTACATCAAGAGAACCCTTGAGTGGTCATTTTATCACCTCAAGAGTTGGCAACCTTGTTGAGGGCTATAAATCGATCTTATTTAAAGATAGCGATAGTTTTAGACCTTTTCGACTGAACTAAATTTAAACAATTTTATCTATGTAGTAAAAGTTTATTTGGGTGATATGGATGGTCTTCTACCGGGACACCCACGGATGTGGATAAAATGTTGAAATGTCAAATAAATTGTGCATAAAAATTATAAAAAAAAAATCGAAAATAAAACAAAAATTTGAAGAAAAGTTTTTTAAAGCTCAAAATCAGAAGATCAACAAAAAAAAAAGCCAATGGGCGATAAAAAAAAAACATAAAAATGGAACGAAGCTAATTTGTCTTCTCAGCTAATTTCTCTTTGTATTTCAAATTGAGAGAAACCTTGCCAATTATTCGATAAAATAAATTTGATTTTTATTTATCTGAATTTTTTAGATTTAAAAAATATTTGAAAATGCCGAATTATTTGGGACAAAAAAATCGGTTGCTCGAATAACTCTAAAACCTCATTTTCTCAAAAACCGGTTTATCGAATAATTCGGAAAACGGGTTTCGCCGGTTTTGACTCTAATAGGGACATTTTAAAAATAATGAGCACAAATAAAACGAAATTTGTAACTCTACCTCTTCTGATTTAAGTATAAAAATATAAATATTCTCCTCGTTAATATGGAGTTTACGTATTTTTTCTTTTTCCAAAATTTCTTATAGCTCGCGTTTAGTTGCTGCTCAACGTTGGGGGTTTTTAACAAACGCGTAAGAAGTGTACAATGTTTGAATTATCATAACTTTTAAACTCTTCAACAGAAAATTAAAAAGTTGGTGTTTAATTTAAAGATAACATCCTTTTAGCAAAAAAGTTAATCGAAAAATTGCCCCTAATTCACGATTTTCACAAAAAATCCATAATTAATTTTTGCGAAATTTGTTTTGCAATTAACTAAAAGTATCTTTCTTACAATATATAAAAATTTGAAGTTGGGAATCAGAGAGGTTCAAAAATAAACGAAATTTAATATTCACATAGCACGCAACAAACTTCAATTCTTTTTGCCACGCATTGAAAAATCAATATGAGTGCTAACAACAAAATTGTTTATCGTTGCCTAATTTAGGCGATATGAGCCAAAATATTTTAGGAAGCATTTTGGAAACTAAAGCATATAAAAGAGAAATTTTGGACAAAAATTATTTCTCTTACCTCACTCGAAAAACAATTTTTTTTCTGCTCCTATTTAAGAAGTTAACTCGATTTTTTCTTTTTTTTTCAAAAATAATTAGTTTTTGAAATTTTACGAAATCTTGATTTTGAAGATTCCTAGCTTCCAAACCGTGGACGGCACACGAAAAATTTCTTCGCAAAATATTTAGCAAATTTAGTTTTCTATCGGAATACATTAATTTCTAAGTATAAAACGCTCATTTGATGCATTTGTGGTAAATTGTATGAAGACTGCCCTAAGGCAGCCTTACCCGTTAGAGTGTTAAACTGCTAAAATTCCTTTTCCTTTTAAAAATTTCATTATTTAATATCCTTGATTGTTTTACAATTAGTTCCACAACTTACACAACACACAAAGAAATAAAGTGCTAACCGAATTTAAAAGTGTATTTTGGTGTTAACAACCAATAAATTCGGTTAATACAACCATATTCAAATTTGATTTCTGAATATTTTGGTTGTTGCTACAAAATTTTATCGGATTAAACAAATTCTGTTGTTTCAGTTGTACCACCCCACCCGCTTTCAGTTGTAGTAACCGAATTTGAATCTTAGTAACCAAATTTCAGTTGGCAAATGGAAAATGGCAAAATTTTCCTCTGTGTGTTATAATAAAAAGTGTTAAATTGTGTTTTATCTAAACATGAACTATTTTCTTATGACACATACTATCAATTTATGTTTATGATGTGTCTATACGCATACATTTTGTGTAATATCAATTTAAAATGATTTCCGCTAAAAAAAACAAATTTAAAGATATCTTTCCTCTTCGATCTTTTTTTTAATTTTTTTTTATAACTTTGTTTTATTTATTATGAACCTACACTACGATTGATATTAGGGTCATTCAAAATTGCATTATTTTCAAATATTTTGTGTGGAAATTCACATACAAATAAAAAAAAAAATATATAAAATTTGTAATGATTTATAATTACGTCCTTCAGGACTTCTGCATGAATTCTGAATCAAAATTTTATTTAGATGAAGATTGTAGAACAAACGTGGTTTTGTGATTTTGAAAAGAAGGAAAATATAATTTTTTATTTCAAGAGCCAGTTTGCACGGAAATATAGCATTTTCAATATATCAATTTAATCAAAAAGTGCTATGCATCGCATAGCATATTAGCCACCAGGCTTCGCAGGGTTAGTTAAGATGAAATGTTAAAATAATTTTGAAAAATATTGTTCGAAAATTTGGAAATGAGAAAGCTGTGCGTATAATGGTTGCCGCGTTTGTTCACAATATAACAAAAACAGCGTCGTGGAGATGTTTCAATAGAGTGTTTGGCGATGTTTCACCACAATCAAGCAGAGTTTTTGCGTCGATTCGAAACCATGCATGAGACATGGGTTCCCGAATTCTTACCTGAGACAAAGCAACAGTCCAAAGAAGACAGTTCCATCTACAGACAAGGTCATTACGTCTGTTTTTTTGGGACAATTTTTATTGATTATCTTCAAAAAGAAAAAACAATCAACGGCGAGTATTATGCTAACTTATTGCAGTGTTTAAGTGATGAAATTAAGGGGGAAAACCTTATTCGCCAGATTTAGCTCCCTCAAATTATTTTCTATTCAAAGAATTTGAAAAAATAGCTCGGTGGTAAAAGATTTGCCAACAATGACTAGGTGGAGTCTGCGGTTGATAGGTATTTTATGGAACTAGATAGTTCTTACAAAAGGGTGTTTTTTATACAGGTATAGAACTTTAAGTTGGCAACGCTTTTTTAACTGGCGGCCATTTTGTCAGTTGTCAAGTTATGTAATTTTAGGTTGGTTTGGAATTTAACTTGAATAGACTGACGCCTCCAAACTGTGCAAATTTATTTTGAAAATCATGGTTCTGTTCGAAATACGTATCGCACACTACGTCCATTTTAAGGTCTACATAATCGTCGATCAGAGCAATTAATTCGATTAACTGTGGAACGTTTTCGCACCACGTTTACTCTAAATGATAATATTCATACACAGAGACGTCATACAGTGCGTACAGAAGAAGTCATTGCTGTAGAGAAAGACCCCAATCAGTCTATCCGCCATCGTGCACAGGAATTGCATATGTGTCCATCCACTTTATGGAAGATTTTGCGGAAAAATCTTGGTTGGCGTGCTTACAAAATCCAACTAGTGCAACAATTGAAGCCACACGATCACCTAGCAAGGCGTAGATTCGCTGAATGGGCCCAAAACAAAATTGCCGTTGATTCCAATTTTCATAAGCGAATTTTGTTTAGCGATGAAGCTCACTTTTGGTTAAATGGATACGTCAATAAACAAAATTGCCGTATTTGGATTGATGATAATCCTCAAGTGTATGTTGAGATACCGTTACATCCAGAAAAACTGACTTTGGTGTGCTTCTTTAAAAACGATGCTGTACTTTAAAAACGATGCTGGTCAGAACGTTACAGTCAATGGTGACTGAATCGGCCTCCAAGATCGTGCGATTTAACACCGCTATGGCGATATGTAAAGTCGCTTGTCTAAGCCGATAATCCCGAAACAATTGACCACTTGGAGGACAACATTCGCCTATAAAAAAAAACACCCTTTATAAACAAGATATTGAAGCTATTGAATATCGCTGGGAACAGTGTATAGAGCTAAAAGACGATTATGTTGAGATATAAAGAAAATGTTTCCCAAATATGTTGTGTTTTCTTTGGTATGTCGGCTAATTTCGGGACCGCCCTCGTACTAGTTGAAACTTTAACGCTATTTAGCGACCTTAAGATAAAAACTTTTGTTTAACGATTTTTGTTTAATTACACATTTAATGTGTAGTCACATTGATTGGGCCTTGAAGCGGTGTAAAACTCCTACGTATAGAATTTTGAACACCCTACTAGACATAAATATATTTTCGTTTATTGATCTGTGTCTCTCTTCACTTTCATTTTATGCATGTGTTAGGCTTTCGGTTTTTAGATTTTTTTTTTTTGCATATGTGCCTGTTTTTTAATACATTTTGTGAGGAATTTTACACTTGTAGCTCATAATTGTCTTTTTGCCATTAACAAGTCATAAATATTGTCAAAAAGTAAAAACAAATTATTGTTTTTGTTGATGTGTTTTATATCTGTTGACAAGTTGAACAAAAAAAAAGATATTGATAAGGTTCATATGAATTCAAACATACACTTATGAATATTACAAATTTTACCTACAGTGGTGGTCTTCAAATCAGTTCACCCAGCATGACATTTTCTTTGTCATATTATTATTTTTTTTAAAGAGTTTTTAGTGTTTTTATTATTTTTAATATATTGAATACAATGTACTTATTATACTACATGACTTGCCCCTCATTTCGCTTGTCAAAAATGGTTATTTTTGCCCTTTAAATAAAGAATTATTTTTTACCAGCTTTGAAAAGTGGGTAGTGGGACTAGATTGAGATTTGCCGTACTACAACAACAACAACCCTGTCTTACAAATTACCTTCGGACATATTTACTCTATATTTTACCTGGACAATTATAAGTGCCAAAAACTCTTGGGCAAGCATACTTGTCTGTGGTCGTCATCAAAGGATTAAAAGTCAAGGTAAAAATATTTTGGCATTTAACAGAAACATCGGCAACATTGTCTATTATATATATTCACCAATATATATATTTTTTTAAAAGATTTCAAATTGAGAATTAACTTTTAACAAAAATTATGAGTGCTGATTTTATAACCATCACTGTACGTTGAAGTGGCTTTTTAACTTGATTTTTGTCAATATTTTTTTTTTTTGTTGTTTTGCCTCAAATCGTAACCACTTTTTGCAGTCGAAACAACAACAACATCGCAATTTGTTTACCATCATCAGAAACAACTTTTCAAAATATTGTCAATTTAATTTAAGGTGGATGTGATAATGTGTTTTTTTTTACTGGGTACCATAATGATGATGTGTTCAATACTTTGTTGTATTTGAGATGGGGTTTTTAGTTTTTGTTTTTTATGTGGTCAACCAACGTAATTTTTCTCAAGATTTTCTTAATAAAACCTTTGATTAGAATAATGTATTTATAGAAACAGATATAAAACTTTACTATAGATTTCTAGTTTTAGTACAAACTAGTATGAATTCATTTATAAACAACTCGAAAAGCTTTAAATTTTCAGACAATGTTCTTTCCACACAGATATAGAGAACTATATTTATGTCTTTTGTCAGTTTATACATACACTAAGGCAGACAAAAAGATTTTCATAGAGTTTATTTTGTCTGTTGTATGTAATGTCTCAGTTTGAGTTAAGCAAATTATCTTTTTCTATTGCAGACAACTGAAGATTTGGGTGATGCCAATGAAACAATTATATTGTCTATCATGAAATATGATCTAACTTTTTGAAAAGCAACAAATAAAATCTAATATGACAATATCATATTAGATTTTTGGGCTTGAGGTAGAGCTTTTTAATATTTTTAACTAATTAAAAAAAAAAATCGCATCGAATAAGGTCAAAAATTATCCTTATCAAGTAAAAAAATATCGATAAACGAACACTGTGTCAATAATGGGTTAACATAATTAAGAAACGGCACAAAAAAAAAACTCTGTAGCCAAACACTAATAGAAACAAATTAATAAATATTATTGCTAAAACTACTAAAAGTTAGTTGTAGGAAAATTTACTAAAATTAACAGATTTTTCTTTGCGAAATATTAGTCAGATAATAAAAACAAAAATAAATCTGTTAAATCTGCAACAATTTAGTTAAATTTGAACTAAATTTAAGTTACCTGAAAGTTACAAATTAATCTGTAGTACACTCAGGGAATAAAGTTTCATCATATTGATGAGACTGTTTCATAAATCGTTTGTCATCATTTATGAAGTTTTTATAGTTATGATGAAGAGTTTCATAAAAATGTACGTCAATTGTTTCATAAGTCTTAATAATTTCATAATAAGTTTCATAAACCGTTTGAATATATATATATTTTTTTGTTTTCCTATCAATTGAAATTCAGAATTTCCATTTAAAATTTTGAAATCATCAAAAGAAATTAAGAATTTTTATTTGAAATTAAGAAAACGTAATTTATAATTTAGATTTTCTATTAAAAATTGAGAAATTACACTCAAAAGAAAAGCTTCATCATATTTATAACATGTTTCATAAGTTTTCGTCCAATGTAACGTTTCATAGTATTCATGAAATATTTCATAAACAATAAAATCAATTTCATCATATTCATTAAATGTTTCACTATATATATGAATCGAAAATCGATGAAACTTATTCCTGGTTTTCTCTGTGTGTATAATAGCATCAATTGAAAGTTTGAATTTCTAATCAGTTGATTTGTTCTAAATTTTACATGGAATTTTGTGAATATAAATTTAATTTTTATAAATTTCAGTGAAACCCGAATTTCTTAATAGAAATTAATGTTTTTAAATTGAAAATGAAAATTCTTAACATAATTAATTTTTTCTGAATTTAAATATAAATGAATATCAATTGATATTTTCTGAATTTAAATTTTAAATTCGTAGTTTTAATTTAAAATATTCTGAATTACAGTTGCAAAACTATAGGGCTTTAAAAAAATTTTTTGAAAATAAATTTTTGTCATTGGCTGTAACATGGGTACACTACTAAAGCAAATTTTTCATTTCATAAAAATTTATTAATTAATAATCATATAATTACAAATTATATACTATTACCCTAACCGAGCACTAGCTACTATGGCTTTTGGGCGCGTTGTAGCGAAAACAGACCAGTGCCTCTGGCGGGAATCGAACCCACGACCCCCGCACTGATAAGCCAGCACGCTACCAACTAGCCTACCGGGGCACACAATTTTAAATTTTTGTATGGGATCCTGATTAGGGAGTGAAGATAGGGGGTATTATGTTCTGAAAAAATTTTGGGGTTGGAAAATATTGGGGGGTCGGTTATACATTTGACTACTCCTTGGGACAGTTCGAGCGGTTGGAAAACATTTTTTTTAAAGGTGCTAAGTCTTATAAAACTATATGTGACGCCATACTGAAATTATTTTCCTTATAATTTTATATATTATTATATATAATCCCATACATATTTTCGTAAAGTTCAATATCAAAATAAGTTATACGCAAGTTAAGATTTTCTTTTATATGGCTTCACATTAGGCCGGGTCGATTTGTATGGAGTCAAACCAACGCTCAACGTTCAAGGAAAATCGTATTCTAGGGTTCAAAATAAGAAACTTTGCCGAAGGAACCATACCTCTAAAACGAATTCTGATGTCCCGACTTTTGACCCGTAGTTTAAAATTTTGAAAAATCCCACTGTGACCCATTTAGAGTGCCCCAATCGAATCCAACCCAATCGAATATAATTTATACATTAATCTGCTAGAGCGTCTTCCGGAGAAGAAATAGAGACCCTAATCTTGGAAAGACTCCTCCTACTTTCTGAAATATCTCTATCCCGAGATTTGCACATTTTGCTATAAAAACACGACTAAAAAGGCCCACTTTCAACTTAAATTTTAACCCCTTAACAGTCACCTAGAATGATGTTTCATGCATTAATCTGCTAGCGAGTGTGTCCCGGCGAAGAAGTAGCTCCCATAATCTTGGAGAGATTCCTCCTACTTTCTGAAATATCAAAGTGGGCTTTTTCAAAATTTTATCCTACGGCTCAAAAGTCGGGACATCAGAATTCGTTTTAGAGGTATGGTTCCATTCGGCAAAGTTTCTTATTTTGATCCCTAGAATATGATTTTCCTTGAACGTTGAGCGATTTTTAAATCGACCCGCCCTACTTCACATATACACTTAGGATATTATGTTGGTAAAGACGACTGCAATTGTAGTCAAAAACAAATTAAATATCATTTAAAAAAAGGACGACTTGCATTTCATTAAATTCAACTAACATTGTCATATGTTTTTTAATGTTCAAAAAATGACTAACAATTGTAGTAAAAATAAACCACATGGTAGTAAAAAATAAACCAAAATTATTTTTTTTTATTTTTTTAAATAACAAAAAACAACTGTAAAAAATGAATGTAAAATCATAAAACAGTCATTTGATGTGAGTTGTTTTTTTAAATGAACTACAAGGTTAGTTAAAAATTTTATTTGTTCTACAAATGACTTACATTTACATTAAAAATAATGAAACTGTATTACAACCCAAACAACTACATATTTTTAAAGCAGAAGTTCCCTGAGTGTAACCATATTAATTTTATAACGAAATTATTTGCAAGTGATTTATTTTATATAATTTCAAAAAAAAAAAATTAGTACATTTTATAAGACAATACTACTTAATTATATATTTTTGAAACACTAAATTTGCTCTTGACAATTTTTAATCATTTCGTTGTTTTATTTAAAAAAGAAATTTGTTTTTTAAAATTGTTGATTTCTAGAAATTTAATTTTAAACTTAAATAGTTTTAAGCATAACTTCAATTAAGAAAAATCATATTTACTATCGGCTAAAATTTTATAAAATAATATATATTTATATCTAATTAGATATATTTGAATGGCTCGGAGGACAAATCTCGGATAAAATTGTATCAATTTATATCTAATTTGATGTAATTAGATACATGTAGATCACCCATTTTTCGGATCAATTTGTATGTGCTTATATATGCGAACTTATCAAATGAGATACAATTTTATTAGACTGCACATTAAAATTTTTACCCGCGATTTCATTACCACTTGATTTATACGATCTTTATCTTAAACTAAAGCTAAAGGCTTAGGATTTCGAAAAAAAAACGTATTGAAATACGTCGACTCATTCAAAAGTTGTAGATTTTTGACCACCTTCTCTGAAAATGTACCACTGTGCGTCGTTGCTTATTTTTTTTTTTTTTTTGTAACAAATACCTAGTTTGAGTTTTATTACAAACAAAACTTAGTACAATAGAGGGTTAAATGATATTTTGGCCTTATAAAATCGGTTTTTTTTTTTTTTTTTTTATATAAAATTGAACTTTATATTCGGTTGATCATATTATTTATTTTTTTTTTCTTTAACTTTTATTAAAATTGACGGTATATATTTACATTTTTAAAGCTTATTCACGTTAAACGAAATAATAAACTACAACAATTATGTTTAATTGTGGCATGTTTTGTTGGTTTGTAAGTAAGAAAAAAAATAAAATAAAATAAACTCAAACGAGTACTTGAACTTTTTGATTAAATTTATTTCAAGGTTTAAAAATTATCTCTCTCATGTTCTGTCTTCTGTGTTAACATAAGTTTCGATTGTAAATATAATTTAAGTAGACCTTTTACAACAACATATTTAATGAATAGCGAATGTTTTTTGTTTTTTTATTGTTATTATGATAATATCAATAAAAAAATTAAGCATACCTATTACTGATTGACTTCATGTCATCAATAAAGCTTGCTTAAAGGGACAAGTTAAAAAAAAAACAAAAAAAAACTTCCTTGTTTCGAAAAAAAAAGAAAATTACATCTGTTGATATACTCATGCATAGTAATTTTTTACAATTTAAATTTACTGACTATTTGAAATAGTATTCAACACTATGTTCAAATTGCATACACTTTTATTTTTATAGCAACATAGTTTAGGCGCGTATGAGTGATATTTTTTATTTAGTACTCTAACGTATGAGTAATATGATATTACTTATACGTGTGGGAACATAAATTTTAGACAAATAATAAAATTTGTAAATATTTACAATAAAAAATATCCGAATTTTTAACATAAAAATTGTATATACAGTGTTGGAAAAAATAATAAGGATGTTTGCTTATATTTCAAAAGTTTGATAAAATCTGTGATATAAAACGGATTTTTTATTTTTAAAAACCGTTAGATTGATTATAAAATATTGATCTTCAATTATAAATGGTTTTTTTTAAGACAGATGGATATTTTGATGTGTTGTTGTTTGACAGAGACATGTGGGTCAATCAATCCTGGGAACCGGAAGATGGTTCTCAGTTGTGGTTCACTGATGGCTCTTAGCAGTCGAATGGGAACACGGGTGCGGGCGTCGTTGGACCAGGCTTCAAGCGTGCTTTACCTATGGGAAAATATCCGTCCATTTTTCAGGCGGAGATTTGGGCCATCTGTGTCTGCAGGGAAATGCCTGCGAAGGGGAACGCTCAGATCTCGCATCTACATTCTTTCTGACAGTCAGGCTGCACTGAGGGCCTTAATGGCTTATAAGGTGTCGTCTGGGTTGGTCATGGAAGGCATTCAGACTCTCAATAGGCTCGGTAGGGGCAACTCTCTAACTAACCTTGGGGTGGATTCCTGGTCATGAGGGCTGATTGAAAGGGGGGGGGGGGGGGTTTGAGGACCCTGGCGTCGTACTTAACTGGACACTGTAATCTCAGATACCATCTGCACAGGAAGGGTCAATCGGACACGGATATGTGTAGGTTTTGTGAGATGGTGTCTGAGACCTCGGAGCATGTTCTCTGCGAATGTCCCAGGCTTTGTGATAGGAGACTTAGGTTTCTAGGTGATTGCTTCATTTCGCCTTTCGACATCGCAAAAACATTTTGCCTAATAGGATAATTGGCTTTATAGGTAGCTTGAATCTGTAGGTAACTTTAGACAGCACAAAAGACCTACATTGGTCGCGGTGCATAGTGCCTTCTGATCTAATCTAAGACAGATGGAACTTAAAATTGTAAAAATAATTCACAAAAATGTATTTTTATCAAAAAATGTTTTTTATTCGATAGATCAATACATGACATTAACATTCAAAAATGATTTTGGGCATATGACCACTGGGGCTGTTCTTGACAAAACGCATTCTGGACGTCCAGTTTTGGTCCATTTTTTCGAGCATTGCTGGCCGTATGTCACGAATAACACGAACAATGTTGGCATCCAAGGCGTCAATTGTTGCTGGTTTGTCAACATAAACCAGTGGCTTCACGTAGCCCCACAGGAAATAATAGATAGGTAATCGCAAGACATTGGAGGCCAGTTGACAGATGCATTTCTCGAAATCAACATATGGTCAAATTTTGATTTCAATATCGCCAAATTATAATCTGATTTGGCCGCCGTATGGCACGTAGCGTCATCCTGTTGAAACCCCATCTAGCCCGGATGAATGTCATCCATATTTTCAAACAAAACATCATTGATCCTGATGCGATAACGATCTCCATTGACCGTAACGCGAGCTCCCTCTTCATTTTTGAAGAAATAAGGTCCGATGTTGCCGCCAGCGTATAAACCGCACCAAACGGGGCATTTTTCTGGATGCAATGGCGTCTGTAGGGTCTCTTGTGGATTGGTCTCACTCCATATGAGGGAATTTTGTTTATTAACAAACCCGTTAAGCCAAAAATGAGCCTCATCGCTCGAACACAATTTTGCAATAAAACATCGGGCGAATCGATGACTGATTTTCAAAGTAAATTTTAATAATTTGGTAGCGTTGTTCAAGCGTGAAACTATCCACGATGATTTGCCAGAATATACTGATCATCAGGGCAACCAGAAATATGCTCTAAAAATCGATTTTATGCCCATAAAAAACGGATAATATGCTCTTAACATTTATAAAATATGCTAACACATTTTTTCATTAAAAAATCGTATTTTAAGACTTATTTTTTAGAAAAACCTTTTGTGAATTTTAACTTCAATTGCTAACAAAAAGGAGATAAAAGATTAAATTTGCCTAAATTCGAACAGAAAATAAATATCACATAATATTAGAATCGTCCCTATTATTTTTTGCAAGAAAATGGTGATCTATGAAATATTTTGCAATTCTAGTTAATTCAATGAAAAGAATCAGGTGTAACTATTTGTATAACATCAGATTACTGCCAGCAAAAAACATTGCTTGCTTGGAAGCAGTTTCGGCAGGGAAATTGAACAGCTAAGCGCTTGCAGTATTGGTTATATAAGGCATGATTTTTGTTTGAGATAGCTCGCATGAAAGCACTTGTTTCGATATCCAAAATGCGCTTATTTCACAGCTCTAAATAAGGCCCTGAATTCACTGATTTTCTTTCGTGCTTTTGCGAAGCGATAAAGTGTGGTAAACAACCCGCAATTGCTTCGCTTGACACACTACTGCAAGCTATTGATCTTATGAAGCAGGCAGTGCTACGAACCTGCCCGAACATCACATTTTGGTCGAACTTCGTAGCCGAAGCCGAATACTCGGTCGAGCACTACAGAATAATACACAATCTAACGGCTTTCGAAAATAAAAAATCCGCTTAATAACAATCTATTGAAATACAAGCAATCGTCCCTTTTATTTTTTCCAACACTGCATCTTCGATACATTTAATAGGAATTGACCAATGGTCTTCAAATTTTATTACTTTTTGTACACACATGGTCTCTAAACACATCTCCATATTAAATTTTTCAAATTTTTAATAAATCGCAATTTTTTTCCGGGTTTAATTTTTAAAAAATTTAAAAAAATCCTAAAAGTATGTAATTTGTAAGAATTGATTCATATAGTTATCCACTTTCACACTTATGCATTAAAAAAAATACATTCAAAAATATGCATTTTTGATGCAAATGTAATATTACATGCATTTTTGAAATTGTTCTCACTTTTAAAAATTTTTTTTAAACCTGCATCAATCGAAAATTTAAAACTTTTTATATCAAACTTGTCTTCTTTCCATTGCGTACATGTGAAAGAACACAACCGCAGAAATTGAATGCTTTTCAAAGTTGCATACTTTTGGATCTTTTTGAATTTTCTTAAAAATTCAAACCGTGCAAAAATCACGTTTTTTTTATTTATGAATCCTAATATGGAAAGGTGTTATTGGCTCCATAGAGAATGTATGAATGCCTCGCTCGAACAAGGGTGTAAGTGACAACTTTTTGAAAACTCTTTCTTCTTTTCATAATACGACAATTTAGGATGCAATCAATGCACATCATCCTGTAAAGAAATATTGCTTAAAATTTTCAAGCATTTTTACTGTGAGATTTTTGAAAAGTGAAATTTTTGCTGTTTTCAAAACTTACTAAATTGAAGCATTGAAATGTTTTTTTATAGATTGCACATTAGTAATTGAAATATTTGATTCAACACATTTTGAAATCGCAAATAATTTATTTAAATATCTAAAAATTAATAAAAAAAAATATTGAAATGTGAGGTCAATTTTGGCACATTTAAATGCAAAATACAATTATTTACATGTACAATATCTAAATCAAATTTTCTACACTGATATAATTAGACTTCTATTATCAAACTGTGATCAATAACAATAAAAAATGTGACTTTAAAAGAGTTTCCCACGTTTTTCTCTTCACCTGTAAAGTTCTGAAAATGGATTATATACCCTTATTCGAGCGAGGCATTCATATTTTTTTAATTACAAAGAAAATCGCAAGACTTGAATTTAAAAAAAGCTAATTTTGTAACGTTCTTTCAAAGATTGAATGATATTATATTCCTTTAGTATAGTGTAAATACTTTCTTCTTGGTGGTCTTATAGTACAATCATATATATAAAAAATGCATATTGTCTCTCTAATCAGCGAGTTCAGTCTTATTTTTTTCTATATTTTTTTATTACATATTTTTACATTACGCATGTCAATTTAATTATGCCATCCGTTCGTTCATTAGACCGTTCATCATCAACTATTAGCCATATAATATTACTTTATTGCTACTTCAACTGCTTTGTCCCTACTACAATTACATACAACTATTCTATGGTATATTAAAAATTAAAAAAAAAACAAAAAAAAAAAACGGCCTAATGGAACTGCATTCATGGTTATATAAAATAATTTAATTTTCTAATGCCACAAATAGTATTCTTTTACTACGTAGTCTGTAATACGTTCGTTCATCTATTATTTAATTATTAGAATAGAGGACCTATTAAATAGTGCACTTTGCATCTGTTCATATTTTACTTTACACTCAAATTAAAATTTGTGTAATTTAACAAAAAAAAAAAAATCTTATTTTTGGCGTAGCATACAACATTTCAGAATTAAAAACAATACACAGTTAACACTATTGTCAATATACTTTTGTTTGATCTCAAACACACTTTTAATTAAGAGTTTAATAATATCTATTAAATGTATAATTGAAAATGAATTTGGTGCACACAAAATTTCCAGTTTTTATAACCCATAATGACATCAAATTAAAAAAAAAAACCAAAATTAAAAAAAAAAATCACCAAATTGAAAGAAAAAAAATCGAAAAAATATCCAAAATTAATAAAAAAACGCAAAAAAATCAAAAATTTGGCCTAGTCGCTAAAATAAAAAAAAAACTTTAAAATTCGCGAAAATTTCAAAAAGTCATCAAAATTAAAAAAAAAAACTTCAATAATAATAAATGTCAAAATTTTAAAAAAAAAAATCTACTAAATTAATAAAAGACCGAGTAAATTGAAGCTAATATTTAAAATTTGATATAGCGCTAATGTTTGAAAAAATCGCCAATATTTGAAAATAAACCGCCACAATTGAAGAAAAAATAATCACAAAGTTAAACAAAAATATGGGCGCTACGAAATAACCCCCAATGAAATAACACCCAAACGACAAAATGAAATAACCCCCAATGAAATAAATCCCAAAAAAAATGAAATAAGTCCCAACAAAAAAAAAATGAAATAATACCCAAAAGAAATGAAATATTCCCCAAAGGTGAAAATGAAATAACACCCAAAATTTGGGGGTTGTTTCGTAATGAAATAACTCCCAAAGGAAGAAATGAAATAACCCCCAATGAAATAAGCTCCAAAGAAATGAAATATGTCCCAAATTTTTTTTATTTTTTGTTTTCATATTTTTGATTCTTTTGTTACACTGTTCAGTTTTTCTGCGTGGCGGCCTGCGGCCGATCTTAGGGGTTTTCTCCTCCATAGGACGCGGCAGGTGGCTTCGCTGAATACAGTTTTCCTGCGCGCGTCTCATTATCTTCCCTAGTGTGACGCGCGCAGGGAAACTTTATTCAGCGAAGCCACCTGCCGCGTCCCATGGAGGAGAAAACCCCTAAGAGCGGCCGCAGGCCACCCACCACGCAGAAAAACTAACAAATATTAAAAAAATTTCACTTTTAGCAAAATGAAATATCCCACAAAAAATATGAAATAACCCCCAAAATAATTGCAGAATTTAAATTTTGGGCTTTATTTCATTGGGGGTTGCTTCATAATGAAATAATCTCCAAACCGTAAGTGAAATAATCCCCAAAAAAAATGAAAAAACCCCCAAACAATTTTACACAATTTTTTTTGGGGGTTATTTCATTTTTGGCCGTTGGGGGTTATTTCGTAGCGCCAAAAATATGGTTGGCAGGCAATTCCGCTAAAATACCGTTATCGATTCAAAACTCCTATTTTAATTAAAATTTGTGTAATTTAACAAAAAAAAATTTTTTTTTGGAGTAGCATACAACATTTAAAAATTAAAAACCTTACTAAGCCCAGTAAAATCCAAATAACTGGTTGCATAACAACTTATACTGTATTATAACAGGTTCTAATTTCTGTTCTGCAACTTGTTCTTTTTATATGCAGTTTGTCCCATTTGCAATACGTTCTTTACCATCAAACAAGAACAGGTTGCTTTAGAACCGGTTCTAGAACCAGTTATAGAACTGGTTGTGGGACAGTGACACCTTACATTTCGACTCTCCAGAACTTGTTCTAGAACCGGTTCCATGTAAAAGAAGTTGTTCTAGAACAAGAATCAGAGGTAATCTGTTCTAAAAAATTTTGCTGGGAGATAACACTATTGTCACTTTTGTTTGATTTCAAACACAATTTTAATAAAAAGTTTAATAATATCTAATAAGTCGCTAAAATGAAGAAAAAAAAACGTTTTTTAAATTCACGAAAATTTCAAAATATCACCAAAATTAAAAAAGAAACTACAATAATAAACAATGTCAAAATTAAAGAAAAATTCGACAAAATGATAAAATCCAATAAACTAAAAAAATACTGCGTAAATTGAAGCTAATATTTAAATTTTGATAAAGCGCTAATGTTGGAAAAAAGTACGAAAAATTAAAAAAATAAACCGCCATAATTGAAATTAAAAAAAAAAACGAATAAATTGACAATAATCAAAAAAAAATTATAAAATTAAAAAAAATCGCGAAAATGTAAAAACAAAAAAACAAAAACGCCAAATATTATAAAGATAATTGAAAAAAAAAAAAATAATAATCACAATGTTAATAAAAAAATATGGTTGGCAGGCAATACCGCAAAAATACCCTTTTAATTGATTCTTTTAATTGACTCTTTTAATTGACTCTTTTAATTGACTATCCTTATCCCTGAAATCCCGTTACCGAAATAATTGAAAAAAAAAACGTTATTCCTAAAATACCGTTATCGATATAACTAAAATACCATTATCGAAATAACTAAAATACCGTTATCGCTAAAATACCGTTACCTAAATAAATGAAATAAATAGCGTTACCCTTAAAATAACCTTACCGAAATAATCTAAAATAGTTTCCTTTAAAATAGCAATAAAATTATTTTATTATTATTTTTTGTTAACTTTACCTACCCGTTTTATTAATAATTAAAAAAATAATTACAAAAAATATATAAATAATAAAAAAATAACTTTCGTGTGTAAAATAACATTACCCGTTCTAATACCGTTAACGAAATAACTGAAATCCCGTTATTATCGCTAACATACCATTACCGAAAAAACTAAAATATCGTTTCCGAACTAAAATATCGTTACCGCTAAAAATAAAAAATAAATATCTAATAAAAATTATATCAAACTTGTATAAAAGACAAAGTACGGTCTTGTTTACTACTCCCCCTGTACATTTTGTTTTTAAACAAAACAAATGTTCAAATAAAAAGGAAGAAAAAACGTGTATTGAATATCTACCAAATGTAGACCTTGCACACAACAAACAAGTTTTCAATTTATTTTTTGATCAATGGTGATAATCTTTAACTTCGAGCTCATATATTAGTTCTCATTTAGTGAGAAAACTAGTTTATATGAATGCTTGAAGTTTTGCACCTTCAAAACGTGTTCTGCTGATGGGAACCTAGAAAATTCCCGAAATAGATCTATCAACACATTCCTGAAAGTGCTCGATTAATAAATTTGAAAACAAAAACTCTATAGATTATTTGTTAGGACAATATCCGAATAAAGAAATATAGAGTATGTTCTCGAAATTTTCATTTTCAATTTATATTAATATTATTACAGGATTTGAATTGAATGGAATACATTGAATGTATTTGTTATTCTTTATTATTTTTTCACATTTTTTTTTCCATTTTTTAAAATTGAAAACATTTGATTTTGTATACACTCTGTACTTGACAGAGATAATATATACATTTTTCGTTTATATTCCACCTTTGTTACTTTTATTTAAAAATAAAATACAATGTTTGCGAGGGGAAATAAACTAAGACTCTACTTTGTCTTTTTCAAAAGTTTGTTATAATTATTATTTAAAAAAATAAAAATTATGTTTTTCGACCTATAATTCTGTTATGAAAATGAAAATTTATTCAAGTTCAAGGCCATACTCTATATTTCTTTGTTAGGATATTGTCCTAACAAATAATCTATAGAGTTTTTTGTTTTCAATTTATTAATTGACTACCTTCAAGAATTTGTGGAATTTGTTGTTCTGATGATGGGGACCTAGAAAACCCCCGAAATGGAACCATCAACAAATTATAATTATAACAAACTTTTTAATAAAATGTATCTATAAAATGATGTAAATTCAAAATTTTTAAAAAATAATCTAAAACAATCAAAAATAATTGCTGAAAGTAGTCAATTATTTTTTTGATTACTTTTGATTATTTTCTCGTAAGCCTAATTAATTATTATTATTTTTGGATTATTTGTAATCATAATTAATTAACAATCAGGAATTGTTCAAAAGAGAATTATGTAATCAACACCATTCTTTTTAAAATGTAATCTAATTGATTACTTATCGTAATCCAAATTTAACAGCTCTGATTGGAATACAAGTACCATGCAGTATAAAATCTTATAAGAAAACAATCAACTAGAATATGTTGTGTTTAAATATTAGTATACATGCCGGATTCCCAATTCGTTCCCATTAAGGGTAACATTAGCAGTTGGACTGGCAACGATGCCAAATAAAAAGCTTTAAGATTTAAAGCTGTTGGCTAAATTTGTAAGCGAAAAAACAGCACACACTCATTTGTTTTTGTAATTTTGTAATTTCAGAAGTTCCCAGCAAAACCACACATTACCAAATCATGGGTAAAGTAATGTATCGGCATAGGGCCTCATGCATTACTTTACACGTTACTTCATTGATGAATTTTACAGGCGATGAGCCTCAAGGTAACTCATTACCTTGTAGTGGGTAAAGTAACTGGTTACTTATATGGTTACATGGTGGGAAAAAGTAATGTGTCTATAAATAGATTTTCATAAAAAAAATGCATAAAAATTTTTTTTACATATATTTTTTTTTAATTAAATAAATAACTTTTTTTTTATTAAATAAATAACTTGGTCATGCTGGGATTCGAACCTGGGGTCTCTGGTATTTAACAATTAGTTAGGCGAGAACTCTACCAACTGAGCTATCGATACATACAATATTTTATTGTTTAACATGTAGATGAGTTGCTGTGCTTCGTGTTTTCGTTCGTGATATCAAAAATATACACCTTACCATTATGCTTACAAAAAATCACAAAGTAATGTGTCTATAAATAGATTTTCAAAAATATATATTGATAATTACTTTACGTTTATAATTCATGCATTATGTAATAGATGATCGGTAAGTCATTATTTTATGTTTTGAAGTAATGTAAAATGTAATGAGGTCTCATTACAAGGTAATCCATGAGTGTCCAATTATCGGTAACTCATTACTTCTTGTTGGAAAGTAATGATACGGGTAAGGAGTACACATTACAAGGTAATGCATTACTTTATCGCACCCATTACCAAAGTTTTGCTGGGTTAGCAATTTTACCCTACTACCCTCCGACCACCAATACGAAAATTTTCAAACTGCTGCCATTTCGCACACTTGCATTTTCGGGGATGGTCGTAGTGGACATATTTTCATGAAATGAGCCAATGTATACGCTGGAGAAATTCGGTGGGTCGGGACTGAATCACCATGTGTATACATTTCCAACCTTTTTACTAGAAACTAGTTATTTGGACCAAATCCTTGAACAGAGTTGTAAAGGCCCTATTTCATAATTAATCCATATTTTGACATTTCCTGTTAAATAAATTCGCCTGTTAAAATAATTCGCTCTGCGACGAGAATAGAAATTTCGTGATGGCTTATGAGTTAGGATCTGCTGACTCCATAATTTAGGTTACAGCATTAATTTTAAATTACATTGAGTTTGAATGGCGAAATTGTCCATTAAATAAATTGACCCCATTAGCGAACAAGTTAAATTTTTAACAACTTAACAGGCATGTATCGAGTATATGTCCGTTTGGAATCCCAAAAATTGTGAATTCTAATCTATTTTGTAATGGTGGATCCAATCTAAGTGAAAAATTTTATATGGCTGTTGAAATTATTACCTATTACTACGTTATAAAGTACCTGCGTTATAACGCACCTTTAGCTTGCAGAAACTTACTAACAAATATTACTAAAAACTATTAAAAACGCCTTCGGGGTTCTTTAGTGAACTTTGACCGATATTGGAGGTCTGGTTGTGACTAGTCTTGTGTCCTGGAACTTTAACATCTGCATATGACATTCCCATATAGGGTCGCCACATGGCTGGAATGAGCTTTATTGTCAAAATGTTTTAGGTGTTGTCAAGTGTCAAGATAAAATATATTTTGTCAAGCTAAAACACTTGTTCATGTTTTAAAGTTTATTTTTAATATTTAAAAAATGTAACATTAAAAAATATATCATCAATTGTTTAACCACCAAACCCCAACCCCGATTCTTTATTTTATGAATTATGGGTTTTTCCCAAAACCCATAATTTATTTTAATTGTTAACTTCAAAAGCACCAACACTTGCAATTCCACCTCTAATAAAAATATCGTTGTACCAACAGAATTTATAAGTTTTTACTATTAATGTACACTTTTCAATTCGGTTGGCACTTTATTTCTCTGTGTGTATGAACCAAACAGCTTCAATAAGTTTGCCAACTCTCCATTAGGTGGCGAGCAACAACTGTTCTAAGATTTATCATCTCGAGCAATTACAGTGTTGCCATGTCTGAAGCCCTTTATCTTTCCCCACCTTTAATAATCGCTGCTATATCGCCTTTCCAAAGAAAGCAACACATTAATAAACACGTCGCTTTATAAAAAGCGAAGTGATCGAGAAAAACTATAAGTATTTTCGTTTTCTTTGGACTACAACAAAACAGAATTGCTACATGCGAATCCCTTCATATTTTTTTTTCTTTTAATTTTGTAGCACTGTGTAATTAAACATTAACACTATGTGTACACAAATTTTGTAAATTCACCATTTTTAACATAAATTTTTGTTAATGTCAACAAATTTAATTTTAAGCCCCACATTTTAAACATTTCTATTAAATTACTGACGTATTATTTTGAGCGTAGTTAGTTATTGCATTGGCATTGTTAAAAAAACACCCTCTTATGTCAGTCTGTTTCAGATCTAGTTTTTTTTATTGTATTGCATATTTTTTTCTAATTGTATTTCCGTTTGCTCTAGTTTTTAATTACTAGACACATAATTATTTTACGGCCACTAGTTTTAATAAACACTTTTTAATAATGTTTTTATTTTTTTTTTATAAGATTTAAAATAAATAAAGTTTAACTACAAACTTAAACCGAGTTTAAATTTTTCATTACATTTTAGAGAATTTTAATCTTGCAAAGTAAATTTTAGAAAAGTGGTAGTTGTATCCATTGAATCTTTTCATAAATTTAATAAATTGTTTCATAAAATGAAAATGAAATTTAGTCAAGTTAGAGGCCATACTCTATATTTCTTTATTAGGATATTGTCCTAACATAATCTATAGCTTTTGTTTTCAAATTTATTAATTGACCACCTTCAGGAATGTGTTGATAGATCTACTTCGGGAATTTTCTTGGTTCCCATCATCAGAACACGTTTTGAAAGAAGTGACAATCCCATGCAAAACATCAAACATTCATATAACCTAGTTTTCCCACTAAATGAGAACTAATATATGAGCTCGAAGTTAAAGATTACCACCATTGATCAAAAATAAATTGAAAACTTGTTTGTTTCATAAAATTTTTGGTAAATTTTAATTTTATTTATTAAAAATATCATAAGCCTAATGAAATAGTTTCGTAAAAATATTGAAGCATTTGCATAAAGTCTGTGCATTTTTTCATTTACTATGTGAAGAAAACTTCTTAAGCTTAATGAAAAATTTCATTTAAACTCGTCCAAGAAAATTCTCTCTGTGTAGTGTTATTCGCAATTTTTAATCAATCCCATTCCATATTTTTTGTGTAATAAAATAATTTAAAATCAACCTATAAATTCTCCTGTGCCAAAAATAAAATAAAAATAAAGTTATTAAAAACAACTGCGCAATTTAATTTTACAAACAAAAATTAACTGGTACCTTATCAGTCAGTCATTATCATCTTCCTGATATCATAAATCCAAAAACAAGCCGACCAAATAAAAAATGCAAAAAAAAACTTTTTATACAAACTATTAGATATAGTCGTCGCACAATTGCATATTTAACAACATTTTATGTTGCACTTTCTACTTTCAAATTAGCAAACAAATAATGGTAATTGTTCCATAATATAATAACTAAATGCATTGACAAATAAATATGAAAAAAAAAAAAAAATAATAACAAAAATCGCATATTTATATGAAAACGTGTCTTATATTTTATTTTTTTCTTTAAAACACTCATAAAAACAAGTTAGTTCAAAATTCTGTTAAACGGGTTTCAATTCAGTTGAACTAATGTTTTCTATTGTTATCGTCAGTTATTTAGCTAAAGTTATTAGTTATATCCAGGGACAGGAACTTCATGCACTAAAAGAAGTTTGTTGTAGGCGCCTATAATATGCATGAAAAATCTCAAAATATGCACTAAAAATTTGAAAGTATGCACTTAAATTTTTTTTATTTTGATATTTTTGAAGGAAAATAACAAAAAACGTAAAGAGAGATTTCATGTTTTAAGCAGTTTTAATTCAATTTTAATTCAATTTTAATTAAATGCACAATTAACACACAATTAACACAAGACTTTGATTATTTACATTGAAAAATACGCATTTAAAAAAAACTGAAAACTGGCTTTCTTGCACATAAAATTTAAAAGAACACTTAACAGGGCTTGAGCGAGCACATTGGTTCCTCTTTAGTCTATATGCTCGTCGGTCAAATATAAAATAAATATTAAATTGATTTTTTGAGAAAAACTCAGAAAAATGCAACAAAAGTAAAAATATGCTAAAAAATATGCATTTAAAACAAAAATATGGAAAAAATATGCACTAACAAATCGATGACATTTTAACGCAAATTCTTTGATTCGTAAAGATATTTTGTTTATTCTGTTCTCCGACTTAAGGAAAAAAATATGCATGGACTTTCGGTCCCTGGTTATCTCACAGTACCTCAAGAACAAATTTCATCCGTACTTGAACTAATTTTTTTACCTAAAATTTATTACTTCGTTATTCTAAAAATTACCGCTATCTTTCACACTTTTAGATGGCGTTCTTTTCTCATATTTTTTTTATTTTATAATCATTAAATAGGCTATATCTCGGAAACTTAGCTAGATAGAACAAACTAAGAAACTATGTTAGATAGAGCAAAATGGACCAACAAAAATCGTTACTCCGTACCTATTAAGAAGTCTTTATTAACTATCTATACTCCCTATAATATATATGAACCTGCCTCTGGTTAGATCCGAAAAGTAATTTTAAGCCGAAATTTTCTATTAATTTAACTTAAAAATTCAGTTAGTTTAGCTAAATTCTTAGTTAATTTACAATTTAGTTGTTCTAAAACTTAGGCCACCTAAATTTAGCAGACTGTGATTCTCCAATTCATTGAAAATTCTGCTTGCGCAAATTCAGACTATTTGTACGCGTTTTTTTTATGAGTGTTTACTAAAAAGATATAGTGGCAGTTTTTTTTATTATTTCTGTTAATAATAATATTCCAACAATGAAAGCAATTGATAAATACTATATTTTAGTTCTGCTATTTGCAGTTATTTAGTTAGGTTTGAGTTTATAATTTTGCCTTTATCGTTATTACTAGGGCTCGGAATTTCATGTATCTACATGTTTTTTTTTTTTTGTTAGCTGTAGAACAATATTAACCAAATATCTTTGCGAATCAACAAATTTGCAATAAAATGGCATCGATTTGTTAATGCATATTTTTGCATATTTTGCTATAAATGCATATTTTTCTGTAAATACACATTTTAATGCATATTTTGTCATATTTTGCATTAAAATGCATATTTTTATGAAATTTTTTTGATGTTTTACTAAAAATAAATTTTTGCATATTTTTTTAATTTTGACAATTGTTTTAAAATTTTGGCGATTTATAATTTAAATTTAAGCATTTTATTTTTAACGCTTTTTTAAAATTTTAGAGTTTTTTTATTTTTTGGCATATTTTCAAACTTTACTCATTTTTTTTTTCTTAATTTTGTACTATTTTTTTAATTTTTGTAGATTTTTTTATTCTCCAATTTTGGCGTTTTTTTTATTTTGTTAATTTTTAATATTTTTGTTGAAAATTGACAAAAATGTAATGAACAGTAATGTGACCCTTCCACTGGTATTGGGGATATATAAAGAAATTCATGTGAAGTATTCCAAATCCAAATACATCAGCTTGTAGGGCAACTCCTTGGGCATTTTTCGGCTATAGATAATTTTCTTGTGTGAACTAATTTAAAAAAGTTATATAACAATTTTCGAAACAACTCAGAAGTTACACCTTAGGGTACAATTAGAAAACTCTTTAAAAATATAAAATTGTTAGAAAATTAAGTAAAATCGAGAAGAAAAAAATGTATGGCATATGAATGACCAATAATCTAATAAAATGAGTTCAAATCAATTAGTGTGCCTTCAAAAAAAAAAAATAAAAAATGACAATACAAATCTAATCAGGTCTAAGCGTGATAGTCTTAAAATTTTATATTTTTTGAAGGGCACATCCGCAGTTAAAGATATAATTAGTTGTAGTCCTGCATGATCGGTAAATGTCAGTACAACTATTATTGTGTGTTTATTTATCGCATTATAATTTTTGTATCTAGAACCATTTAATCCGAGCCTTTTAGCACTTACACTGAACAATAGTGATCTCTATAATAAAGGGTTATCCATTTTGCGGTTTCAAAAGTAAACGTAAATAAAACACATATAAAATATTTTTTTTCATATTTCTTTTTTATTATAAAGTTTGAACGTTGACATTATGTGTGAAACACTATATAATTTAAATGACCACCACGCGAAGTGTTGCAAGCATTGATTCTTCTGAGGTAATTTTGGACCACTTTTTGACACATATTGGGCGGTATCTCAGCCATAACTTGACGAATGTTGGTTCTTAAGTGCTCAAGAGTTAAAGGTTTATCTGCATAAACACGGTCTTTCGCGTAGCCCCACAAAAAAAGTCTAATGGTGTCAAATCGCATGATCTTAGTGGCCAGTTGATGTCGCCACGACGAGAAATTACACGGCTAGGAAATGTCTCTTGCAATAAAGCCATATTCGCTCGAGTTGTGGCACGGTCTTGTTAAAACCGCTTATTCTTCAATAGCAGGCAAAAAAAAGTCGGTTATCATACGACCATAACGCTCCGAATTGACGGTGACAGTCGTTCCATCGTCGTTTTCGAAGAAGTAAGCTCCAATCACACCTTCGGACCAAAGAGCACACCAAACAGTGACTTTTTGTGGATGTAATGGCCTCTCTTCAATTACAATATCTGTAACCGCTCCAGTCTCTTTAAATTTCTTCACAATTTTGCCAATTGCTTGCGTAGTTGGGCGATTATGTAAACTATAATCTCCTCTTAAAGCACGATATGTGGCTGTGCCAGAATCACCATTTTTGTAGTAGGTTTTAATATTTTTACGCGTTGTGTGATAGTTAAGCGATCCATTTTCGTCAATGTCAGACTTCCAGCTGAAAAGAAAAAAAATTGGTTTAACAACTTAGTTTGACAGATGTCGAATTCCAGCCCTATACTTTTGAAACCACACTTCAACTTTTAATTCTTTACACTGTGGATGTGCCAATCAAATTAAAGTTTGATTTTTCGCGTACTGTGGATCTGAAAGAGGTGTAAAGCCCAAAAATAAAATCTAATCTATTTACCACTTTCACATCATGATTGTTATGATAATATTTACAATTCAAGATATATTGGACCCCATAATTCTTGAAGCTGCAGGTGTGTCTTTAAGCGATTTTTGGAGAAATAAATGTTGTAGAGAATACAAAGTTTATCTGATCCATTTAGCGTTTTCACATAATAATCGTAATGATGATGTTTACGCTTCATTGTGCTACATGTTAATTTACTTTTTATCTATTTTGGAGAACAGATTGATATAGAGACAATAAATATTAGCCGATCGATTTAATATTTACATATAATAATAGTTACGCAAATATCTATTATTAAAATAAGACTTGATCACGTAATTCTTTTAAACCGCTCATATTCGATTCAATTTTCAATTGAATTTTTCCTAACTCTGACCTAAATTTCCGCAAAAAACAGATGGAAAGCTTGCTCGAAAACGTCTGGTCGCATCCCCAAAAAACGCAAAAATTTTATAGGCGAAAATTTTTGCGTTTTTTTTTTTTGTTTATAACCTTTTTAGCACTAAAAAAAAATTGATTGACGAGAACACATTATTGTATTCAAAATAAGATAATCTAGAAAAACAATGTGTGCCACTTATATGAAATTTTTAATTTTTAAAACTTAAAATCGTACGGCTTCGTACGGCTTTCCCATATACATACTTTTTTTTCTATTTTAATAAATATTTTTGTTGTTGCAAATAGTTGTATAGTATTTACATTTGTAATATGATTTGTAAGTAATGGCCCCTTTACGCGAGTACTTGGATACGAATACGAACTTGTAGTAGTTGTAATAAATTCAAGTGTTTTTCAACTCTTAATTAAGCTTTTTGCTGACTGCTACAAACATAAAATATAATAAATATAACATAAGAAATATAAAAAACCGAATATATAAACGAATCTACAATAGCCCAAAAACTTGGAAGTATGTAAGAGTAACACAACCACAACATCAGCAACGTAACAGTGATATAAAGAATTCAGAAGTCTGGTAATGCAATCAAATATTCCAAGAAACTTAATGTTAATCAAATACAACAGTTGAAAACCGCCCAGTTGGAAACTGCCAATGGTACAAAAATCAAGCACTGTCATACAACTGGCTAACCGACGAGTTTTTAATATACTACTGGCAGAGCTCTTGATTAAGATGCTTTACCAGCGTTTCCAGAATAGTGTTTTGCCAATATTTGTTTTACAATAATTTCAGTGGTTCACAAAAAAAACATTGTCAAAATATTGCCTGAGACCACTTGGCCAACGTTGGCAAAAAGTGTTTCCCAGTGCCATCCAGTCAGAAATTACCAACGACTCAAAAGTCTAAGAACTGGTAGAGTATATATGTATTCTATAAAAATGATAAAGGTTTGTTTAAAAACGTTTTGCTGTCAAAAAGTTCCGGGTTCAAGACCACTTCTAGTTAAACATTTTTATTTTTTTTTATACTTCTTAATAATTTTTGTATATAAAATTGATTTTTTTGCTTCTGGTAAATCTCTTTTGTATTTTGTATTTTGTATTTTTTTTTTTTTGTTTTTCCAACGTTGGCAAATTGTTTTCAAAAAACCAATTGTTACACAGTAGTTATCATTCACTTACGTTTTAAGCTATCAAGTATTATATGTCTCGTTAGCACAGTGGGTAGAACAATCTGGCGGCCAGGGTTCAAATCTCGCCGGAACCATAAAAATTATAAATTAACTTTTTTTTATGCAAATGATTCGAGTTCGAGACGATACTCCATATATCTTTATTATCATATTGTCCTATCAAATAATCCATAGAGTTTTTGTTTTCAAATTTATTAATTGACCACTTTCAGAAATGTGTTGATAGATCTATTTCAGGAATTTTCTAGGTTCCCATCATCAGAACACGTTTTGAAAGAAGTGACAATCCCATGCAAAACATCAAACATTCAAATCAAACATCAAACATTCAAAACAAAACAAGTGTAAAAATAAAAAAGGAGAAGAAAACCAAAAATCGGGTATTGTATATTTACCAAAGGCGGAGCTTGCACATAACGAATAAGTTTTCAATTTATTTTTTATCAATGGTAATAATCTTTAACTTCGAGCTCATATATTAGTTCTCATTTAGTGGGAAAACTAGGTTATCTGAATGTTTGATGTTTTGCATGGAATTGCCACTTCTTTCAAAACGTGTTCTGATTATCGGAACCTAGAAAATTCCCGAAATAGATCTATCAACACATTCCTGAAATAAATTTGAAAACAAAAACTCTACAGATTATTTATTAGGACAATATCCTAATAAAGAAATATAGAGTATGGCCTTGAACTTGAATAATTTTCATTTTCATTGCACTAGTAAAGGTTGAAAAAACTTAATTTTTATTTTTAATAAAAATTATATCAAACATTTTTTTTTATTTTATTTTGAAAACTTTATTTTTAGACCATCTATTCCATGGTTTTAGCAACAGTGGAAATTTTGTTTCCCAAGTGTTTGTCCGTCACTTTTTGAACAGACGGACCTTTTGTCTTATGATGTTATAATTTTGGGATTGGGAAAGCACTTGTTGCCAGCACTTCTATCACCTGTTAAAGTGTCTTGGCAGCGGTGGTCCGTTTGTCTTTTTCTGACTGGGCATGTTCGCTGTTAAATTTTTCGACTCGACTCAACAACAAACAGCGACAGCAACAAGTTAATCATTTTGGTATTTTGTTGAGTAGTAATAGTTGAATTAGTTGGTTGGTTATTTGGTCTGTATATATCTGTTGGTTGTCTGTCTGTCTTGCTGTCTTCCTATCTATCTATCCGTTTGTCGGGGATAAGCCAGCATATATTTGCATTTGGGTAGGTTAGTTTTATTTTATATTCGAAATTGTTATTTTGGCATTTAAAATGCTATTGCAATTCAACAAATATTTATATTTTTTTTTTTTTGTTTTCTTTTAAGTTTTTTTTTGGGCAATCCATTCGATTCCATTAATATTATTTGGTCTGTCTGTGTGTTTGACTTTCTTGTTATTAATATAGCAAATCCCCTTTTACCTTTTGTTTTCACTTGTCTGTTAATTATGGTTGCATTGTTAACCATGGATTGCATTAAATTAAATGAAATAAAAGAAAAAAAAAATTTTTTTTTTGCTGCATTTCATCAACGAATTGTGTTCACTACTAACTATTGCTGATAACTCAGAAATGCAAAGAATAAATTATATTTTATTTCAAATTAATTTAAACCCCTCCAAGGACTTACAAGGACCAGCATATCTTAATGAGGTTCGGATATATAGTAGAGAATAAAAATTTAAGGGATCTGCGTTTGTTTAGCTGTCCAATCTCATGCTTAGGCATTACTAAGTTAGGTCAAAAATACCCTATTTTATGTTTTTTTGATTTATTTTGTTCTATTTAAAGTAACTATAGACAATTTCGGTATCAAATGAAAGGAATTGTAGTTGTATTAAGCTAAAAATAATGCTTATAATGCTTATTTAGCTTCTCAGATATTCGAAATCGTTCCGTTTTTATGCGACTTTTTCCGAAGAGCCTTTTTCCACTTTATTTTAAATAATTCCAAAATGTGGAAGTACTTCTTAAGTACTTTAACACTTATGGGCGCTGCGATGTAATGGTTAGCGCGTTGGACTGTTACACAGATGGTCCCGGGTTCGATTCCCGGTGACGGCAATATCAATTTAGAAAAATAATATGCATGAGTTTTCTATCCCTCATACGTATCGCAGCGTCCACCTTCGGTGTTCCCGTAGCACTTAACCCCACCGAAGTAAAATAATGAATCAGGGCTATGAAACAAAAAGCTTCAATAAGTTCGCCAAATCTTCATCAGGTGGCGATCAACAACTGTTCTAAAACTTATCATCTCGCGCAATTACAGTGTTGCTATGTTTGAAGCTCTTCATCTTTCCCCACCTTTCATCTCTCCACTATCCAATTTACAAAGAAAGCAACACATTAATAAATATGAAGAATTTCCTGAGTGTTGCTTCTCTTTTTACAAAAAAAAAAATAAATAATAATAAAATATATGTAAAATATGAAGAATCCACTCGGGTGGGTTTTGGTACACTACGTATGTAAAAAGCTTTGGGAGTGCGAAGTTTAACCCCTAACCCACAATCAATACACTCAAGGAATTAAGAAGCTAGAAATGACTAACAATTACACTTAAAACAACCACAAATTTTATAAAAATTACTAAAAATTGTAGTTATTATAAACTATTAAAAAAATAACTGCAATATTGGTAAAAATTACTGTCAAAGCAGTAAATAACACAACTAACAAAATATTACTACATATATCAAGTATTGTTGTAAAGTGTGTTTTTATACAGGTATAGAACTTTAAGTTGGCAACACTTTTTCAAGTGATTTATGTTTAGTTTGGTTTGGCATTTCAACATGAATAGACTAACGAGTGAACAACGCTTCCAAATTGTGCAAATTTATGTTAAAAATTATGGTTCTGTTCGAAATACGTATCGAGCACTACGTCCCTTTTACGGTCAACATAATCGTACATCAAAACAATTTAACGATTTAACGCCGAACGTGCGATTAAACGTCGCCGAACTATTTTCTGCGGGGATATGTGAAGTCGCTAGTCTACGCTGATAAGCTCGAAACGATTGACCGCTTAGAGGACAACATTCGCCGCTTTATTGTCAATATAGGGCCACAACTGTTGGAAAAAGTCATCGAAAATTGGACCTCCAGATTAGACTACGTCCGAGCCAGCCGTGCCGGTTATATACCAGAAGTCATATTTAAATGATAATGCTAGAAGATTATCTTTCGAATAAAGTAAATTTCATGTCAATTTAAAAAATTAATCTTTGTTTTATTCCATTTCGAAGTTGTATACCTCTATAAAAAACACCCTTTATTAGACGGACTTAAGTCGATTCCGAGAAACTAAAAAGTATTTAATATACTATATGGAAAGGGTTTTATATATTAGAAATTAGACTCTCAGCGTTGTAGCTAAAACATTGCTCATAAAATGTTTGACCGGTTTTTTTTTATTATAATTAATAGTTTTGAGGTTTTCTTTTTTACTATTTTTCTGGAATCAAAAAAATAAATATAACAAAAAAAAAATATTTACAACTTACACAGAAAAAATTATCAACCTAAAATATCTAATTAAAGATTTGATTTGAATTTAATTTGTTTCTAAACAAATATTTAATTGAATTAATTAATATTTTAATTGACTTTTAAATATATAAATACATATTTTATTTTAGACGCAATTATCATATTGTTTTTTCATACACTGTATGCATAAATAGAAAATTTTCAGTATAAAATACCAAATATATTTGAAGTTAACAAACAAAACAAGCACACACACAAACAGACTCAGCATTGCAAAAAACACACATACCAACGTATAGATCACACACTTTTTTTGTGAGTAACATATTTTTTTGTAGAAGTTATTTATAACTTTTTTTCCTTCTTAATTTTAATAAAAGGTTTAATTGATATTATCATTGCCGTGATAGGTGCAAAATTAATTAAAATATTAATTGATTCAATAAATTTTTTAATTGAAACCCGTTTTTAGTTTTTTCTGTGTACTTATTATACACGCATTTCATTAGTTGTTGCAGCTTTTTGTGAAGTTGCCAAATTAACTACGTAAAATAACTGTATTTTTGGCTAGTTATTTTATTTAATGACTGTCAAAAATAATTATTTTATATTTCTCCATAGTAAAATGACTACAATTACAGTTAAAGTGACTGTTACCGTTAACTAAACGAATGACTGATATGTAGTTACGGGAAGAATTTTCTGAGTGTATATAAGGTCTTAGTTATTTGGTATAACTTTTTTTTGGATTTCCCATACTTGGGACTTATGATTTAACCACTGATATAAAATAATTCCTCCACGCTTTTTGAATAAAAATTATTTTTGTTATGATCTGCCACGCAAAACTCTTACAGCCATATTCATAAATTAAAGTTAGCAGTTACTTATACATACTGATCCAATTAGGAAAAAAATGTTCACAAAACTTTAAGAGGGGACTTAAACTTTAAGAAAATTATTTTTTCACTTACATTGTTTTAACTGGGTATGCTAAAGAGTGTTAAAGTTGGCCGTCTCGGTCGTATAATAGGCAAGGGTGTCATATGGTGTCAAAGTTGATCGTGTCGGGTATATTAAAGTTTTATGGTCGTATAATGGGCCATTCACATGAATGGCGACATCATAGGCTTATAGCATAAAAACGAAATTGAGGAGATTTTGTTACCTCTTTCATGTTAATGGCGTTAAACTTTTACAAATGTGGACAGATTTAGCTGATTTTAGACTTTTTGTAATCAAGGTTCTTACACAGAGAGAATTTCTTGGATGAGTTTTAATAAAATTTTTTCATTAAACTGATGAAGTTATCTTCACAATGTAAATGAAAAATTTCTGAAACTTAATGAATAAGCTTCATAGTTTTACTGAAACTAGTTTCAGTAAAACTTTTTCATTAGTAGTATGAAATTTTTAATAAATAAAATAAAATTTTTCATTAAATTTCATGAAAAACTGCAATAATTTAATAGATAGTTTCAATGGACGAGTTTTAGTGACATTTCATAGATCTAATGCAAAAATTCCTTGATATCAGCAGAAAATTCTCTCACTGTATAGTTAAAAAAAAATTAACTTTGAATTTTAAAATCTTCATTTTTACCATGACTTTTTTTTTGTTTTTTTCCAATACGTTTTTTTTATTAAAACAGGAAAACCTTAAACCCTAAATAAAACCTTTTCTTAATTATCTTAAGCCGTTTAGGAGTGATGAACAGTTTTTTTTTTTTTTTTTAAGAGAAGAAACACTCCGGAAATTCTTCCAATTAATTAATGTGTTGCTTTCTTTGGAAAGGGGATAGTGGAGAGATTAAAGGTGGTGAAAGATGAAGGGCTTCAAACATGGCAACACTGTAATTGCGCGAGATGATAAGTCTTAGAACAGTTGTTGCTCGCCACCTGATGTAGAGTTGGCGAATTTATTGACGCTTTTTGTTTCATAGCCCTGATTCATTATATTACTTCGGTGGGGTTAAGTGCTATTGGAACACTAAAGGTGGGCGCAGCGATACATATAAGTGATAGAAAACTCATACATATTCGCATGGGTTCTACATTCCGAAAATGAAGTGAAAGTGAAACTTCCGCTCAATTTGTCTTCCCAATTCCACATAAGTGATTTGAAAAGAAAAATTTCATTTTCATTTTGTTTCTAGTGGAATTAAAGTGATTTGATGTGTTCTATAAAACAATTTCACTACAAAAAAAGTAATTGTAAAACGGTATTAGTTAACTGAATGAAAAACCAAACCTTCTTAGAAAATAAAATTATTTTGAATATTAAAAGTAAAAAAAAATCAAACAATGTAAGTAAATGTGATATGTTGTTAATATACGTTTATTTAACTGAAAAAGTGTTGTATTTTTTACGGGAAAACACATGAATCCGGAACAAGAGGCCCCATTTTTAACATTCATGGAAAAAAATCTGGTTTGGCCAAAGGTTTTTAGAGGGGCGACAAAACAGTTGAAGACCAGTTGTGGAAGGACTTAGCAAGTACATTAAACAGCTTAGGACCTCCAGGAAACGATGCAACTGGTTGGAAAAAGGCTTGGGCTGATTGAAAGGCTACCATTCGTAAAAAATTGGCCGAAAATAGAGCAGAGGTAACGGCAACAGGTGGAGGACCCAATAATATCCAACACATATCATCCAAAGAAGATTCAGTTGCCAAACTTTCTGGCCTTTATACAGCAGTCGAAGGTGTTCCAGCTGCTAAATCATTCGGGACGACTAGCAAAGGGTAAACAACCACAAATTCATCTACTGAATTGTCAAACTTAGATGGCATCAGTTCCGATAATGTAGTAAACGTGATTTTACAAAAATTAAATAAAAATGACGAAGGTACTGAAAATATAGAAATTGAGGAACCGCAACCGATGATTTCCCTTTTTAATTTCTCTTTTTGATTTCTCAATTTCTTCGCGACTTCTTTCAAATCTAATCCATTTTGGGCATATGACAGTTTTCAAAACATTACACATATTTGTTAAAATTTTTGACGCTGTACTTCTTTCCACTGCTAGATTGAAGTCTTTTGCGATCATAATAAATAAATACGCAATGAAACTATTTTTTTTTTTATTAATTTTAAACACTTGCGACTTAGTTTTAATTATTGTCTTACGATTTTTCTGGTAGCTCCAAAGGATTTGAACAGTCACAAAGCCTTTTTCTATTTAGATTTTCCGTTCTTTGTTTTTCTTTTTCAATTAAATACCAGGAAATCACAATTGCCAAACTCATTTTATATTATTTTAAAAATAAGTATTTTTTTTTGATTATTTTTTTTTTTTTTTGTAAAAAAATGCACTCTTCTTTATTGCAATTTCATTCACTTTAAAGTGATAATTTGGTTTTATCCCGCATTTTTTTATGTTGTTGCTAAGAACAAAATGAAAATGAAATCGTCGTGAAAAAAACGATTCACTCGTTTTTCAGAACACAGCGGAATTGAAAACGATTCCACTTTTACTTCGTAGTGGAATATAGAACCCAGGCCATTATTTTTTAAATTGATGTTGTCGTCACCGGGAATTGAACCCGTTACCATCTGTGTAACAGTCCAACGCGCTAACCATTACACCACAACGCCCACTTGTGACTACACAATCTATTTTCCAAAAGCTTTACTCCTCCTCTACAATTAGATATAAATTTTGTCCAAATAGGACCATTAACTTACAAGGTGATTGTTGAGTACAACTTTTTGCAGTTTAAAGTAACTGTGCGCCTTTTCGCTCACCTTTAGGTTTTCGCATTTCACGATTTTGCGTATGTACAACTCTGGCTTTATCTTTGTCTATTGCGTTGTCGACTAGAACAAAATATACTTTTAGGCTATATATTATAACCAATAAGAAAGTCGAAAGCAAAATTTGACTTTTCGATTTTTTCATGAGAAGAAAGACGTCTTCCAAAAAATCGATTAGTCGAAAGTCGGTTTATAGAACCCCATTCTAATGCACTAATTGTTTTTTGCTTTACAATTCTTATTCTAAAAATAAACTAAAAAGGTATTTTGAAAATTTCGTTTTATACACACAAAAATAAATATTAACCCTTTGAGTATCAATGGTTATATATTCCAATTTATTCATAAGAATAATATGAAGATATAATAGTTTTAAGTCAATTATATTTTTTAAATACTAACGTATGATTAATTCGTTATTATTAATTACAATATGAATCATACGCACCAAAATCTATAAAGACAAAAAAAAATTTTAAACTATAAAAACAAAAGAAAAAAACAAAACGTTCTTTAATGAATTACTTTAAAGCTCTGCATAAAATTCAAACTATTATAATCAAGACAACAACCCATTTACCCATATTTATTTAATTTTTTTCCACTATTTGTTTGTCTGAAATGTTTTGGTTGGTGTTACAAACAAATAAAAAAGATCAACAAGTGTTTTATAATTTTTCAACATTATTATACTTTTTCCCATTTTATTTTTTCATAATTAATGTGTACTCATCTACATAACCGCCACTGACTTTGGTCGCTTATTATTGTAGTTGTTGGTTGGCAGTTGTTGGTGTTATGCTAATTTATGTAACACTTTAGGATTGTTTAACCCGAAACACTCTAGAAATTTTTGTTGTTGAATTTTGAAAACATATTTTACATATGGTTTAGTAATGACCTGAGTATAAAAAAAAAACTGCAATTCGTTTTTTGATCCTGCCTCCAGGACAATTATAATGCCCTGTTATGTCAGCACTAGGGAAATTCTTCCTATTTATTTATGTGTTGATTTCTTTGGAAAGGGGACAATGGAGAGATGAAAGGTGGGAAAGATGAAGGGCTTCAAACATGGCAACACTGTAATTGCGCGAGATGATAAGTCTTAGAACAGTTGTTGGTCGCCACCTGATGTAGAGTTGGCGAATTTATTGAAGCTTTTTGGTTCATAGCCCTGATTCATTATTTTACTTCGTTGGGGTTAAGTGCTATGGGAACACCGAAGGTGGGCGCAGCGATACATATGAGGGATAGAAAACTCATACATATTATTTTTTTCCTAAATTGATGTTGCCGTCACCGGGAATCGAACCCGGGACCATCTGTGCAACAGTCCAACCATTACACCACAGCGCCCACTACAGGATAAAAAATTACTAAAATTTAGCTAAGATATTTTATAGCAAAAACTACAAATTTTTTTAAACCAATATAATTTAATGATTTTTACAGTTAAATCATAAAATAAGAGACATGTTGTTTCTACTTTCGAATATTTCGAACAATGTTTATTACAAAACCTTTAATTCTATGCTTAATTTTCTTCTAAAAAAGTAAAATTGAAAATTGAAAATTTATTAAAATTTAATATTTTTTATATTTTTGCATTAACACAATTTCAAGAATGAATTACTTTTTTAAACTATTTCGAACATTTTAATATTCGCATTAAAAATACAAATTTTAAGATGATTGAATAAAATATTTGTTCTTTTTTTCAAAATTTTTTAAAAACAAAAAAGTTAAATTTTTATAACAGTTTTAAAAAGTAAAAAGACACTTAATATAATTAAAAATTTTATTACAAACTTTAAATTTGTTTGTACACTGATAATAATCCATGTGTAAAATTACGAAAAAATGTCAAAAAAAACGAAAATTTGTATCTTTTACGAAACTTTTTGTAGGTTTGACCATAATTTCTTATTTTTATACATGGATTATTTTGAGTGTAGACATTTTGTTGAAAACATTTAGTAGCGTTTTGTCTTACAAAATACTAAGAAAGACTAAAAAATTCTATTAAATAAGAAAAACCAAAAATATCTAAACATTTTCTAAAAATGGCTGAAAAATTGCTAATGTGAATTATGTTTACAAATGCAAAACTAAATGAATTTTATAAGTTGAACAGGTTAAATTGGAATTTCTTCTGACTTCGTATAGTGAAAAAATGTGATTTAAATACAAAAAATTACCACATCAATTAGACCTCTGATTACACTCAAAAGTGCAAATTGATGACAGGCTTCTTCATATTTAAGAAATGTTTCATAAATATGATGAAGTTTCATAGCTTTGTAAAACTTTTCATAAATAGGATGAAGCAGTTTCATAAATTTTTATGAAATGTTTCATAAATATTAAGAAACATTTCAGAAACATTTAAAGTTTCGTTGGTTGTTATATTTTTTTCAACTTTATCAGGAGTTTATGTTTATGTTTAAATTCTGGCAAATACATTACACAATGGCAAATAATTAATTTAAATTTTATAAAATAAAGTTCAAATAATTTTTTCTAATATTTGGATCACAGATTATTTAAAACTTACGATTTTATAAATTACATCTATTAAATATTTCTTTTATCTATAAAAATATTTTAGACAAAAAAAAATTTAAAAATCGAGTATCAAATTGAAATTTTTGAATTTTCATAGAAAATTCGTTAATTGTAACTTTTTTTTTTAATTTTGTGTTCACAAATGAAGGATTTTCCTCTTTCTAACAGTTTACAACAATAAAAATATCAATTGCAGCTAAAATTTTGAGAAAAACTTTAAAATACTTATGTATCCTAAACCAGCCCGCCCAGTAATAGTAATCATATTGCAACACCAAAATCCGTTGGTTAAAAAAAGTACAACAACAAATATATTTAAAAAAAAAACAAGTCAGTAATTTTGAAATATTGGAAGTTATATTTTCAAATAACTAACACTATATCCGTTTTAAATACATTTACTTTTAAAAGTCACCCTTTTTGCGTTGTGGTGTAATGGTTAGCGCGTTGGATTGTTACACAGATGGTCCCGGGTTCGATTCCCGGTGACGACAACATCAATTTAGAAAAATAATATGTATGAGTTTACTATCACTTATATGTATCGCTGCGCCCACCTTCGCTGTTCCCATAGCACTTAACCCCACCGAAGTAAAATAATGAATCAGGGCTATGAAACAAAAAGCTTCAATAAATTCGCCAACTCTACATCAGGTGGCGACCAACAACTGTTCTAATACTTATCAGCTCGCGCAGTTATAGTGTTGCCATGTTTGAAGCCCTTCATCTTTCACCACCTTTCATCTCTCCACTGTGAGTGTTGCTTCTCTTTAAAAAAAAAAAAAAAAAAAAATCCGTTGTTTAAAAAAATAACAATTCCGTGAGAATTTTTTCCCTATTCCTTGTTCCCCTATTCTTAATAAAATCTGCCCGGGGATTTTTTCACTTTTCCCTTTTCCTTTATTCTAAACGAATTTCGAAAATGGAAAACTCTTCCCCGGAAAAAAGGAGGTATTATGAATGTCAATAATAGGGAGAATTGTGATAGCATTTGTATAAATTATTCAATTATTCAATTAATATTATTCAATGCTCTTTCCCTTATTATTCTTTTCCTCGCCTGTTTAGAATAGAAGGATTTTTTTCTCGAGAAAATAAAATCCGCAAGGGAAAAAATCCGAGGGAATATTCAAATTCGGGCTGTATATCTGTTTTAAATACATTTTCTTTTAAAAGTCAGCCTTTTTGCATTTTCAAAAATTACCTAAGTTTGAGGTTATGTAGTTTTTATAATCAATGAGCTACTGTCCTAAAAATTATTTTAGTGGAAATTTACAAGTCTACTTTATAAAATCCGTGTTCATTTATAACGGTATTTTCATTACATTAAGCACAGGCACCTTAAACGTACATGCATGTTTTGTGTTACCATCTGGTAACTACAGGGTGTTATGGGTTAAGGTATGTTTCTCTTTTTTAACTTTTTACTTTTAAGGTCTGTTTATTTTACCTATGTTGGTATGAATAAGGGCGTCATGCACCGTCAATAATTTTCAAAATGTTGTTACTAAAGTCTCATGTAGTAGTAGCTATTGTTAACTTTAAAGTACCTAACTATGCATTTCAAAAATTTAATTCCCATAACGCATTTTATTTAATTATTCAAGTGGCTTAAATGATTTTAATATCCAATGAATTTAATTTTATTAACTAAATTCGAATTTTAATTTATTATAACAAAAGTACCTTTTTTAAAGTTTAAGTTATAAACCCCATAAGCATAATCATTTTAATCAACAAAAAATTTGAAGTTTTTGTTATAAGAAAAATCAGAAATAAATAAATCAAGTATATATAACAACACGTAAACCCTAACTACAGAAGTAAATATATTGAAGCCAATCGAAGATACCAAATTGTATGTGGAGGTATGGTATCGAATTTTTTATTTGAAAGAAAGTCTGAAAATTTATGACTTTTCGCATCTTAATCTCAAATTTATTAAAAAAAATTAGCCAAAATAATTTTTTTTTTATCTAAAAGCTTATTTGTTTTAAAATATCTTTATTAGCACAAATTCCCTGAATAAAAAAAGTCCCAAAAACATATTTAAAATTTGACTTTTCGTCCTAACCCTAAATATATATATATATTTCTGGTCGCGGTGCATAGTGCCACTATAATCTAATCTAATCTAACCCTAAATATATAATTTTTTTGCATTTAATCTTTATATTTTTAAAATATTATGGGTTTAAAATAAACATGGGTTGAACCATCTCAATTCAACTTAACATATCACTGTTTTTGACATTACTGTTTCCAAAATTGCTGAAAGTTGAGCATGCCCTACCGTTGATGCACATTTCGCATACTTTACATCATATTCCAAATTTATCTATAGTTCATTGAAAAAATAGGAAAAAAAAACAGAAAATGTGGTTATGTTTGACACCTTTTTTTAACTCATAAATGTAAGATTGGGCAGCTAAAAAAAAGCATGGGTTGTGCGCCCCGGTAGGCTAGTTGGTAGCGTGCTGGCTTATCAGTGCGGGGGTCGTGGGTTCGATTCCCACCAGAGGCACTGGTCTGTTTTCGCTACAACGCGCCTAAGGCCATAGTAGCTAGTGCTCGGTTAGGGTAATAGTATATAATTTGTAATTATATGATTATTAATTAATAAAATAAATAAAATAAAAAAAGCATGGGTCTCTCAATTTTTAATTCTTTATAACATATCCAAATTTCATCGCAGTCGGCGTTAACTCATAGACTCTACTTGTTACATAGTTTTAATTTCCATGAAAAATATCTACCTTTACAATATGATTTATGTCTCTTGATCCAAGAATACTTTAAAATTTATAACAACTGTTGAAAAGGAAACCAACTTTAATGTATATTTTTTCAAATTTTTAAAAAGGTCGTTTTCAAAGATATATCTTTCCGACTTATGGGTCAAGAAAAGTTACCTTTGACCTTTTCAAATAAAAAAATGTATATCGACATTGATAACTTGCGTACCTGTAACAATTTTCAAGAAAATGACAATTAAGTAAGTACAACTTTGTACATTTTTATAATTTTTTTACGTTTTTAAAGACCTCATAAAGGGTCTGCCAAATAACTTTTTTTTTTTTGAAAATGCTATAAAAAAAAACTACTGAATATTTTCTCAAATTTCTTTTTTTATTTGAAAGTACAATCCTTCCGGTTAATAATGGAAAATAATTTCGTTCAAATGGCTGCCTCGGCTGGCCATGCAGTAGCCTACACGATCGGTCCAATTTTTAAGCACATTATCGATTGTGTGCAGCTGTATTTCCTCCTCTTCAATTTTTGTGAACAAAAATTCGTTCAACATGTCCCGATAACGATCGCCATTGACTGTAACGGCCACTCCTTGCTCATTTTCGAAGAAAAATGGCCGAATTATGCCTCTGGACCAAAATCCGCACCAAACAGTGACTCGTTTTGGGTGTATCGGCACACATTCTGCAACATTACCATGATTTTCAAAGTAATGTCGCAATATTTCCCAGCGTTGTTCAAGCGTATACACAACCATATTCGTTCAGCGGAAGGATAAAACTAATTATCTGTCAAACCAGACATGAGCTAAGTGTTACCATTCACGAAATAAGCACTAGTTGAAAAAAAAAACGTTAGATGGCGGACCCTTTACTTCCTGATCCAGGTGTGTCAGCTCTCCCAAACTTTATATTTGTCTTATTTCTGTGATATACTGTATTCCTACGAAAAATCAAAAAATTCGGAGGAGGTAGCGTTTATTGGTTGATTTGACATGAAATTACCCACATATTTTCTGAATCAATATGCTTTTAGTACAGATTCTGTGATTTAAAAAGTTCTATAGGAAGAATTTTTATGTGATTGGTTTTTAAATTTCGAAAAAAAAACACCGACATTTTTCAAAAGTGTTAAAAATTTTAACTTAACCCGATAGATCAATGCTTGGCTTTTTAAAAATAATTTAATTTAAATTTTGAAGCAATTGTAAGCGTTTCGGCTGGTACGCTAATAACACGTGTTATATCATTTTCTTAGAATGCACTTGACGCTGATTTCTCGGCATAGGCGGTTACTTCACGTAATCCCAATAAAAATAGTCTAAATGTGTCAAACCGTACGTTCCACTTTTTCAATCATAACGGCGTAAACACTCACATAACAAATTCGGTTGTCTCAACAGAATTCCATCCAAGCGGTTGCTGCAACCTCTTAAATTTAATTGAATAAAACTAAAAAATTATAAAATTTAAAAAATAAATAAATAAAAATTTTCAAAAACTAGAAAAAAATCGTCAACACACAAAAAAAATTGCCAAAATTAAAAACTGATAATAATTATAACGAATGATCCGTTATATCGAAATAGTCGTTATATTGCACCAACTTTTTGTACTAAATCAATTGCACATTTTAACATTTTTAAAAACGCAGATTTTATTGAAAGTGAAAAATAAAACTGCAACTGTACGTACACCCCTAAATTCAAATTCTCTCCAACAGAATACTTTTCTTATTACGATTTTTTCTATTTCTTTTAATTTTTCCATTTAATATATATTATTAAACTTTTAATTGGAAGTGAGTTTGAAATCAAACAAAAGTTTATTTCAAATTTTATTGATAACTAGCTGTTTGTACCCGGATTTGCTTGGGCCTCGAATACTTTTAAAACAACACATATTAAAAACTAATTTTTGTTGCATACCTAAAGACTTAAAAAATATACCGATTTTTTATCCGATTCCTTACCTTAATTATTACCCACTCGCTCCCGACCGCCGTCACCACCAGTGTTGCCAATTCACCCATTTTCTGGCTAGATTTAGCCATTTTTTGAACACGTTTAGCCGGGAAAAACTACATTTAGCCATACTTGTTGCAACCTCGTAAATTCAGTAGTCACATCCGAATTCGGTTGTCACAACCCCAAATTCGGTTACTACAATCAGTTGTGACAACCGAATTTAAGATATTATTAAAATCTTAATTGAAACTAAATTCATTAAATATTTAAAAATTATGTTAATTGATACTACAATTTCCATAATAGGACCGAATTCAATTAAACTTTTTATTGAATTAACAAATATTTTAATTGACTTTAGTTTTTTCTGTGACCGAAAAATAAAGAAAATTTTCAGTAAACTTTTCTTTCTTTACAAACAGACTGGAAAATTTCTTAAAATTTGTGATAAGCTTCCTACCATATGAATTTTTACAAAAAACTTCACATTTTGATTTCATTGAGTGAATGAAATTTACATACGGACAAATATAACGGTCCCGGATGACGAATGATAGTTCCCAAGATGGCAGGGGCCGGTCTTTTGTCGGACTTTTTTCATGAAATGGAGCGGTCGCTTTAACATGGCGTTGTCCCTTGGAGAGAGTTAATTGCCACAATTTAGACACCCTGTGACACCTAAAAGGATGTGTCACCTAACTGACACAGCAATGCCAAGTCCAGTCTTGGGATGAGTCTTTATTTACGGGATAGGTCCTTCGAGGGCAATACAATTTTATAAAAACGTAGTTAATGAGAAGTTTCAATGGACGAATTCCAGTGCAAAATTCATTAATATAATGCAGATAATTCTTTCAGTGTAGGATAATAGGCAGGGACTGGAACTTCATGCACTAAAAAATTTTTGGCGCCCATAATATACATGAAAAATCTTAAAATATTCACTAAAAATAAAAAAAAATATGCACTTAAATTTTTTAAAATTGATTATCATGTTTTTAAATCATTTTTTAAAGTTAATTTGTATTGTTTCATATATTCTCTGCCCACGTTTTGCACAATTAACACAAAATTCTAATTATTTATATTGAAAAATATTCATTTAAAAAACCACTACAACCTGTATCTCTTAATCCTAGTTTGCATATAAAATTTAAGAGAACGCTAAAAGTCAAATATAAAATAATAATAACAGGAATTTTTTAATAAAATAAAAATATGCAACATAAGTAAAAGTATGCAATAAAAAAATATACACTTTAAATTTTCTTATTTTTCTTCGATCTTTTTCAATAAATTTGTGTCTTTTGTTTTATTGAGCTAAAGATCCTTTATTTTATAATTATAAGTATTTATTTCCAATATTTCGTCTTCGCATTGAAAGACTTCTTCAGGGAAAATTTTTTATAACTAAAAAAAATAAATAAATAGCTCAATAAAACAAAAGACAAAAATATACACTTAAAGTAAAGTAAGTAAACATAGTTATGCAAAAATATGCACTAACAAATCGATGCCGCTTTAACGCAAATTCTTTGATATGCAAAAATATTTTGTTTGCCCTGTTCTTAGACTTAAGGAAAAAACATGCATTTGAATGAACTTCCGGTCCCTGATAATAAGGGTTAAAGTAATATAAAAATGATTTATAGCTTTAAAGCTATTTACAATTATGATGAAGCTATTTCTTTCAGCCTTGTTTATAGCTACCCAGGCAGAAAAATACAATCGGCACAGTTTTGGTAAAGCAACGGCGAACGTGGGAATAACAATCTTTACAGTATTGTCCTGTTACCCTATTGATAACAGTGGTAATTCAAAAAATTTGGTGCTACATACTTGAAATTAAACTAATTTTGAGAAATGTGTATAATAAAACACCTTTAAAAAGCAGCAATACAGTTCGGCCTTACTGTTATACATCATATATAAATGTTTGAAATATAATAAAATATAAAAAATGCTTCTAATTGGTTAAAATATTGGTACAAACAATATTGGCAAAGAATTTTGAGGGTGGTATGGGCAAAACACATAATTTGCAAACAAAATAGTGTTTTCCTAGTACAATATTAGTTGTAGCTTTGGTAATTTTTAACACGGTGGGTTTTACAAAAATAGCAGTGGTTTACCAGCACTATTTTTTTGGTACGGTTGTCAACTTCTAACTTGGTAGTCATATTGATCTTTTAATTATTAACTCAATTTTAATTTTTTGAAACATCCCACTCACTCATTGACCACATTATTTATTTTATACGTCAACAAAGTACAAAATATAAATATTTTTTTTTTATAAATTTTGAATGATTCCATTATATTTAATAAATTATTTACATACTTATATTTTATAAATATTTGCGCGTAATTTTTAAAATGACAACCATTTATGGATCAAAAAAACTGAGACTTTTTCTTCAAACAAAAAAATGTTTTAATCAGGGAAGGCAGGCAAAACTGCTGAAATACAGTAATAGATTCAAAACCCTATCAACTGTCTATCGTTATCTCTAAAAAATACCGTTATCCGTAAAATACCGTTACCGATATAACTGTTATCGCTGAAATACTGTTACCAATATAATTTAAAAAAGCGTTATTCTTAAAAAACCGTTACCGAAATAATCTGACAAGATCAGAAAACATAATCGCTGGAAATAGATGTTTTCCCAAAGTTTGATCACCTAGCCAGTCATTGAAATTCGTTTATGGTGGGGCTTAAAATATCGGTGTGTATTCATACATATACCGTAATTTCTAAAATAATGTTACCCTTGAAATACCGTTACCGAACCCGCTATCCTTAAAATACTCTTACCGAAATAACTAAATTATTGTTACCGTTACCGAAATAAATAAAATACCGTTATCGCTAAAAAAAAAACCGTTACAAAAATAACGGAAATATCAATACCCCTAAAATACCGTTACCGAAATAAAAGAAAATATCGTCAACGATACCGATAATCGCATCGAATCAGTTACCATCGATGGTTTTTAATCAGGGAGAGCTACGAGAGAATATGATTAACAATTTACAATTTAAAAAAAAAAATAACAAATAACTATAATAAACGTCAATATTTCTGTTGATTTCGCAAAAGAATTCAAATGCAAATTAAATCATATTTATATGAACGTTCGTTCAATTCGTTAATTTGTACATTTAATATGACATAAATGTGAGTTGAATAATATTAAAAAAATAAAAACCTCAAGAAAAAGATGACTGATATGGTTATAAACGTACTCCATAATTCCTGACACATAACATAAATACGTTTTGTATTGGCGTACAGACGAAAGGACGGACGGACAGATACACACACACATCCATCCATCCATAATGCTTACCTATTAGGTGACCATTATGGGCACACTTCACTATACAAATTGACAATGTAGTTTTATTTTTTGGCGGACAATATTATTTCTTTACTTATAGTTTTATTTTTTCTTGTATAATGTTGTTTAAGCCACGTTAGCACGAGCCAAAACAAAAAAAAAAAATTATATTATATAAATAAAAACATACTTATGTGTCTAGTACACTCATAAAAAAAAGTTAGTTCAAAAGTCTGTACAAATAGTTGAAAATTCAGCTCTAATTCAGTTAAAATAATTTGTTCTGCTGTTATCGTTTAAATAAGTTATTAAACTCAAGTCATTAGTTATCTTATTTAACATCAAGAAGAAATTTCATCTGTAATTTTTTGACATAAAATTTAGTAATTCGTGATTCTCAAATTAACAAATTATGCCAATTAATTTAACCCACAATTGTTTTGAAACCTGTATTTGTTTGTGTCTCCGTTATCAGTCTCACTTGTTGATAGCGTTATTTTCAAAAAAAAAAATCATTTCATAATCCTAAAATAGGTTATGTCTCGGAAACTAAGCGAGATAGAGCAAAATGGACAAAAATTGTTACTCCATACTTATGAAGTTCTCTTTATGAACTACTTATAGTTCCGGTAATATAAAGGGTCCGCCATATAACGTTTTTTTTTTCTGATGCCGATTTTGCCAAAAAAAATCATCTTTTCAGATGAAGCTCAGCCGAGGCAGCCATTTGAATGAAATTATTTTCCATTATTAACCGGAAGGATTGTACTTTCAAATAAAAAGAAATTTGAGAAAATATTTTTATATTTTTTCAAAAAAAAAAAGTTATTTGGCGGACCCTTTATATGCCGTGCCTCTAGGCAGATCCGGAAAGACCTTTTCAGCAGAAATGTTCACTTGATTCAGTTTAAAAATGCAGTTAATTTAGCAAAATTCTTAGTTAATTTAACTACAACTATCAACACTAGAAATTCTAATAACAAAGTCCCCTGAAGATTTCCTTAGGCAGGAATGAAATCCGGATAGGGACACGCCTACATCAGATTGCTTTTCACAATTTGTTAAATAAGTTTTGGGATTTTAGCACATTTAATTACTATAAACACAAATTTAGTTCTTCTAAAATGCGGTCACCTATATTTAGAAGACAGTGATTCTCAACTTCATTGAAAATTCTGCTGGGTCAAATTCATTTACTATTTTCTGTTGTCGTAGCTGAATTTTCAACTATTTGCACGGTCTTTTTTTATGAGTGTATAGTTAGTATCAAAAATTAACCCTTAAATGCATTGTTTTTTTTTTTTTTTTTTTTTTTTTTTAGCAAAAATACATATTTTTAAATAACGACAAAATACTCAGAATTTTCCATAAAAAATATTTTCCTCAAGATTTCTATATTTTTGATATTTTGTTTTGATGTAGCGTTCTTGTTTCTATACCTATAAAGAAATACTAAACTCAATATGCAATTAATTTTTTTGTATATACAATTAAATATTTAATTTAGTTATGACAAATTAATCTTTTAATATTACTCGGGCTTTTTTTTTATGAGTGTGTAAATTAACAAAATATAGTACAGTAAAACTCGCTTAAGACGAACTCTCGGTTAAAACGAACTAATTTAAAAGTCCCGACGTTTTGGCAACAATTTTCATATAAAATACATCTTTTAATACGAACTCGGTTAATACGAACCCTCGGTTATTACGAACTGTTTTAACCATTCCCAAAAACTCGTTTTCATACAAATTACCATGTTTAGTACACTCTTTATCCGTGGATGACTTTCTAGATATAGATGCTAATGTTTTGACGTCACATACTTTATCAGGTGAAGAAATATTGGAAATTGTTAATCCTCCCGATGTTGAAAATTTGTCAAGTGATATATTCGAACAAAATCGTGTGCCGAAGAAGCTGACAATCATATTTTGGTAATAGAAAAACTTATAACGAATGAAATCGCTAATTCAGTCATTCATAAAAAAAATAACAGATTTTTTTTTTAAAAAAATTAAGAATTTTAATTGAATTTTTAATTGTGAATGCATGAAATGCTAATTTTATTTTTTATTTATGTAAAAATCTTGTTTTTGTTTTAATAAATACATATTTTTTATCGTTAAAAAAAACCCCGCTTAATACCAACCTCGCTTAAGACGAACTAATTTTTTTGGTCCCTCGGAGTTCGTCTTAACCGGGTTTTACTGTATAATACAATTTTGTTAGGAAAATTTAAGAGGTGTCGTCCTTACATTATCATTCATAACTTTTAAACGCCTGGACATATTTAACTTATTTTCAAAACCAAGATTTTGATTAAAAATAAGCTTTCCGGACTACGTATTGGGGTGTGTAAATTTTTTCAATAGACGAAAAGACAGACTAGACTGACTGACATAGCTAAATTGAAAACCGAAAATAGTAATAGCACTAAAGCGAATCGTATTATTGAGCAGACAATGGGGCAATAAAAAATAAATGTTTTAGGGTACTTATAGTTCGCTAACCGTGTTTTAATTTGTCCTTCGTAGTCTATTTTTTAAAAGTTTTTTTTTTCTGGAATTTTGGTCTGCCACAGCATTTTTTAAGACCACAAACCATTCGTCTTAAGCAATAATGGGTTAAAGGAGAGTGACTTAAGAAATGAGTAAGTAAAGCTTTAACTATTTAATTCACTCACAACATTTTGGTGGTGACACTATGCCAAAACGTCAGCTCAATGTGTTTGTTGTTGTTGCTTTTGTTGTGAAGTATTCGTATAGAATTTAAAGAAAATTGTACTCGCATTGACAATTCATTTTTTGCCAACATGACAGCAGTTGTCCGTCAACCGGACAGGCGGACAAATATTGTCGCCGCCGTGTATTTTTTAAATCGTTTGTTTTTCTTTAAATTGATCGGTTGTCGTTGAAGACAATTTTTTATATAAATTTTTTGTTTTTGTTTTAAACGACAAATGAGTGTCGTTTATTTGGTTTTGGTTTAAGTTGATTGTTTGTTTTGTTTATTATTTGTTACCAATGTTTTGTCATGGCTATATGAGACAGTGATATCAAGTCAACCAACCAGCTAACAAATCCAGAAACAAAAACATATTAACAACGTCTTAAGATAGAAGTGTTTTAAAGTTTCGATTTAAAAAATAAAAGTGTTTATTTACTACAATTATATACAAATAACAAATAAAAAAAAGTTTGTGCAACTTTGTTGCAACTTAGTTAAAGTGATTTTTTCATTTGCTTACATTAGTTGTCGTTGTTGGTAGAAAAGTTTTTAACAAATTTACACTTTCGTTTTTCAATCAATTAAGCACATATAAAATTATATATATTTTTTTTAACAAAATAAAACCACTCCCAGTTAAAAATTTTCTTTTTTATCACTATCAGTTGTTTTTTGTTTTCTACTAAACATAATTTCATAGTAAATTTTATTATTATTATTCAAACGTATGATTTCTGTTTTTAAAGTCGCGTGCTTAAATTTTAATACTTTTTATATTCGTTTATGCTTTTTATTGTAACATAAGTGTAATTGTATTTGTAAGCTTGTTGTTGTTTTTTAAAGACTGACCAGGAAATAGTTGTTATGAATACAAAATTAAATTCATATCTTTAATATTCCAAAATATGGAAACTATGATGCTGAATTTCACATGAAAGCTATAACAGTTTTGCTTCAAAATCTTCCCATAAAAGCTTTAAAATAAATGACCCTGAGCTTGCCAATACCCTGCCTTTATACATCATAAATGGTGATTTTTTTAAGAGCTTTCGGAATTGATATAAAAAAAAACACATAAAATTTAGAGAAATTTATGAAATCTTTATTTGAGTCGATAGAACGATCTATATAATTCAATGTTTAAAGATGATTTCATGTAAATGTTGACCGCGGCTACGCCTCAAATGGCTCATACGCTGTATTCAATTTTGGCATACTCTCCAACATATCGGCCGGTATCTCACGAATAAGTTCTTCAATATTGGCTTCCAGTGCGTCAACCGTTCCGGGCTTGTCCCTATAGACATGAGCCTTAACATAGTCCCACAAAAAATAGTCTAAAGGCGTTAAATCACACGATCTAGGCTGACAATTGACCGGACCCAAACGTGAAATAAACTGTTCACCTAACTCGTCTCTCAATTGTGCCATTGTTTCGCGTGCTGTGTGGCATGTGGCACAGTTTTGTTGAAACAACATGTCACCCAAGTGCAGCTCTTCCGTTTTGGGCAAAACAAAATTTGTAATCATCGCACGGTAGCGCTTGCCATTCAAAGTAACGTTCCTGCCTTCGTCGTCTTTGAAAAAGTACGGTCCAATGATGCCACCAGCCCATAAACCACACCAAATAGTGAATTTTTCGGGAAGCATTGGCAGTTCTTGCAATGCTTCTGGCTGCTCTTCACACCAAATACGGCAATTTTGCTTGTTCACGTATCTTCTTCAACCAGAAATGAGCTTCGTCGCTGAACACAATTTGCCAATAAAAAAGTGGATCTTCATCCATTCCGAATAGCCGCCTCAGAAGGTCGCCCAAACTGACCATAAATTGGAAGAAGTGCACGATGCACTTTCTTAATCGAGCATGAATTTTGATAATAAAATTCAATAATCTGCAAGCGTTGTTCGTTTGTAAGGCGATGCATGGTTAAATTATAGACCAAACTGAACATGTTTAACAGTAACATGGTATACGAAAACAGCTGAGCTGCCAAAACCAGTGTTGTCAAAAAGAAAAAAAAAATCACCCTTTATATGAAAACTAGTCATTATTTATATTCTAATTGAAGACGGAATAAATTTGGAAATATTTTAGTCTTTGTGTATTTCACAATTTTCAAAAATTACATGCAATCGATGAACGAATTTTTAGTAAAGCAATACATTTTTATATTTTCGCAATTTGAAGCCATTTACTCCCCCACCCCTGCTATATACTATGGCGCCCAACGAAGGATCACAAATCACTAAACTAGTCGAAATTAAGATATTTTTCACATTAAACTTTGTAAAAACTATTTCGTTGACAGTATTTAAATGCCAAAATAACTAGCGTTAAATTGAATATATTTTTTAGTACTTTACACTCTCTGAAAATAGTAGTATAAATAACGACATACATAAAATATAAATATTTAACAAGACAACATTCAAAACATTTTATAAACAGCGACCAAAGAAACCAACGATGAGTCCATTCGATGCGGTTTTAAATTGTTTTTGTCATATGTGCCATTTACCATGTCGAAGGTGGGAATAAATTTTGGTTTACAGTATTTTTATTTTTTTATTTTTTTTTTTTTATTAATAACAATTTTTTTCTCTCAATTGCTTATGAATCATATACATGATTTAGAGATAATAGTGCGGTTGTGCTATTAAAGTGTATTATTATGATGGTTTTGTATAAAAATTATATTTATTCATTTATTTATTGCTAATATTAAATAACCATATGAATGAAACAATAAACGTTAGATTATCAATAGAAAATAAGAAAAAATTAAATGCGTTTAGAATCTTCTTGGTGGGTTTGAAGTATTCATTAACGTCAGTCAACTTTTTGCATTTTCTGTAATATCTTCAAGAGAATTTCCTATAAAAAAAAAAAGAAAAAAAATCTATTTGTACGAAATGTGTTTGAGAAAAAAAATGAAAAGGAAACTTTTTCGCGTTACTACCAAAAAGATGTAAGTTATTTAAATAAAACAAATTTACCTTAGGAAAAGACCTAACCACGTGCTTGATTACTAAGAAGACAAGAATGGAGCAAAATTGATGATTAATAGGTTTTTTGCTAAAGTTCTGCCTATTATGGAGGCTCTAGCTTTTCTAAAACTTCGGGTTCTGATGAGATCTTTAGCCAGATCGAAATACTAGTATCAACCTAGCTAATATGTTTGATTTGCTTTATTTTTGTAAATATACGGAGGCTGAAAGCTCGTTATAAATTGAAAATAACATAAAAATAATCTCGATGTATATAAAAACAAAAAACTAATATAACTGTACCTTTTTTGTGTTTTAATAAAATACTGAAAATTCAACAAACATTCGTTTTTCACCCTTTGACAAGCGAACTTAAGCCGCTGAAACTTTTTTGACGAAACTTCGTGGAGACTTAGACCTATGACTAAAAATTTATTTTGTTCTTTACTGCTATCATAGAATATAAGGTATGCGTTCGAAAAAATGTTAACACAGAATATTACATAAAAAATTAAAAGCAAGTTTTATCAATAAAAAATATATATTCGTGTTTACAAGCAAAAAAAATCAGTTTTATTCTCCCTCTATACATTGATTTACCTTTTCGGGAAACCCTCCCATTTAGGACTTTAAAGTACTTTATGTAACCTTCTCGGAGCAGTTTTTCCATCACTGAATAAAATCGTCCATGCCATGGGACCCTTAATTTTTTGTGGCCTTTAATTCTCTTTTAGCAAGATCCCAACATCTTTCAACTGGTCTTAGCTCCGGGCAGTTTGTGGGATTTACCTCCCTTGGACAAAAACAATGTTATTTACTATTTTCCAATCAATGGCTCTTTTGCTGTAGTGGCAAGATGTCAAGTCAGGCAAGAATGCAAACATTGTTTTATATAAATTTCGGTTTTAATTGTTCCTGTTGTTAAAAATAGCTTGCTCCTTTTTCCACAACTGCATATTGCTTGCCATACCAGTAATTTTTTATCATTAAGACCTCGTTTTCTTTCTGAGCCAGATTTTATATCAATGGTCAAGTCTCCCGTAAACCGTTGAATTACTTTTGTAACAATCTGATGACTAATTTTTGATTCCTTGGCTAATTTTTGTATATGTCCAAGACGGATTTTGTGGAAAATATTTAATTATTTTCAAACGAACTTTTTTTCATCACTCATTTTGTGACAAATTTAAAAGACAAATTCTATATTTTCATTAATTTATTTACTGACAAATTTTTAAAAGGTACTATGACAAAAAAAAAACTTTTAAAGAAAGCTCATAATGAAAGTTTTAAAGGAAACGCATGTTAACATTTTCGAACGCAAAACTTACACGCAAAAAAAAAGTCCGTAAAGTTAGCAAAAAAAGTTATGTATACTAATATTTAAACACAACATATTCTAGTTGATTGTTTTCCTATCAGATTTTACATTGTATGTTCGGTTGAGAATTGTTGATGTTTTAAAATTGCATTTCATTTTTGAATTGTCAGGTTTGAGATCATAAATAAAATGTTACTATTACAAATAGAAAACACTAATTGTTAATAAATGTAAGATTAGATGAAAAAAATCTTTTGGGGATCAGCGCTAGAATGAATGCCGCACTTCCGACTTAAGCGACTAGTGCCCGTAATTTCAAGCCATAGATACCTACCGGTGCTTAGATACCTGCTGGATTTTGTTCGTGTACACGTTATGTATCTAAGCACCGGTAGGTATATATTGCTTGAAATTACGGGTATAGGTCATATTCAGCCTTATTAGAATGAAATTAATGCAGTTTATCACAAAATGTTATAAAAAAAATTTATGTTATTTATAAAAAGTTTCATACTCCTAATGAACAAGTGTCATTAAAAACAGTTCAACAAAATATTTAAGTTTTTTCATGCGGTTTAAGAAATTTGTTTTTCACTTTATGAAGAAAACTTTATTAGTTTAGTGAAAAGTTTCATTAAAACTCGTCCAAGAAAGTTCTATTTGTGTAGAACTTTTATTTTCCCTTAAAATATGTCCAAAATATATTCCTCTGAATCTATGTATTCCAGAACTGCTTATTTTACCACCGGTTGCATGAAACCGATTCTAAAACAAGTTCCTGATAGTCAAAATGTAAGGTTTAACTGTCACATAACCAGTTCTGGAACCGGTTTTAAAGTAACCTTGTTTGAAGGTAAATAACCATTGCAAATACGACAAACTCTATACAAAAAGAATCGGTTGTAGAACAGAAATTAGAACCTATTATAATACAGTATAAGTTGTTCTGCAACATGTTATTTGGATTTTACTATTTTACTGGGGCATTTTAAAATAAGCACTACATTAATGTTTTTTTGACTAAATTTTAATTATTCTATGTATTTAATTTTTTTTTGTATAATTACAGTTCTCCACCAGCAAATCTAACAGTATTAACCCGCCAACAACAATTGCAACAGCAACAAAACGCTGCCGCTTTATATGCATCAAACGCTGCTGTTGACACTAGCGATTTAATGATACGTTTACGTGAATCCATAAAACAAAAAGAAGAATTTCTTAAATCACCATTACCAAATGTTCACCAACAACAGCAACACTCGCAACAACAACAACACCAGCAACAACATTTCTTTCCAAGTACACCGCCATCAGGCAGTCCCCAATTGTCGATGATTTCAACATCATCGACATCAGTGGGATCATCAGGTTTAGGTGGTGTTGGCAGCAATGCCACCGCACGAGGACAAGTTCGTTCAATAGTTAATAAGACACCATTATCGGCCACATCATCGTCATCAAGTACGAGAGAATTGTTAACAGCAAGCTGTGATATGCATTACGCATCGAATTTAGGCTCTAGTACAACTGGAGTTGGAGGAAATTTAGGTGGTGGTATTGGTGGTATAACAACATATGGTACAACAGGCAATTCATCAACAGCAATGGCACGTAGTCATCATCTTCAGCAGCAGCAACATAGAACCTCAACCACCAACGGCAGTAGTAGTTCATCAGGTTCAACATTGCGTGATAAATATCATCATAAGGACTATGAATTTTTGGAAACATTACAAGAAACTGGTGTTACTAATAAAGTGTAAGTGTACAAATTTTAGATTATTTCTTGAAAATTTTGTAAAATTTATGTATTTCATTATGTAGTGAAAGTGATAAATTTTTTAAATAAAAGGTTTGTTTTCATACTTTTTGGGTAAAGTTCTGTAAAGTTCTGTAAAATTAGAGTTAACAAAAAATATTCTCACAAAGAGACAAAATACATAAATGTACGTGAACGCAAAAAAAAAACATTTTCTAGCCCAAAAAAAGTCAAAATGTCACTGTTGCCAACTAGGCGCTTTTCCCGATAAATTCTTTTTTTTGCGTTTTTCATGACATATTACGCTTTTTGTTAAAACTGGGATCCCGCGATATAAGAATGTTGACTACGCGAACACAACTGATAAATAAAAGCCCAGGCAGAAAAACACAATCGGCACAGTGTTGGCAAAGCGACGACGTCGGGGACTGTCGGTTATGCGTTGGAAGAACGTTGGATTAACAATCTCGACAGTATTGTCCTGTTAACCGCTTGTTAACAGCGGCCAACCTAGTGGTACTGGCAAAACACGTGCTTTGCAAACAAAATAGTGTTTTTGTAGTAAAATAATTAATTCTACCTTTGGTAAATTTTTTACGGTTGGCAGTTTCTACCTAGGAGTATATGAGAAATTTAAAAAAATGTTCGATATTTAAATTTTTTTTTTTTGTATGACATGAATAACCTTTTGTGTTAGTCGATGTTTAAGCATTCTAAATCCATCCGCGTTAACCCTTAAATGCTCAACAACGTCGATTTAAATGAAGATGTGTATTTATTATGTAAAATTATAAATAAACAAAAACTGCGTACCACGATTTTTAAAATATTTTTTTTACAATTTTTACAACCGAAAAACTAAATGTCAAAATTTTGGATTCCCCTTTGCACAAAAATTAAGTGCCATAACTATGGCAAAACAAATTGTTTTAAAACTTTCATTTGACTCTAAATACTTATGTATTTTATTCAAACTTTCTGAAATTATTTTTGCCTTTTTTGATATCATAAAAACTCATTTTTGAGTTTTTAATTAAATTCGCACATTTCATTTTTTTTTTTTACTTTCATTATTAAATAAAATCACAATTCTAAAAATGTATTTAATTAAAGAGTGCTTGGGTTTTCTTAACACAGTAGTGTGGTTTTCATTTCAATTTATAATTAAAGAAACAGTGATACAGTTTAAGGGTTAGTCATTTATCTTTAACGACGGGTTTTTTTTGGCGGGTTTAAGTTAGAATCAAATTAAATCAATTTATAGATTTCATTGTGTTTATCATATTATTTATCAAAATATATATTACACCATCTAAAACAAAAAATACATTGTTTGCTACTTAAAATTGTTTAATGCCTTTTCGATTTTAGTATTAAGCTAATTAAAATTTTGTGTTTGATGTAATTTTTTTCGGAATTGATACAGCGCTTTAGATGTCACAAAGCGAAATATGTTTGGAAGAATCTGTCCTATGAATGAAAAAAAGGGTTTTTTTTTTTTAGTTAGTCTCTTTACAGGAAAAATTTTACGGACACAAGGGATACACCAGACTGCCGCAGTTTCGTCCCCCTCCTGGGACTCGTCAGTGGTTAATTTATGTTTTTTTTTCACTTTATGAATTGAGTCTTTCTCGAGAATTTACTCTAGATGCCTAACTATGTTCTCAAGTTATAGTTTTTATAAAAAGAGCGACAAAAAATACAAAATTCTCAAACCAAACATACAGGTACCATGCAATGTAAAATCTAATAAGAAAACAATCAACTAAAATATGTTGTGTTTAAATATTAGTATACATGCCGGATTCCTAATGAGTTCCCAGTAATGATAATTTTTAACAGTTGAACTGGCAACCCTGCCAAATATAAAAAGCTTTGCGATTTAAAGCTGTTGGGTAAAACTTGCAAGAGAAGACGAAAATAACTCATGTCGTTCGAGTAATCAATTAACATTAACGATTTTCTGTGGTTGGTTGATATATATACCTGATAAAAACCTTGAGTTTCTGGTGGGAGGTTGTTTAAGAGTGTGGCACTCCCTCTAGCGCGGATCCACACAAGAATTTCATCTTATCTTACATTTATTAACAATAAGTGTTTTCTATTTGTTATAGTACGAGTAACATTTAATTATTATCTCAAACCTGACAATTCGAAATGAAATGCAATTTTAAAAGATCAACAATATATTCAAAATTTCGAAAAAATTTTAAAGTTTATACAATTTTTGCGTTTAAAAATGTTAAAATGCCTTTTGACTCGGGGATGATGTTTACTAAGACTCAAAAAACATACATTCAAAAAATGTTGACAGTGGAATCTACTGAAAATGTCAGTTAAAACCAATGTAATTTCAGTTAAAAAGGCGACAAAGGTAATCACCGTAGAAACAACTCTAAAAATTGGAAATAACTACTGTTTTTAGCAGTTATTTATACGGTATTTAAAAAATATTTTTTTATTAAAAACTACATTTTTTTTTCTTTTCATTACAATAACAATTTGCATTTCCAACATCCTACTTAAAATGCAAAAACAAAATTTCAAACGTTACTTTAGTCATAACGTTTTTATGCATTGGATATACAATGATTATTATTTGTGAACTATTAGCATATCATTAATAACAAATATAAACTAAACGAGAATTTTTAAAAACTCGACAATCTTATATTTTTAAATAACTAACAAAAACTAACTGTTTACTGCAAAATTACTGTTTTAGTAGTTGTTTATTAAAATACTAAAATAACTAACTGCAGAACTGTTAAAAAATACAGTAAATTTCTTCAGTTATTTTTTTAAATAACCGTCATAATATTTCATAGAAAACAACTGTAGATGTAGTTACAAACAACTGTCATGTAGTAACTGTAAAACTTTTTTAAGTGTTTTACAACTTTAATTAAAATTGTAAAAATCGCCAAAAAAAAAACCCCCATTGTAGAAACGGCATTACTTTTCTCACTATAAGTAATGACACCAATTTAATTTCTGCATTACTTTAACACAAATAATAATTACTAATAACTACTTATTTTTCCCATTATTTCAATACGATAAATAATGCGTTACTCATAAGTACTTATTTTTATCATTATTTTAAATGTAAAGTAATGCTCTAAACATTTTTTGAAAATCTATTTTTAGATTCATTATTTTTTCACTTCTAATAAGTACGTATATAACTTACTTTTGATTTTTTGTAAGCTTAAAAGTAATGAGATTTTGTGCAAGCAAGTCATTTATGTTTTTATCTATCAAGTATAACATGTTTGAGCTATCTCTCAAATGGTAGAGCGGTTGACCTAGAACCTGGAGGCCCGGCTCGAATCCCGTGTCGGCACATTTTATTAAAAAAAAAAATATTTTTTTATTAAATTTAGTTTTTTTAAATTTATTTTAAGACTCATTATTTTTGTCCATACTGTTAAGCATATAGGTAACCACAAATTTTTTCTATTTTTTTGTAAGGTATTTAGTAATGATATGTCACTATTTTGCGCTACATGAGATTTGTAATGACAATTGTACTTGCCATTACCAAATATGTACTTATATAAAAACTTATATAGTAATGCTTTTCTACACTGAGAAATTGGGAGAAAAAATCAAAAAAAGGGAGAAAATCGCCAAAATATAAAAAAAAATTGCCGAAATTTAAAAAAAACCGCCAAAATTGAAGAAAACAAATCGTCTAAATTTAAAAAAAGATTAAGAAAAATCTTTAAAATTTGAAAAAATTCCCGAATTTTAAAAAATCGTTAAAATTTAACAAGTTTTGTCAAAATTGGAATAAATTGAAAAAAAAAATGTCAAAATTAAAAACAATCGCCAAAATTGAAAAAAAGACAAAATTTCATATTTTTTTGCGTTTTTTTTTCAATTTTGACGATTTTTCTTTTATTTTAATGAGTTTTGCAATTTGTTGACATAAAAACTGGACATTTTGTGTGCACCAAATTCATTTTCAATTAAACATTTAATAGATATTATTAAACTTTTAATTGAAACGGAGTTTCATTGCACAAAAAAGATAATTTTTATTTTTAATAAATATTATGTCAAACTTGATATTATTAAACTTTTAATTGAAAGGGAGTTTGAAATCAAACAAAAGTTTAATATAAATTTTATTGACAATAATTTTTTCTGTGTAATCAATTTATTTTTATTAATTTCATCTATTTTACTTTCATTCATTTTATAGATTTGAAAGCAAATTGAATTCACACTTATCCCGGGGCTTTGATCCTTTCAAACCTTTGTCTATCAACACAAATGCCATTGAATCTTCAGCGGCTCCAGGCAATGTAATTATGATGAAAAAACCGGGTGTTTTATATGATTCACTGCAACATCATCCATTGCATCAAATGCAACAGGTGCAACAAGTGCAACAACATCATCAGCATTCACATCATCCGCAACTATATCAAACAACGGCGCCAAAGATGACAGTTTCAACTGCTGCTGCAGCATCAACAGCAAACACAACAATAACAAATCAAGCCTCAGTGTCTAGTGTCGATGGACAACGTTTTAGTCGTATGGAAATACATAAAGCTAGTTTGGCTACGATCGATCATCAAACTACAAACAGGAGTAAGTAAAATGTTTAAATGAAATTTAAAAAAAAAAATAAGTTTTTGTTTATTAACATGTGATAAAACATGTTTACCATAAATATGTGGTATTTTTTTATGTTAGGGACTATATCTTTTTAGTTGCCAGGTGTGGCAAATTTATGTTGGTAAATTTTTATTCTTTAAAATTTATAAACTTTTTTATAACATAAATTTTTTTTTTTTAATCGGAGTTTTTATATTTAATAAAGCGGGGCTTTAAAGCAGTCATTTAATTTGTCGGCGAAAATTTGCTTACGACCACGTTTTCCTCCATAATTCCGGAACCAAATGAGTCTCCACCTTAAAATGTTGCCACAAATGTAGAGGCCTTAGTTTTTTAAATATATTTTTTCAGAATTTAAAAAAAAAATGGATTTTGAGATATGGGTCTTTGAACATTAAACTTAAAAAAAAATTACCTTTGACCTTTTAATACAAAAAATTAAGGACGCAATTTTGAAGGTAATGATTTCACCTTTAAAATGGTAGGAAAATTGTAGGTTGTATAGTTTAGAAGTTATGGGCGACTTTGTAAGGACACTTCTTTGAAATTTTTACGTTTTTATCAATTTTCATGACATCATATTTCGAAAACCGAAAAAGTTTGGAGTCGAAAGGTTAATGATTTGATAAACACTACCCATTTACAATATTTGTGGCGAATTTCATTAAAATCGGAGATGCCAAATCTGAATGCTGTGCGGTTTGACCTGAAATTGCCCTTAAGTCAGTTGTTAGTATGAAACTAAAATTTTAAAATACAATTACCAATACCTGACTTAAGTCACTTAAGCTAATAATGTTTCATCCTTAAATCTGACAGACAGTACGAAAATGCGCTTCATGAATGAAACTTATTTAAACTTTATTAATAAGTATTTTGGGGTGCAATGCAATTTGTCTTCAAAAATGGTTAGCCCATTTTTTACAAATTTTTTAAATTTGTATTTGCCACATAATTATTTGGAAAACAAAGAAACGGTTTTAGCCTTTTTTTAAATCTCTTTTTTCAAAAAATATTTAAAAATATATGGAAGACCGGTGTAATAACATAGAAACGCTGGTTTCGATGAAGACATATGAGAACATATTTTAAACTGTAAAAAGGTTTTGTTAAACATGTACTTTTTGTAAAAAATTCATTGATCGAATTAAGATTTTTCCGTTATTGTAAAAATGGAAGTAAAAAATTAATCCGTTTTTGTTTTTAATATCAAAAATGCGATATTTTCTCTCAACCAGCAAAGGAGTATATAAATTTGAGCAGAGTTGCCAATAACAATTTGAAAAAATGTCTAAAAATACCTAAAATTTTAAAATCTCTTAAAAATCGTGCTAAAACAATAATCGATTTTTTTGCAATTTTTTTTTTTTTAATTTAACTTGTTGATAAATACAAATTAGATTAAAAAAAAAACTATTAACCCTGTAAGAGCGTACAAAGCGTCAAAGTTTTAATTTTAAATAATTATACGCTAGGGGCGCGGTTAGGCTATAAAGATATATTGTTTATTTATTAAATATGCCCTGAATTATTATTTGGATAATTAATTGTGTCCGACCGAGTATTCGGATACGGAGTTAGGTTTTGGGTCAAGTTTGGCGTTCGGCTAAATTTTGAATAAATTGAGTATTTTTTCATATAAAATTCTTTAATTTCATGCAACAAATTAAAATAATTTGTTGCATGAATTGAATGAACTCCTTATCCATATTTCTGAAAGAAAAAATTTTAATTATCGTTGTGAAAGGTGTGGTATAGAAGAATGAGTGTATTTTCTAAAAATCATAACTACATTGTAAATTTTCAATTTTCTGAATCAGACTGCGCAGTTTCTGGTATTAAACCTTCGTCAGTGACCCTGTTTTTTTGAATAATGTAATATTTGTTATGTTTTTATTTGTTCGATTGCGTCTATATGAAATTTTCTGTGCAATCACTGACCGTGGTATAAATAAACTGATTTCTAATCTTTTTTGAGATTTACTTATGTTTAAATGTGTTTGTTTTTACTTTCAACAAATTTCATTGTCAAAATTAACCGAAATTCACGTTTTGTTTAAATTAAAAACAAAACAAAAAAGTGTGTTCGGTGGGACACTAGATATTATTTTTTTTTTTATTCTGTATCGATAATTAAATTTTTTGGTACTTTATGTTTTTAATTTCTTTAATTTTTAATATACAAAACACTTTTCCGACCAGATTTTGTTTTTTTTTTTAGAGAAAGACACAATCCACCATAATTAACTAATAGCAATTCTTCAGCATGCCACAGTTTCTGCAGATGTTTTTTAAAATAACAACAAAAAGTTATTTCTTTTAGTAAAAACCTGTACAAAGCAAATTTGTATTACATTTTTCAAGCCAGCCTGGTTTTTATTGTCTAAATATCAGAGAATTCAAAAAGTCTAAAATTGCTGTTCTAGTGCTTACAGGAGTAAAGTTATTGACGTTTAACTTTGTAAAAATGTTATCGTGACCATAGAATAGATAGAAGATTTGGAAATTTTTTTAATAAAATGTCCTTTAAATATTGAATGTTAATAGAAAAGTTCTTTTTTTTACCCATTTTGCACTACCACCTACAACAACACCTACTTTTGATGTCTAATAATTTTGGATAGGAGAAAGATATAATAACGCAGTAAAAAGCATATAATAATGTGAGGTATTTTCTATACAAATAATTTAAAAACTATTGCTCTAAGTAATTAAAAAATAAAACTTTTGACATTTTTTGATATCACTTTTTTTGAAAAAAATATTAATTTGTAGAACGAAGACCGCTGTTATAAAGGTTATATGCTGATTTTGTTAGGGATGTATTTTTAAATGAGAAAAATGTTATGTGCAGTATGTGGTTTTTTTTTGTAAAAGTAACAGATCGGTTTAAGTACTTTTCGGGCTAGTAAAAACTTTAATATCCAGAAAGTTACTCCATTTACTTTTTTAGTGTAAAACAAAAAATTTTAAAAATTGATTCGCCCGAGTTGCTTTATTACAATTTTGAAAAATTGTCTAAAAACACTAATAATTTCAAAAAATCCGATAGATCACATGGTGTATTACAGTTTGATAGATATTTGCTTTAGCCTAAAATGAAGATATTATAAATAATCGAATCTAAAAAAAATGTTTGGATAAAATTTTAATATTTGAACTTTAGAAATTCTGTACAAAAGGTTGTCTTCCCCAGATTTAATTTAAATTTTATGTAATATTCATAGTTTTTCATTTTATAATATTTGCATTATAAATGACTTAATTAATATGTTTATTTCCTTTTGTTTTTCTTTGCCCCCTTCCCGCCTGCCGCACAGAGTATACAACTAGTAAATTACCGGATGTAAATGAAAAGCCAACATTGACCGATATAGCCGAAAGCGGTACAAGTAGCACAACATCAACAATTAGAGGTAAGAAAACGGAAAATATAAAAAAAAGCACAAGATAACAACAAACACTTTCATTTCCAGCAGCATAAACTATTTGTTTTTTCTAACAATAATTGAAATTTAAATGTAAATGTATATGAATTAATATTTATGTTTTACTCTTTGTATCCCTTCTTAGCATCTACATTAACGGATTTGGCGGATGTAAATAAACCAACAACAACACCGGTCTTACGACGTTTTAGGCCAATGTCCTCATTTGATGAGACAAAACCTATGCGTCGTATTTCATATTTACGTGCTACTAATGATGACTATCATGAGACATCATCTGTTGTAACAAATACTTCAACCGGTAGTGTAGCCGATAGTCTATCGACCAAATCCACAATATTATCACAACAAATTGATGAACATCCTGATCCAATATATGATGTTGTTGGTGGTGATAGTGGTGCTGCTGATAGTACCAGTGAATCTATAGAAGCTTTAGAAGATTTAAAACTAGAGACTTCTTCACGCAGTAGTCGTAGAACATCTGTAAATAGTGATATAAGACACAGGTTTGTTGTTGTGAAATGTTTAAATGTTCTTTAAGATTTGATTTGAGATTTAATTATTTGTTTTTTTTTTATTTAGTGTTCATTTTGATTGTATACCCAGTATTGATATAAATGGTAAATTGGAAACAAAAGATGTTGCCACTGAAATGGAAATATTTGAAACTGAAATGGAGATTAAATCATCATGTATTAATGGCAAAGTAAGTTAAATTCTTTAGACTTTTAAGATTATTTTTTAATAAAAAGTCAATTAACATTTATTAAATACTTAGTTTTTTTTATCAAAAATCGACTTAAAAATATACATTATTTTTCATAAAAGCTTATATGATTTTTTATAATTTTCCTTTTTCAAAATGTTGAAATTAAAAAAAAACGTATGTAAAATTTTGGTAACGTTATTAAAATTGTAACAGTATTTCAGTTATTTCGGTAACGGTGTTTTAAGGGTAACATTTTCCCAGGTTACAGTAATTAGGGTGTTACGATATCTTAATAATTTCTGTAACGTTAAAAGTTTTTTTACCTTATTATATTTTTTACAGGATATATTTAATTAAGTGGTTTAAAATCCCTAAAATAATAAAAAAAATGTTGACTACAATAGTAAATAATTTGAAACATTTTTTTTTCAAAAATACAAATGTTGATGGAAAATATACGAGAGTTTATTTCTCTACTAAAAATTAGTTCATTGATTTTAGGTATATATTTTTAAAAAATCTGATCTAGGGACCATGAATTTTTCAAATATAAGAAGCCGAAAATATGCCAAATTGTATGTATAATGGCTAGTTTTGATTGAAATACTACAGCACTTATAAAAATTTTAGAATATCAGAGTTGCCATATCACAATTTAAAAAACAATTGTAAAAAAAAACAATGTTCGTGCAAAAAAAAAAATTAGAATCGGTTAGCTTAAATTAAATTTAAAGCAGATAATTTTAGATCCATATTTGTCCAGAAAACTTCATAACTAAATTTTTTTAAATATCTTTAACAGTTTAGGATTCATATTCTTTTAAAGTTTCAACCTTGGGTTGTTAATATTTCGACTATAGGGCGCTTTAAGGAAAGAAACAAAAATGTGTCTCAATTAAGCATTATCCTATATTATGTGAATTTGTGTAAATATGTTCAGTTTGGGGTGAAGTTTTAATAGTATTTTGATGTGAAATATAAATAGCAATTAAGGTTATGTTAAATCGTATTTAGTTGTTGTAGTGGAATATTTTGTAAATGTGAATGTTTTCACATTTCAACATCAAAAAAAAACAACAAAGCCAGAAATATACACACGTGATTTGGAAAAAGCAATAAAGAATGCGGTATAATCCATCACACGTAATTATAATATCCTACTAAAAAACGTATGCCGGCCTCTTAAAAGGCATCATCCTCTTCAATTTCATTAGATAGAGATTTCTGCATAATTTGTTTAAGCGAAATGCCAGTGATATTAAATTCTAAGAATTTCGTACATTGCAACACATATCTAAGGACTGTTCACTTGAATTGTGCAAACATAACAGCCAGCTTTTCCACCTGTGTATTCGGACAAAGATATTATTTTTTTGTTTACTTTAGAGTGGATTTTTTTTTTTTACTTTTAATTTTTTATCAATTATTTATTGTTGCGATCTTCATACAAAAAATTGCAAAATGCTCTAGTGTACTTGTTGTATGGATTTTTCCTTTGCTATTTTCTTAGTTTTATATTTTTTCTTATATCTTTCTTTTGTATTTATCTGTTAATAAATATAAATTCATTGTTTTTTTTAAATTGCTGTTTTTTTTTGTATGGCACCACATCACCCCCAAATTTCTCACTTTAACCCCAAATTTCTCATTTTAACCCAAAATGCTTATTTTAAATGTATACAAAATCCTCTAAAAAAAATTAGTTTGTTGACAAGAAAGTTTTCAAATACGTTAGTCCACCTAAAAAAATCGGTTTTGTGGTAATTTAAAGATTATTATTATTGTTTATTTAGAAATCAATTGAACGTGTTTGTTCAAGGTTGGCAATTTTAAAACGTTTCGTAGCTTATTGGAAATTTACAAGAATACTATGAAAATGTGAGAAACTATGAGAAATATTTCATCTTAATTTATAAAGGGTGTTTTTTATACAGTTACAGAACTTTAAGTTGGCAACACTTTTTTAACTGAACAAATGTTTTTTTATTCAACACTTAATATTTGTAACTTTGACTACTTTTATTTCTCTTTTAAGCGACTTTCTGAATATCGTTCATGGCGTCAAGTGAAAATTGAGATTAAGGGTGATACATTAAAAATATATCCCAATCGTAATACAAAATCCGATAATAATGTAAGTTGATTGATTTTAAAACAAATTCGTTATTAAAACTCTTCACTCTTTTTTTAAATTCCCAATAGGTATTAGAGCTCGACATTAGAAATTATAAAATATTCGATGAATCAGATAAAAAGAAATATGTATTTCGTATGCAATCGAAACCCTCACCGATTGCCACATTAGGCAATGAACTGAATTTAGATGATACCAATGATAAACTAACATCATCGGGTGGTAGTTCAACCTCAACACAACAACCATTACACAGCAGTGAGGTGGTATATTATCAACCGCATACAGAAATATTGTTTAAAACAAAAAGTTGCACCGAAATGAAAAGAATATTCGGTCTAGTACAATGGAAAAATAGTTTAATTTATGATGATAATGTAAGTTTTAGAAACTTTATTTTAAATTGGTTTAAATATTGAGAAATTTGTTTCTGTTTTTAGGATCTTCAAGGTAAACAGTTAGCAGAACCACAAAAAACCGCCGCAACTGCTAGCATGTGTACCATAACAGCATACTGTGATGATATTGTACAACAAACAGCGCAATTCTTACAAGCCGAACATTCTCCGTTAAGTTCAACATCACGTAGTGAACTGGAAGCCACCGATTCAATATCACCGGTGATGAAAACTCGGAAATCTTCTTCGCATAAAAATATTCCAGATAAAGATTTAGGCTCACCAAAGGCTAAAAATTGGAAAGATATATTTTTCCGACGCGGTGGTGGTGGCAGTAGTAGTGGCCATAATGCCGATTTATCACCTTCCAATTTATCATCATCCTCCAAGACTATAGGTTCTATAGGTGTACTCCTGAAAACATGTCCTATGGTAAGTTTTCACGAAATGTTGCTTAACTCCTCTAAAAATGCTTACAATTGTTTTCTATTTTTTGCCAGTCTAAAAACAACAAATATGTTCCAACTCTGGTAGAAGTATGCACAAATATTGTTGAAACCAAAGGTTTAGGAGTTGTAGGCATATATCGTATACCCGGCAATAAGGCTGCAATATCTGAATTATCAGATCAAGTTAATAAACCCGATTTCACTTGGGATCGTTGCAATACCGATGTTAGATGGGAAGATGTCAATGTAGTATCGAGTCTATTGAAATTATTCATAAGAAGTTTACCCGATGCATTGCTGCCAAGTTCATTTTATACTCATTTCATAGAAGCCGATAAAAAATTGGGTATGGAACGTTTGATAGAATTGAAACAACTATTGACAGATTTACCTCCCTACTCGTATGAGACTATGAAACATTTGTTTCGTCATCTTAATCGAGTCAGTAAGAATTGTGATGTCAATTTAATGGAACCAAAAAATTTGGCCATTATATTTGGACCATCAATTATACGCACACCCAATGATACTTTAGATATAGCCGTTAAAGATATGAAACATCAGTGTAGAATTGTAGAACTATTGTTATCACATGTAAGTTGTTATTAGCCCTTAATATATATATAAAAAGCTAACAACTTTAATAATCTTTCTCTTTATTTTTGGATTTTAGTACGATTATTTCTTTGAAAATGGTAAAACACCAGATATTGAAGATGTTTGTGGTAATAATTTAGCAGCCTCTACTTCATCATCGGCTACTGGGATAACGGCTGCTCAACAACAGCAACAACAAGAAGATCAAACTAATATGTTGTTGCACAATATTTCCAAAATTGAACGTTTCAATGAACGTGAATCCAGCTCGTCTAGCACCACAACCTCACGTACCACTCGGTTTATACCGCCGCTAGGAAAGCATAGGAAACAGAAACGTGATGTAACATCACGTTCCGCTGAATGTGCTGCGGTAAGCGAAATTAGATCTAAATCTTTTAATACTACATCCACATCCTCTACTATCACCAACACAAAACATTCTACCACTACACCTATACCTATCACTACAATCACCAAGAATACATTAAAAAATATTTGCAAATCAACACCCAATATTTCCACACTTACCACACGTACACTTTCAAGTAATTCTCGTAATGCTTCTAAAGCTGTTTGCGAATCAGCTGCAGCATATCGTCAAAGACGCAAAGCTGTTCCCACTATTTATGATTTCGGTGTAACTTTACGTTTACATTTTCAGTCATTGGATTACAACAAATCAACCACCAGTGCAGCAACTGCCTCCTCATCGAGCAGCAGCAGTACTGCGACCTCATCTACAAAGACTTCCAAGAAAAAGGATCACACTTTTATGAGTCAGCGCATACGTAGTCATGGTCGTAAGTCTAGTTTAGACGAAAAGGACTCTGGTAGATGCAGTGGCGGCAGTATTGTTAAGGAACCTCAAAGCAGTGTTGATATTTCTATAACCCTAACAGATGATGAAAGCAGTAATAGTCGAATAAGTGATACTGGTAAGTTTAAAAGGATACCGCCACTTATTTATATAATTTACTTTATCGAAGTTACATGCTGATCATAAAAAGAATTTTCAATGACAACTGAATTAATTGATATTTTCCCCAGTTTTGTACTTATTTCCTTTATTTTTAAAATACAAAATAAAAGATCAACTGCCACGCCAAAATTGGAAAATGTTCAAACAACTGTACAGATTTTGAATAAATTGTACGTTTTTAAATTCGTCAGCTGTTTTTTACCCAATCGTCCTTCCCTAAATTACATATAAAAAATCAGGCTATTACTCTTTTAATTTTTTAAACTATTTGCAGAACCTGTCCTTGTTATACATATTTTCTAATAGATTTAGGTACGCTGAGTCTAAATCTAGCAAACATTTTTCTAAAAACGTTAATTCTTCTTCTTATTAACCTCAACCTTTCTAACTTTTTTTCTCATTTGCAGTTTGTTAAATATCGCGGTTTTTTTTATTATATTTGCATCATTGCTTAATTTCGTTTATTGGAACGTCTAGTTTTTGAACAATAATAACATTTTTAACATGCATTAAATTTCTAAAAATAAAACTAAAAAAATAAAATTGTAATCTCCTTGCGATACCTATAAGATATCCTGATTAAAACACCGGCATGATTATTCCCAAATTAAAGATAATTTTGTGTAGATATTCTTAAAATTTCGTGATTTTGCTATATAATTTCGAAAAATTAAGCAAAATAAACAAATATAAATAATGTAATTATAAAAACCGCGATATTTCAAAAACTGCAAATTAGAAAAAATATTTGTTGCCAGATTTGGATTCAGCGTACATAGGTCAATTAAAAAAGATGTGTTTTAAAACCAGTTTTTTTTTGTATTAGTGGGGAAAATTTAAGCCGCCACTGTGACCGAACAAGAAACAAAACACCACTGAGGTAATTCCCGCCCCTTTCCGTTAAAATTTTTAAAGAAGTTACTGAATAAAATTTTTTTTCTTTAGTTGGTATGACAAAAATGACTAAAATAGTTCAGGCGGTGTAATATTATTAAATTTTTTTCATAATTCCCAGGTGTAAATGGGTTCGTATATGAACATATATGGGCTTGTATATGATCATATATGTGTATAGCTGGCCATATGTGGTCATATATGGTTTAATATATTACCATATATGATCTCATATATTACCATATATGTTCGGATTCAAAATTTGAGTGTATATGGTGGTATATGATCATATATGAACATATGTATAAGGATATTCTACCATATATGAACATATATGATCATATATGCACATATACACTCAAATTTCGATTCCGAACATATATGGTCATGTATGAGACCATATATGGTCATATATTAAACTATATATGGGCATATATGATCATTAGTGTCCGACCGAACAGTTCGGCCAAAAAACTATATTTTGTCGGTTTTTTGATATCTAGAGGCAATGATGACAAATTTTGGTATTGGAAACATGTTTTTTGAGCCGATTTAATTCGATTTTGTGTATAAAATTTAAGAGAAAAGCCGAATTTTAGCTATAAAGTTAAAAGTTCGGCCGCCGAACTATTTACGATTTGGCCGAACTTCCTGAGGCCGAACAGTGAATTCATTGCTTAACTACTTTTCTTAAAATTTGACACTCAAAATAGCATCTAATCAGTCCAATAAACATTTTTCCATCCGCCAAATTTGTCCATAATGCTTTAAAATACCGAATACAGACCAAATGTATTTTCTGGCCGAACTGTTCGGTCGAACACTAATGATCATATATGGACCATATATGATCATATATGTTCATATACGAATTCATTTTGTCATGGGTTTGTAAATTTCTATCAGACTGAAAGCATATAAAAATCAACCACTCTATTTCCTACACCCCTTCTGGTTTAAACCAATATTGGTATAGAAGATATACGTCATATAGCTACCTCGTCCAAATGTAGGGCAGCTAATCCCAGCGGATCTTGAAATATCGCATATCAAAATATGAAAAATATTCGAAAATTTTAAAAAAGTTGTACATAATATTCTATATCGTTTTAACGGCTTAAGCTGCAAGAGTCATTAGCGGTATTCACTCTTGATAGCATTTATGCAAGGGTTGCATTAATACTATGATTTTATGCTACAAAGCGTGAGCGTCTTTTTTTTTGTGTGTATTGTATGTTTACAACCCAAGCATTTCAATGTTGACAAAACAGCTAATTTCTAACGAAAATGTATTTTCTAGCGATTTTTAAGTAGACTTTAGCGATTTTTTTCAAATAAAAAAGGTTGGCATTATTCTTCGTTCTCAGTGTTCTCAGTTCTCAGTGTTCTCAGTTCTCAGTTCTCTCACTAAAAGATGGTAAGTATTGTAAGTTTGAAAGGTTTGCAAGACCCAGAATATGCAATAGGTTTTCGTCTTGCATATAAATAAAAGTCTTGCATATTTTTATTTCATGTATTTTGTTGTTGTGGTCTTGCATACTCTTGTATTTATACAAGATCTGCAAGCTTTGAAAGGTCTGCAAGGGTAGTTTGCTACCAAGAGCGAATACCGCTATTGATACCTTATTTTGAAGCCACTTAAATTATGATTTTACTAGGGCACACAATTTATTTAGTTCGCAACGGCAAAATGCATTGTTTTCAAAAACCGTGGTTCAAAAAGCTGCATTTCAAAAAACTGGTTTTTGAAATTTTTTAAAAAATATATGTTAATTATAAAATTACTTCCCTATGCCGTATCCAACTACCTATGTGGAGCACTTACGGTATCCTAAGTTATGAATAAAAATGTGAAAAAATTTTACTAAAATGCCGATAACTCAGAAACGTACAGGAGTATCACATTGGATTTAGAATATCAGTTTTTTACAAAAACAGCGTTTTGAACCACGGATTTTAAAAAAAATGCATTTTACCGCCAAGATGTGAATTATTTTTGTGAACAAGTAAAATCACGTTTTAAGTACCTTCAAAATGAGGTATCAATGACTCTTGTAGCTCAAACCGTTAAAAAGATATGGGCAATTATGTGCAACTACTACTTTAGTATATTTTTTTAGATTTTTATTCCCCGGCATAGTGGAATAAATTATAATTAACGTATATATTTTTGAAAATTTAAAAAAAAAAAAGTTTTTTTAAATACAGCGTTTTAAACCGCAGATTTAAAAAAAATGCATTTTATCTTCAAAAAATTATTTTTTTTTTTTGAAAATTTTATTTAAATCACGACAACTGTGGCTTTAAATTGAATAAATCACGTAGCTTTAACCGTTAGAAAGATATGGACGATTAAGTACGACTACTTTTGTTAAATTTTAGATTTTTTTTTCATATTTTAAAACGCGATAGTTCCACAACCGTTAGAGCAAACTATCCAAAACTTTTACGACGAAATATTTGTATCACACTTGACTTCCATACCAAGTTTGATTAAACTTGAAGGGTGAAGGGGTCGAAAATTGGATATTTTTTGATGGTTTTATATGGAATGATTCATCAGTGAAATTAATTTTGAAAGCATTTTCAATTAGTTTAATAGTGAAAATCGATATATTTTAACGGAAATCCAATAAAAATCTTGGGATTTCAAACAGATTCCCTATTCAAAATTAAATCCCAATTTAATTTAGATTTCAGCGAAATCCAACTTTTTTTGTCAGATATCAAACTGTTTGCAAAAAAGTTGTGTGATGCCATATGTTGACAATTTCCCTACTAAAATAGAATTCAAATACAGTGTTGTATCACTATAACTTTATTTTAAATGTAATTTGAAACCAATTTTTTTTAGGTTAAAATTAAGGTAATTAAATTATTTTCACCAAAATATAGTTTAACCCAGATTTCGGGTATAATATAAATTCACCATTAGTTTGTTTACAAAAAAAATTGTTGTCTAATCGAAGACCAGCTCAGATGTTAAATATTTTATGTAAACGATGCGGATTCGAATTAGATTTCTAATTAAAATCCAGTGAACACATTAACAAAGTAAATTTGCTATAAAGCAAATATCTTTTAATTAAAGTAATAAAATAACCAACACAAATCTAAATTCATTTTTTTGCTTCCTTCTCTTACAGGTTCTATGTCACTTGGCATTGTTACCGATACTTTAGATTCAAAGTTAAGCAAACTACGCAGTGGATCTGAATCAAATGATGAAAATGGATCTCCTGATTATCCATTACAACAACGACGTTATACACTTGGCGAACCACTACTATTGCATTCTGAAAACATTCCTTATGCCGATGAGTCTCCCGAAAGGCATTATCATAATTTTTGTCCACTCGACAACATAACCTCAAATAATTTAATGTTGAGCCGTGCATGTGCATCAACCAATACACTGATTGGTTCTGGTAAAATGAGCTGTGAAAAATCTACCATAAATTCCGCCGCTACAACCCTAACAGAATCAACACTAACTACCACCTATAAACCAACCCACAAGTTACAACATTCTGCAACAGCCCCGATAAATTCATCCCTAGGTAGTGTGGGAGGTTTAGCATCACCACCAACTGCCGCCTCCACACCAACAACGACAAGTGCTATGAAAGGAAATTTAACCGCATCTACGGCTAGAAATTTATATGCTACTAGTAAAAATTTAAGATTTTCCACATCCGTACAAGAGCAAAGATGTTCGGAGGATGATTCTGAAGGTTCGACCACCAGTGATCCCAAAGAGGCTTTAGTAATGGCTTCTCCCTCCTTTCTGTTAGATAAATATAATAAAAAACGACGAGATCATCGTCTATTTAGATCAGCTTCTTTTAATTGTCGTAATTATTCCTCACGTTATGGTGGTAATGGTGGATCTAATATGCCAGCTACTGGTTTAACTAAAGATGAAAAGACTGATATGAATCTAACTAAAAAACGACAAATACAAAATAAACAAAATCGTTCGATTAAAAGAAGGCATACAGTAGGTGGGCCACACGATTATAGTAATGGAGCAAATAATTGTAATCATCATTGTAAAAATACAACCGCTAATACAACAAATAATTCCTCTAATACAGCAGCAACCGTAGTACGGCGTATACCATTAACTAGCGCCAATGGTAATATACCCCATAATATCCACAGCAACAACAACAATAATAATATGCAACATCATGAAGGTAGCACCAGTACAACAAGTAATGGCAACAATAGTAGCAGTAGTAATAGTAGTAATAGCACAAACAATGCGGCCACTGTTAATGTCGCCAATGCAGCGGGTGAACACGTACTTGAAGTGGGCATACGTATTAAGAATATTAATCGTGGTAGGTTTTAATTATAAAATAAAACACACAAATAAAATTAAAAAAATAAAAAGTATCAATACTTGTAGGAATAAAATTCCTTAAGAGTGTTTTAAACTAAAATGGAAATCATATTTAACGATATTACAAATTTGGTCATCTACAAATGATAAAAAGCTACAAAATATAAAGAAAAAACAAAAACAAGTATTAAAATAAAATATTTAAATTTCATACAAAAAAAAAAAATAATTCAAAAATACAAACATACAAACATACAAAATACCCACCCTCCCAGCTTCTGAAACTAATATAAAATTAAATTATATACAATCATCATGATATCATATCATTTAAAGATGTCATATACAATATTTTGTTCGTTCGTTTGTTAGTTCGAAACATTTATACAGCCACAACAACCATGATCATCATTATTCTACAACAAAACATTTATACACTTACAAAAACTAAGTGTATTCATGATTGAAGCAAAAAAAAAAAAAAAAAACTTGAAGAAAAAACTATTTTTTCTGATTAACCAACAAAACACCAATTAGTCTGTAAGTAAAAAAAAAAAAAAACGCAAAATTTATATTATATTAAAAAAAAAATATATAAAATCATTGTCGTTTAAATTTTCCACTGTATTTTATAGAAGACATACAGTGGGTTAACAAGTCATTTAAAAGTTAACAAAAGATTTAAAAAAAAAAATACGTTTGACAGAGGATAATTTGTAAACTATGATTAAAAACGATAAAATTTGGATAAAAAATATAATTTTAAATAATAAATGTGGCAAAAACTATATTTTCAAAAAGTATGATATATCATAAAACCGCTTGTCAAAAGCTTTATATTTAAAACAAAATAATGTTGTTTCTTTTAAAGAACAACATTGTGTCTTAACATTTTTTTTCTTGCCCCAACAAGTGTAATACCTATTGAATTGAAAAGAACATTTGTATAAATTTTATTTAAGATATTGTTTAATAGCTTTTCCCATGATACACATTTTGTTAAGATACAATCATCTATGGTTACGAAGAAATTTTGCATGGTTCCGACAAAAATCGATACTGCCACTTAAAGGTAACGCCTGCTAATTAGTGGGAAATTGTAAAATATCTACCGAATACAAATTATTTCTTAAAGAGTGTAACATATGTTAGGGTTAGGTTAGGTTAACCTAACCAAACAAATGTTAAATTTTATATTAAATCAGCTAGATTTTTGTTGACATCGGATTGCAGTTTTTACACTTTAACTCCCTTATTATTAGGAAATCAGTATAAATACGCTTCGAGTCCGAAAAGACTCATAAAAGTGCCTTCAAAAACATTCTGAAATCATAGCTAAATGAGAGTGCCCAGCAAAAAACACTGCTTGCTTAGAAGTAGTTACGGCAGGTAAAGTGAATGGTGATGTAAGATATGATTTTTGGTCGAAATAGCTCGAGTGAAAGCAGTTTTATCGATATCCAAACTAAGCTAATTTTACAGCTCTAAATAAAGGCTTAAATGAATTCACTTATTTTAAACAGTAAATTTTGTTATCATCGTCATTCTTTTGTACTATAGCGAATCAACAATAAGGTGTGGTAAACTAAGCGCGCTATTGCTACTTTTAACACTGTACTTTAAGCTATGAATCTTTAGAAGCAGTAGAGGAAGCAAACCAGCACCAGTCATCATTTTTACTGCTTTCGAATTTACCGATAAAGCCACTTTCTGAGCACTTATGACTCATAAAAGACTCTTAAATATAAGCATTTTTGTAAATTTTTGAATTTCGGAGCTCTATGAGTCATTTATGATTCATTTTTGCGTCATTTATGAGTGTTGAAAAAAATTTTAAGTTAGCTCTTAATTAAGATTCAAGTATGTTTAATTTATGAGTTTGGAATATGAGCGCTCCGAAAATGATCATATTTTAGAATCTTTTATCAGTCATAATTTCTGTGCGCTCAGAAATGTGTTAAATGGGAAAATAAAAAAAAAATGTATTTCCAAATCTAAAAAAGTTTTGCCGGGAATTAAAGTTAACATTTTTCGAAGTTTTTGCAATTTTAAAGCTATGAACGAACCTATCTATGTGATAAGTCCTATTCTGGATTCCGCCACCCCTAAACTAACGTCAAACTTGTTTCCGAACTTCAATTCGATTGGTTGTAGAAAAATCACGCATATTGGTATTTTTATAACTGATTGGACAATGGATTAAGTTTATAACTCATACGCTAAACAAATGACCTGCTTCAAAACGACCTTTTAGGCGCCGCCGTTTGACTTGGCTACCATTAGCTTGATATATAAGCCGCCTTCAGAGTCACAAGCAGACTGGCTTAAAATCGGCGACGTGCAGCAGTAAGAATATTCTAAAAACTTATCTTCGCCTCTGCACTTTCAAAATTTTTATATTTTTTTGGAACTGCACAAAAATGGAGTTCTAACTAACACAGATTCTTGAATTCTCGCAATCATAATTATAATTGATATAAAGGGGCGCTCACGTGAGCAATAGTGTAATTTCACAATTTCTTTTTTTTTTTGCAAGAGGAAAATTTCTGACATATTAAGATCTATGAGCGGCAGACAAATTTGCTTTAAATAGGCAATGTAACATAATTTTTCAAATATTTTTGTAACACCGCAAACAATTTTACTTTTAATGTCTAAAGCAGTTTGGTGTTAAAAAATAAAATCTTGAGAAGAACTTGTATTATAGGTTGGGAATCAACTATAAATTGGAAATTAATTTCAAAATTGCTTTTGTCTTTAGTCGGTGCAGCAAAAGTAGTTTAGTTTAACGATATTTCATTATGAAACTTAAAAATCGTGGATATTATTTAAAAAAAATATAACTTTTAAATACCAACAACAAATTTCTTTTGTACTGCAATTATAAAAGTATATTAAATGTGTAAAAACTTAAATAGAAAAGTGATTTAAAAAAAGGGAATATGTTTAAATTTTGCAAATGATCTATGCTGAAATTTAAAATTTTAAATCTTTAAATAACTTTCAAATGACTTAACAACCGATTGTATAAAAAAAAAATCCAATTTTTTGTGTGTTTTATGTGTACCACATACAAGAAAAATATTAAACAGGAATGTTCTGAGAAACGACTTCACATAAAACTACTCGTTTTTTACAACAAAACACGACCTTATATCATTTTGTATAATTATGTAATTTTTCGGATATAATTATGTATATCTCTATATCAGAATACATATAATAATAATATCCAATAATTTCCTTATATAATTATTAGAGTTCATCAAAAAAGTATAAAGTTTATTTGTTTTTGGGATATCATTACTTTTTAAAATGTTTTGGCATCAATCAAATAAATGGTGTTATTATTTTTGTTTTAAATTCCAATTCCTTCCACTGGCGCGCGACGTCCAAAAATGTTGATTTAGGGCCCCTTTTCCGGCAGAGCAAAAAGAGCTGAAATGTGAATTCACGTTTCGATTCTACAAAAAAATTAAAAAAAAACTTATTGCCTCGTTTTTAAAGTGCATCATTTGTCATGTGCAGTGGTCGGAAAAAATCATTTTTTTTTCAAAAAAAACTTATAACGTACTTTATTACACACAATCAAAAAGCATTTTTAGCTGAGAAAAATTGTGTCAAAATTTTGGCTTTATGTTAACCCAGTTAATAGTTATTAAGTTTTCAAAATGTTGTCTTTATTAAAATGCATATTTTATTGATTAACAACTTTTTAACAGGCCGCGATATACCGAAAATGTTTGTGGCATTTCTCTTAGCTCAAAATACATTTTCATTGTGTTTGATTAAAAAATTATTTTTAAATATTTTTAAAAAAAACTGAGTTTTCCGTCCACTCTATTCACTAAACTGTGCACTTTAAAAACCAGTAAAAAGTTTTTTTTTTTTTAATAATTTTTGGCGTAGAATCGAATGTCAGGTTCAAATTTCATATAAGTAATACCATTTTTGCTCTTTAGTAAAAGGTACCACGAATTAGAGTTCTCGGCCACCGCGCGACAGTGGAAGTTGAAATTAAAAAAAAAAAATAACGCCATTTTTTTGATTGATGAAAAAACAGTAAAACAAAAGTGATGATAACCTAAAATCAAATTTTTGTGACGAACTCTAATAACATAGGAGGACAAAATGTTACTTTTTAAAAATTAATAGAGATCTGACCATTAATTCTATATATATATATATACATATATATATATATCGGATATGCTGAATTCAATGGTGTACTTAATTTTTTGATCAATTTTACAGATTTCGAGAAAAATGTCGTTAAAGTTTAGCGGTTCTGCATTTAGTTTTTTGCATTTAAAACTTTTCGAAAGCCATCAATCTACTTTTGTTTTGACGGAATTAAATAACAAGACCTGTATTCATATTTATGGCTCATGTGCAAAATTTATATTTATTGCTTTCAAAAAGTTTTAAATGCAAAACCGCTAAACTTTAAAGACATTTTTCACGAAATCTGTATGATTGATAAAAAAAATTACGAACGCCATTAAAATCAGCATGTCCGATATATATATAATTAATTGTAAGATCTCTATTAATTTTGTCTCTGTCATGCAGTATAATTATATATATTTTAATATGGCCTATATACATTATTTCAATTGTACGTATTTTTAATATGAAAACGAAAAATTTTATGTAAATTCGTTTTTTAAAGCATCCCCAAATAATTCAAGTATAAACATGTGTAGTATTAGCAATCATTTACACAATTTAAAGAAAACATAATTAATAATATATAAAATTTAATTGAGTAATGTAAACGCACTTATTTTATTTTACAAAAATATTTTGAAACCAAAAATTCTATATTTCTTATGTTTGGCCACGCCAATTAATACTTTAATTATGTCCCTTAAATTTTTATAAATTTCTTTAAATATTTCAAAAAATGTGTAGAAAGAAAATTATATTTATAAGTTTTAAATTGTATTTCAAAATCTGAATACTAAATGAAGATCTTTATTTTAAAATATAAAAATTGCACTTTAACATTTTAAATTATTATTTGGAAAGTCTCAACAAAATTTAATTTACAAGGTTCCTTTTTTGTCTAGTTTAAATTACTACAATTTACTATTTTTACTAAAATACAAAAAGTAAACAAAACTTTTCAATTGTAGTAAAAATAGTAAAAATTCCAAGTAAATGAACGCAATAGGCTTGTTCGTTTACTTACTACAATGTACTATTTTTACTACAGCTGGAAAATTTTAATACAAAAAGTTAACAAAACTTTTTAATTTTAGTAAAAATAGTAAAAATTCCAAGTAAATGAATACAAGAGGCTTGTTCGTTTACTTACCACAATTAACTATTCTAACTACAGCTAGAACATTTTAATACAAAAAGTAAACAAAACTTTTCAATTTTAGTAAAAATAGCAAAAAATTCTAGTAAACGAACAAATTTTTATTCACTTTTAAGTATTTTCAAAATTTGTGATTCATTTATCCCATTTTAGACTTTATTTAAAAAATATTAACTGCGCAATTTTTTTATTTAAAAATAATACATGTGTATTTTAATTACAACGTTAATAAGAATTTTTTCTCCACACCCTTTTTGTATAGTTAATATTTTAGTTAAATTTACAAAATTCAACAAAAAAAAAAAAAAAAAACTACTGATCTTTTTTACAATACAAAGAAGTTTAAAAAAATAGAACGTTCAACGCATAATTTTTAAAAGTATTTATGTTTTTTTTAACATAATTAAAAACATTTCTATACAAATGTTTTTTTTTATTAGTCTGCTAAAAAAATTAATTAATGAAAAAAATAAAATAAAATAAAATAAAATAAAATAAAACCTTATGTTGCTATTTTATATGTAAATGTTTTTTTGTATAAATTTTTTTTATATAATTTTAAGTTAATTAAGTTTTATAAAAAAATAAACGAAAATTAAAGTTTTATTAAATGTAAAACACAAAACAAACTATGAATTGTATGTGCATGAATTTTGTTAGATTTGAATTTTAGTTAAGATGTGTATTATGTTGCTGATTGTTGATTTTTAGATTATTTTTTATTATTAATTTTTAGTTTATTTTTTTCTTTTTTATTAATTTTTCCTTAGTTTAAGTTTAAAAATTAAACAACAACAAAAAGTGTTTAAAAATGCACTTTAAATCCTCCTCCCAGAAATAATTGCGTATAAAAATCATATATTTTATAATATTGAAACTGTATTTAATTATTAATTATATCTAGTGCATACCCGCAAAACAACAACAAATTAAATATCTTAAATTATATTAAAAAAAAAAATAAAAATTATATTCATGTTCACTTTTTGCTAAACAAATAATAAAAAAAAATATTAATAAAACGTAACAAATTTTGTAGTAGTTTGCAAACAAAAAAAAAAAAAAGTTCAAACTAAATTCTTATTACCTTACATCCCCCCCCCCCCCCTGTATTTGAGAAAAATGTTTAAGAAATGTATACCTACAACAATATTTACAATCCCCTTATTATAATGATAATAAAAAACAATGTAATTATTTTGTGTATTATTAATATTAAAACGAAATAAATAAAAAAAAAATCATGTATGAAAATTGCATAAATATTGTAATAATATTACACCGAAATATTTAGAAATAAAAGAAAAATATACATACAAAACAATTTAAAAAGTTTTTCAATTGTTTTCATAGTTTTATTACCACAGCAAAAATAAAACGAAAAGAATGCATTTTTAGCGCATATAAAAACAAGCTGCTTTTAAACTTCCAAAAACTGATTTTAAATGGCTTCCAAAATGCCTTTAATTTAAAACTAAACCGCAGCAAAATGAAGTGACTTGATCTTATTTTTCATACCATGCAATTGAAATAATTTTTTACGATTTTTTTTTTTTTTTTTTAGCTACACATTAATTTAATGAAAGTTTTCATTAGCACGTTCATTCCAATGCAACTTTATTGATTTTTTTTAAGTTCTTTAAAATAAAATTATTGTTGAAAAAGTTAACAAATAATTGACGAAACGCTGAGAAAAACATGTAAAATAAATGCATTTTTATTTACATTAGAACAAATCATAGGTCTGATTAGAAAATTAAAAAAAACACAAGAAAATCATTGTTATTTTTTCTGTTTAATTGATAAAAAAGAATCAAACAAATCCTTTTCGAAGTATTTCATATAAATACACGATATTTTATCTGATAACATTAACATATAAAATTAAAAAATAATACGAATCAATGTTTGTTAAACGATGTGTTTAAAACACAAATAACACGACATGACATCGAAAAAATTAAGAAGGTTCTGACCATCAATTCTATATATTTCGGGCATGCTGATTTCAATGGCGACTTTATTTTTTGATCTATGCTACAAAATGACTTTACATTTTGACGCATCTTGGAGCTGTTTTTTTATACACAAAAATTTGCAAATGCAATAAATTTGTTTTCTATCTGTTGAAACCTAACTGCAAGACCAGTATCAATGGTTATAGTACATATTTGATTCCCAACTCACTGTTAAGCGTTTTTTCTAATTATTTCTGTTTCCTTTAATTCTATCTATAAGTTATTAATCGAGCCAATCAAATGTTCACATAGTGGAAAGAGTCGTTTAAAAGGACCCAGGCAGAAAGATACAATCGGCACAGTGTTGGCACAGCGTCGGCCACGGTCGGTTATGCGTTGGCAGAACGTGGGATTAACAATATTGACAGTATTGTCCTGTAGTTCGATAGATAAAATTTGCCAACCGTTGGTTTGAGCGAAGTTGCCACAGTTGGCATAACGTTGGTAGTTCAAAAAATTTGGTGCTTTTAAAATACCTTAAATTTAATTAATTTTGAGAAATATGTAAAAAGCAGCAATACAGCTCCTTCTTAGTCATTTACATCATATTTAAATGTGTGAAGTAAATTGTGTTTTTTATACAGGTATATAACTTTAAGTTGTCAACACTTTTTTAACTGGCGGCCATTTTGTCAGCTGTCGATGTTTAGTTTGGTTTGGCATTTCAACATGAATAGACTGACGCCTGAACAACGCTTCCAAATTGTCCAAATTAAACCTACAGATTAGAATACGTTAGAGCCAGCCGTGGCGGTCATATGCCAGAAGTCATATTTAAATTATAATGCCAGAAGATTATCTTTCGAATAAGGTAAATTTCATGTCAATTTAAAAAATTCATCTTTGTTTTATTCCATTTTAAAGTTCTATGCCTTTATAATAAACACCCTTTATAATACAATACAAAAAATATAATGTTTCTAGTTGGTTGTCATATTGGCAAAAAATAATATTGGTAAAGAATTTTGCGGGTGGTACTGGCAAAACACATGCTTTGCAAACAAGTGTTTTGCTAGTACAATATTAGTTGTACGTTTGGTAATTAGCACGGTGCGTTTTACAAAAATAGCAGTGGTTTGCCAGTACTATTTTTTTTTTTTGTACGGTTGGCAATTTCTACTTGGGTATTTGTCACAAAAGTAATGTTTTTGTTAGAAAAACTTTCAAATATAAACATTTTTGGCTGATTTTTTGCACATATACTTAATCGTTGGAAAGCTATGCTACAATATACAATTTTTAACTCATTTATTACTGACTTCTTTTCCAATATGGTCATAACCTTATTAAGTTTTAAAAGTTATGATTTTGTTATAAAAATTTGCAACAATTTTCATCGGTTTTTATAAGGAAAATGTAATTAAAAAAAAAACTGTAAAGAAAAATTTGTAAAATCAAAAAATTTTTCTTTTTCCTCCAGGAAAATAAATCCATTTAAATAAAATAACAAATATGTTTAGTCAGTACCGACAATTAAAAGATTAACAAAACACTAACAATTTATAGTAAAGTGTTTACAATTTGGCATTTGGAGCAGTACCTGAAATTTTATACACAAACTGATGGGCATGATCATAATAAGGATTGCAAGCAGCACGTACACGCTTTAACCAAGCTCTTATTTTAGGATATTTAATACGAACATCATAATCAGCCATTCCTAAAGAAGATAATTGATGCAATTTTTAATTAACATGCATATTTTTGTTAGAAAAACTAAACTTACTAGTTTGTTCAATTTCACATGCTGCAAAAATATCAGCCGCCGTCAATTGTTTACCACATAAAAAGTCGGAATTTTCCAGCCAAACATTTTCAACAATATCCAAACTCTGTTCCATATGAGCTTTAATAGTATCAACTTTATATTCGGATGGTATTTTGCCCGTCATCAAGGGTTCGAGCCAGACGGTGCGGAAATATAAAGAACAAGTAATACGTAGAGTAATATGTTGCCATTCCAAAAATTCATCAACACGAGCTTGTTCAACAAAATATTTTGGATACAAATATTCAGGAATTTTACCTTTAGCACTTAAGTATCTGTAAAAGAAATATGGATAAACTATTATACGTATACAAATACACTCAAACAAATTTTACAGTTACTACATTGTTTGTGTAGCAGTCAGTATTTGTTGTTTTTAACTGCAATTACAGTTGTTTTTCTATGAAATAATACAAAACAACTATTATGACAAATATTTGAAAAAAACCACCTATAGAAAAATACTGTATTTTTGTAACAGTTGTTTAAAGCAGTTCTTTTAGCAATTTAATAAACAACTACCAAAATAGAATTTTTGCAGTAAACAGTTTTTTTTTTTTTTTTGTTAGTTATTTAAAAAATACAAAATTTCGTTTAGTTTTTAAAAATTCTTGTTCAGTTTACATTTGTAATTATTGATATATTTATAGTTTGCAAATAATAATTAGAAAATTTGTTTATATGTATCGCAAATGCATAAAAGCATTATATAACTGGTGTCCTATATGGAATTTTGGCTTTAAATTTCAAATATGTACCTATATACAATTGTTTGTCGTAACCGAAAGAAAAAAAACATTTTTTTTTTATTAAAACATGTTTTGAACATGAGAAAAGTAGTTTATATGAATGCTTGATGTTTTGCATGTGATTGTCACTTCTTTCAAAACGTGTTCTGATGATGGAAACCTAGAAAATTCCCGAAATAGATCTATCAACACATTCCTGAAAGTGGTCAATTAATAAATTTGAAAACAAAAACTAAATAGATTATTTGTTAGGACAATATCCTCATAAAGAAATATAGAGTATAGGCCTCGAACTTGAATAATTTTCATTTTCAAAAATAACAAAATTTTTATTTATATTAACCGGAGTGACAATCTTTGCTCGAATAAATCCGAATAGTTCTTTCACATAGTCCGATTGCCATAACAACCGGGTTATACCGCCCATACTCGGTCGTCAGAGCCTCGTGAAAATAAAAGGAACACCATGTCCAAGGTGGACTGTGGGTGAGGTTGGCATTTGGAAATGATTGGCTGTGTGTACAGATTATTCATCCTTGTTCCACGCCTTTTTAAATGAATTTACAGTTGTGTAACTGTCATTATGAGTAGATTATATTGTGAAACTTGTTTGAGTGTATACCTGAATATAATTTTCTTGCATGTTTTAGACAAAAATAATTACTAACCTTAAAACTGCTATACTTTCGGCCAATTTAAAACCATCATCAATAATGCAAGGCACCTTTTGAAAGCGATTTATCTCTGTTTTAAACTCCTCTGTCAAATGTTCACCTGAGTTTTGGAAAAAAAGACACATTATTTAGTATTTTCACAAAGTTGTGCAAAATTTAATTTAAAGTTTAATAAACTTATTATAACAAATTAAAAACACTACTAATAATAGTAGTCTTTGAGTACTATCATAGTAAATATTTTTATAATACACCTTTGATAAGATTAATATTTACAAATTTTACTTACCATTTCTTAAAGCTACTGGACAATCTTCAAATTTTACACCACTCATTTTGAATATTATGTACAATGCCCTGGAAGGCTGTGACAATAAATCGTAATAGTAAGCCAGAGACATTTTCTGTTTTCGTGTGAAAGGCACTGGATTTAAAGAAAACAAACAAAAAAATTACATGTTTGCTTCATAATTTTAGCAAAATTGTTGTGAACAACTTAAAAACTAATAAGAACTTTCTATTCGGAAGTCTTACCTTTATACAATCAAGAGTACTACTAAACTAACTAGTTCTGTTCAAATTAAAATATTAAACACTTTTTCTCAAATTCTTTAAGAGTCGTAGTTTTCTCATTTAATTTGCTTGATTGTCTCCACATTTTAAATTGCTAAACCCTCTTTTGGCAAGTACTTTATTGAATGTTTTTACTTCGATCTTTTGCTAGCGAGTAGGGAGTCTTTTTAGTTGATAATTCTCTTAAAAATACTCTCACAAATCGAATTGTTTTGATTTTCATTAACATATGTTTATGAAAAGCAAAGGTCATATTTGCATTATATCGAATGCAAATAATACCCAACTAGCATGATGATTTTGTTTGTCTGTCACAAATATTTAATTTACCCTTTACACCAAGTAACTAACACAGCGTAACAGACTTTCATCGGAAATTAACTAAATTGATATCAGCTGGTGTTTCACTCGAAAAAGTTTAATAGTAGAATCTACTGAAAATGACAGTTAAAATAACTGTAATTTCAGTTTAAAAGGCGACAAATTAAATAACCGTTAAAATAACTAAAAATGTAGTTGTTTTTAACTATTTAAAACCAACTAACAAATTTTGTAAAAACAACTGACAATTTTGAAACAACTGTAAAAATGTCAAAAAGTAAAGAACAACTTCAAAAAAACATTTGTAAATTGGAATAAATCGAAAATAGTTTCTATATTTGTTGAACAGCGAGAAAGTCGATGTGTTGTATAAAGAATACTAGATACGTAAATGACAAGAATAATTAATAAGTGTATGCCTTGATCCGCTTAAAAGTGCAATTCGACCGACTCATCATATCCTAGCTTAGAAAAATAACTGCTGGATAAATCGTATAGTCAGCTAGAAAAAGGCGTTTAATGTAATGGAAAAACATTAAAAATGAATACAAAAAAAGTTCAGAAAGAACAAGAGAGCTGTTTCTGAAAATTAAGAATTAGCCTTTAATTTACAAAGTTGGTCAAAAATAGTCAAAACGTCATTATTTGCATCATAGACGATTAGTCATATTTAAATTTCAGGGAATGCACTTTTTCGCGGGAACTAGCTTTATTAATGATAAAATAAAATATTTGACCAAACAAATATTTAAATATACAATCAACAATTTTAAAAAGAAGCTCAGAAAAATTCCAACATCGAAATTTTCAATAACTGTGGACAAAGTTTCTTCAAACCGATTTTTGTAAAATTAACCCTGTCCGGGATGGACATATCTCAGGAAGTAGGGGGAGCTTATCCAAGATTATGGTAGCAATATCTTCTTTGGAAGATTCTCTAGCAGATTAATGCAAAAAACATTATTCTAGCTTGCGTTTAAGGATTTAATTTTCAATTTGTAAATATGCCTTTTTTGTCGTTTTTTTTTTAAATTAATTGGTTTAATTTTACAAAAATCGGCTAAAAATGGTTTAAATATTAATTAGAAAAATAGTATTGTTACCCCATTAGGGTTAATTTTACAAAAATCGACAAAATATATAAGAGTATAATAGTCTAATCTATTTTGTAACTGATAGGGAATTTTCTGGGCTTTCAAAAAATTAACATTTCACATCTTACTTTTGTATAGTTTTTGAGAAATTTACATTTTTTTAATTTTCTCAAAAACTATACAATAGTAAGATGAAAAATGTAGAATTTTTGAAAGCCCAGGATATACCCTATCATATAAAAATAAAAAAAAAATATTTGCCGATTTTTGTAAAATTAACCCTGTCCGGGATGGACATATCTCAGGAAGTAGGAGGAGCTTATCCAAGATTATGGTATCAATCTCTTCTTTGGAAGATTCTCTAGCAATTTTTTAAATTTACATTTTTTTAATTTTCTCAAAAACTATACAAAAGTAAGTTGTAAAATGTAGATTTTTTGAAAGCCCAGGATTGCCGATTTTTGTAAAACTAACCCTGTCCGGGATGGACATATCTCAGGAAGTAGGATGAGCTTATCCAAGATTATGGTATCAATCTCTTCTTTGGATTCTCTAGCAGATTAATGCAAAAAACATTATTCTAGCTTGCGTTTAAGGGTTTAATTTTGAAAATAGGCCTTAAATGAATTAGGCCAATTTTTGTACTTTAAATTAATTTAGTGTGTTGTTTTTTCAAAAAATAAAATTTACTTTACTGTTAGAAAAAACTACTACGTGTTCCGTTTTGTTGCAAATTTATTCCGCAAACGTTATTAAAAAATTTCATTGTATCTCTAATGTACCATATAAAATGTTTAATTTTAATTCTATTTAGAATGTGGAAAATACAAATTTTTATTGTAATCGAAAGAAAGAAATATTTTTTTTTATTTAAATATATTTTTAAAATACCGAAATAATAACTGTTAAAAAACAGAAGTTTTTATAATTTTTTTTCAGTTGTTTTAAAATTGTTGTACATAGTAAAATATCAGCTATTCTTACGTCATTGTTGGTTTTTTTTACCGCATTTGTTAATTGTTTTTCAACAAAAAAAGATAACTACATTGTTATTTATTTTAAAGGTAATTAATTACCTTTGTAGCATTTTTAACGGCATTTAAATTTTTTTAGCTGTCATTTTCAGTAGATTCAAACTTTTTTTGAGCTTAGGTTTAAAATTGTAATTCCCAGCAAACAATCCGGTCCGTTTATGTGCCGTTTTCGGTACAGCATAGTCGGATCCGGAGTCCGTTTCCGTACCGTTTTCCGGATCAGTATACGGACCAGAAAACGGATTAAAAGGAACATCGAATACGGATTCGAATCCGTTGCAAGTCCGTCAATGACGGACCATTTACGGACCGTTGGGTCGTGTTAAAAACTGACTCAAATCCGTTTAAAGTCCGTCAAATACGGACCGTTTCCGGACCGTTTTGTCGTGCTGAAAACGGATGATTCCGTTTTTTACGGATATAAAACGGATAATAAACGGATCGTTGAAAATACTTATTTGGTCCGTATTCCAACCATTTTTTTACAAAAAACTCAATGGATTTTATTTTTTTTTTTATACATTTATTAATTTATTTGAAAAAATATTAAAATATACTTCATTTAACTTTAATTAAATACGAAATTCGCCACAGCTACTTTTTGTATCCAGCTTAGCAGCATCACGGAACATTTGTGGTCGATAATATTCAAAATCTAAAAGGAAAAAAGAATTTATTATTTTAGTTTCAAGAGATAGTAAGAGTTTTCTTGGAATATATTTTTTTTATTTAAAAAAAAAATTGATACTTACTTTTTCGATGCAGTTTTTTGTTTCCACCAAGAGCATCATTGTTAGTTTGTGGCCCATTATTGAATCAGATATCTACATGTAAAAAATATTAAGTGGGGTTTAAAAACGATGGATTCTATGAACAAATATATTTTTGTTTGCAATCTCATTTGAGCGTTTTAAATTATATAAATACTTACCATCTAACGTATGCAACGCATATTATGCATGCTATCTGAATTTATTTGGAGCCCCGATCTTTTATATTATTTTAATTAATTTTATTTTAATAAAACAAATTGAAAAAAATTGTTACCGATTGTGACTGACTTGAAACGGATGAAAATCGGTGAAGTCCGTATTAAACGGCACGAAAACTGATATCCCCAAACGGACTAAAAACGTGTTTTCGAAAATCCGATTAAACGGTCCGAAAACGTACCGTAAACCCCGGATTCAAGAATCCGTACATGCCGGAGAGTCCGTAAAAATGTTTCTTGGGTTGTATTTAAAAATTTTTACGAATTCACAAATTAAAACATTTGAATTATTTTTAAAAATTTAAGGAAACCGTGTTTTTTTCTAGCTGCCCAATATAAGTGGGATAAAAAATTACCCCATTTTACGTTTTTTTCGGTTTATTTCGTTTTATTAGAAGTAACTATAGAAAAATTTGGTATCAAATGAAAGGCTTTTTAAAGACACATTCACTGGCGTATAAATAACACCCAAAGAATTTCAAGTATTTTTGTTATTAAAAAAATTCGTTCTGAGTAACATTAAATGTATCGTTTTATTCAGGAATTTTAGTATTATTAAGCTAAAAATTATGCATAGCAATGCCTTAATCGAGGGGGTGTCTAAGCTTTTTCCGATATTCGAAACCGTTCGGTTTTTAAGCGTCTTTTCTCGAAGAGCCTTTTCCCGCTTTATTTCAAATAATTAAGAAATGTGACAACTCTGGTTCACTATGTTATCAATTTTTGTTTTCTTGAGTACTTTAACCCTGCATACAAATATATTTAGTTTTCGTAAATTAAAGACATGTTCTCATACAAAAACAAATAAAATTTTAACTCTACTTTTGAACCCTTAAACGTGTTATTGGGCAGTTAAAAAATGCATGTTTCTTTTTTGTGCTCCTTTACAACATATCCAAAATTCATTAAAATTTGCGAGTTCGGGTCGGAATACGTCCCTTGCAGATCAGAATTTATTTTAAAAATACTGATTCAAAACCTCATGTTTAAAAAGGAAATGAAGGGCTTATTGTAAGAACTTGATAAGCCACATTTAATTTTTGATTAAATAAATTTTGGATATATGGCTATTGCAGGACTTTTATACTTTATATATGTGTTGCAAGTGTTTAAGCAAGTCTTCATTCATTCATTTAATCAACGAATGTCTAGAAAACAGCGAAAACGAGAAAATTGGAAATGTGGCTTATCAAGTTTTTACAATAAGCGCTTCAAATATATTTACATGTTTCACCATCAATATATCGGTTTTAAGTTAAAAAAACATATAAATAAATATTAACCGATTTTTTAAATAAGCTCATAAAAATCCAAATTTCATTAAATATAATCGCTCCTTTTCTGTCGATAGCAAACTTCTTAAATACAACTGAACTTAAAATTAATATATAGTATATATATATATATTATATATATATATTATATATATATATATATATATATTATATATATATATATATATATATATATATATATATATATATATATATATATATATATATATATTATATATATATATATATATATATATATATTATATACATTTTGTAATACCCACTACTTAAAGTCAAGCTAAGAATTAAGAATTACAGAAATTATATGTTTAATAGATAACAGAAAACTATGTACTAAAATCTTGATGAAAAACAAGTGTGAAACTACAAATAAAAAAAAAAAAACAAATCACTGTACAAAGTTTATTGAACACAAAATAAATAAAAACAAGAGTGCAAAATGATTATATCAAAAAAACAACAACTCTTAAAAATTCATAAGTACAAAAGAGTAAACTAAAAAGAGATTATGTACACTCAAAAAAAATTGTCCAGTTACTACATGCCAGTTGTTTGTGCAGTAATCAGTAGTAGTTGGTTTCAACAGCAATTACAGTTGTTGTTTTATGTAATAGTGCAAAACAACTATTATGACAGTCATTTGAAACACAATTGAAGAAAATTACTGTCCCGACGAAAAAGTTCCGATATAATCATATATGATTATGTATATTATCACATATAATTAAATATCACATCTCATCTGATCCGAAAAATGGCATACTGAACTCATGTTATATATATATATATATATAGAGCAATTCCATATGAAAGCGATCACCTTTTGGATAGTCTCAATCGATTGCCCAGCAAAAAATAATGTACCTACATATTTTTTTTTTTTTAGTGACTGACAAAATTGAAGAATTCTTCATAAGGGACCTCATTGAAAGTTGTTTTAAAAAAAACTACTAAAGCGATCGCAACGACTGATAGCTCGTTGGAAAGGTATTGAATCAGGCTTTAATTGAAAAATAAAATTTTCCTAATTTTTCTCAGAAATTTACCTTTTTTCCCATGAAAATTAAATTTTCCCATGAAAATTTAATTTTCCGATTTTCCACAGAAGCTCCTAAATTTTCCGGCTAATTTTTTTTTTTTGGATTCCTCATAATTTTTGCTTTAAGAATCAGCAATAAAAAAATGGGCCCCGACTCCTTGTTTGGACAGGAGAAGAGCATTTAAGAGACCACCTTGTTCTCATTGTTTTTATATTTTTTATAATTGAATTATTTTTAATTATTTAACATTATTTTATTTTATTATTAAAAATACATTTTAAAAATTATTTTACAGTTAAAAATACATTTATGAAGAAAAAATCTATTTTTTTTAAGAGCCCCAAGTTGAGTGTCTAGTGAATATGGTCTGCCTGCCTTCACAAGATCGGCCATAAATCCATGGATAATAGCAGCAGTGGCATGTAATGGCACACCAAACCCGACTGAGGCTACAGGTCATAAAATGTTTTGTAAATTACCAGGTAATAAATATTTCGCCTAAAATGACACGTGCAGAAACAAGTCATAAAACACGGATTTTCCATAAATATGGCGAAATATTTATTACCTGGTAATTTAAAAAATTTACTAAACATTTTATGACCTGTGGTCGGCTTATTGGCAGTAACCAATTAAGTCCCTCTTTAAAAAACATTTTATGACCAGTAGTTGACGCAAATTTTCCTATTAAAGAAAAGCAAATATCGCTTATTTTTTTTTACCTATTTTTTTACCAAAAAATAAAGTTTTAAAACAACTTTCAATGAGGTCCCTTATGAAGAATTCTTCAATTTTGTCACATGACAGTGGTGCACACCACCACTAAACCAGTCACTATAAAAAAAAAAAATATGTAGGTACATTATTTTTTGCTGGGTAATCGATTGAGACTATTTATTTTAAAATCGGAGAGGGGTCGTCCAAAAATTTGCCAATTTTGATCGTTTTCATATGGAATTGCTCTATAATCTCATATAGTTTGATCCGAAAAATGGGTCTATAAAATATGATCAAATTTTATATAATTTGATACAATTTTATCTAATAAGTTTTTCAATTAAAAAAATTAAAAAAAAAAAACTAAAATGTTTAAGAGATCAGTACTTTTTATTTTAATCTAGTTAAGTACTACTTGTAATTCATTTATAAAACATATAAATACACATTTTAAAAGATAATGTTAAATCTAAAAATGTATGCTTTTTATGAATCTGAAGTTGGAACATATAATATAACGCTAGTTAAAACAAAACCAAAACAACATTTACCGAGAAAGAAAATCAAATATTTTGTTCGCAAAATTTTCAAGTAGAAGACTTGAAAATGTACACTTTACACGTCCTTGTTATAAATAATAATTAAAAATAATAACTATCGCCCATGTCCTGTGTTTCCTTACTTTTTGAATGCGAATGAATTTGAAAAACATATAAAATTGAAATTTGGTGCTTTATAATTCCCATAAATGTATAAAATTCGAAATAATATTCGAAAAATGATTGAAAACATATGTTTTCTGTCAAAATGCTAAATTTAAACTCATTAAGCAGTCTTATGATTACTAAAATATGTTCTACAGGAAAGTTTTAGAATCCATTACGTTTGTTATAAGGGTTGGGTGTTCCATTTATTTAAACAATCCGTTTCCAGAACCTGAACTGGTTTTAAGAGATTTTTAAAAATTAATTAATTAATTTTCATGATTTTAAGCCATTTTAATTAAATTTTAAAGTTAATTTGTGTTGTTTAACGTATTCTCTGCATAAGTTTTGTATAATTAACACAAAATTAACTAAAAACTATGCATTAAAAAACCTCTAAGAAACTGTTTCTCTTAAAACCAGTTGGTACACAAAATTTAACAGATGTTGAGTACTTTGATTCTTCATTAGTCTATATGTTTGTTGGTTTAAAACCTAATAATTATAAACTTTGTTTTTAAGTACTTTAATTTTAAAAAATATTAATAATCATTACAAAACAAAAAAAAAAACGTGGTATTTCATGTTTTTTGCAGTAATTTTTGAAACTCATTTATATTCTTACAAAAGTTGCAAAAAAATATATAGAAGTGTAAGAATTTTTTTCGCTAAATTTTACTATATATATTTATATATAATGATATGTTTTGCCATATATAATTATATATAAAAGTGATAGAATTATTTTTGATTAAGTGTACCATATACACTTACAAATGATCATATATGGTGGGATGGTCATATATAGATCTACATCTATTTCATATGATCAGATATACAAGATATGCTAGTATATAACACACGATACAATTATATATGAAGATATATTACGCCTTATTAGAAAAATTTCATAAACAAAATATAAGATATGAACATATATCGTAATATATTGCCACACATATATAATGATATGAAGTTGTATATGAGTATATAGAAACTTTTTTCATTGGACGTATTTTTCAACAGTTTTATGAAGTAGATATATTTATATTTTAATAAACAACTGCCAAAGCAGTAATTTTGCAGTAAACAGTACATTTTTTTAGTTATTAAAAAAAAAAAAGAAAGGATTTTGTAGAGTCTTTAACAATTCTCGTTTAATTTATATTTGTTATTATTGATGTACTTATAGTTTGCAAATAATAATTAGAAAATTTCATTGTATCTCCAATGCATAAAAACGTTGTAACTGGAGTACAGGTTGGAATGTTGATTTTAGATTTTAAGTAGGATATAAGAAATACAAATTTTTATTGTAAAGAAAAAAGATATTGTTTTATTGAAAAGTTAGGGACTTTGTTTTTACGCGGTCTACAAGAAACCCTCAGATATTTATTCCCAGAATTAGAAATTCTATGTATGAGAGGTGATTTGTGATTAGAGTTGCTAGGTGCTGGAATAGATTGCCTTATAGTTTGCGTGTCTTTTCGCATTCTAATAATGTCTTTCGGTTGAAAATTCTACAACATTTGTATAGCTAGTGGCTTCTCTTAGCATTTTATTTTCTTTTATCTTTGACTATTGATTAGTTTCTATGCATATTTATCAAGTTGGATTACTAGATTTGAGGATATAGATATTTATATACCCGTTTGTTACTATTTTGGGCTTATTTTTACTTCTTAATTTTTATATTTCTACTGGTGATATTATCTTATTTTGCATGTCTATTACGGCTGGGGAGCCAATATGTTAGGACAATGAGTGTACTAATTTTATATTTATATTTTTATTGTATTTAAGATTTTGTTTATATATATTCATTATTTTTAAGTATTCTTGCTCAGGATTTCTTTTTTTTTTTTATAATGCAGTTTTTGGCCTTAATGGCTTTTGTAATATTGTTGATTGAATAAAATAAAAAATAAAAGTATTTTTAAAACACCGAAAAATAACTGTTAAAAACTGTAGTTTTTGACAATTTGTACAATTGTTTTAAAATGTTTGTAGTAAAAAATTGTAAGTTGTTTTTAAAACATTGTTAGTTGTTTTTACTAAATTTGTTAAGATGTTTTTCAACAGTTAAAAACAAATACATATTCAGTTATATTAACGTTAATTACATTTTAAACTGAAATTACAGTTGTTTTAACTGTCATTTTCAGTATATTCTACTGTAAAACATTGTTGAGTGTAAATATAAACGATCTTATCAAAGAGAAAGATAACGCTTTAATTGAGATACTACATACTATACAAAAATACTTCAATCAATTTTAAATCATTAAAAAAGTTCAAAAATTTGATTTAAAGTATAACTTTATCAACCTTTGAAGCATTAAGACATGTTAAAACAAATTTGTTGTTGCCAAACCATGACCACTGAAAATAATTTTAAATACTATTTTGACTTTCTTTCACAGCCTTCAAGAGCTTTATATATTTTACTTAAAGAAAGTGGTAGCAACTTTGAAGCCAATCAAGTGAATTTAATAAAATGTAAGTTATAAATCTTTCAAAACTAAACTAAACTTAAAATATCATAAATAAATACCTTTTAATATAGTGGAACATCGTCAGGAGGAATACAAAAAAATCAATCGTTTTCAAAAAGTTCCAGCTATTATTGATTATGTTGATAATAAGGAATTCCAATTGGCCGAAAGTATAGCTATATTAAGATATTTGGTGGATACAGGTAGAATTTCCACAAATTTCTATCCTGTCGATTTACAGCAACGTGCTCGTGTTGATGAATTTTTAGAATGGCAGCATATGGGTATTAGAACTTCTTGTTCATTGTATTTCCGTTTTTCCTGGGTACAACCCAATGTATTCGGTACACCTTGCAGTGAGGAAAAAATAGCTAAATATCGCACTACAATGGAAAAAGATTTACAATTAATCGAAACTTTATGGTTGAATAATAAGAAATTTTTGGTTGGCAATACAATTACAGCGGCAGATGTTTTTGGTGCATGTGAAATTGAACAAATAAGTGAGTATTTCAAGGTGTTTTACTATACTCGTAACTAAACTCAATTTTTAAATGTATTTTTATCTTAGGATGTACTGGTTATGAAATCAAGGACAAATATCCACAAGTTTACACTTGGATCGAAAATGTGCGCAAGGAAATGAAACCGCATTTTGATGAAGCCCATCAAGTTGTTTATAATATTGAAAAAGAAACAAAATCAAAACAGTAAAAAAAGTTTAGTCAAAATATATAATTTTTTTTTACTTTTTTAAAAATGTTAAATTTTCTTTGATCTTCTTTTATTTAATTCTTCTTATTTTAAACGAGCTTAAGATCATTCATTTGGTGACTTCTTCAGGGAACAATTATTATAATTTGACTGAAAAACTTGTTTTAATAATTAAAAAACTTATATACATATAACAATTTTTTTAAAAAAAGAGGGAAATCAAAAATATTTTCTGTCAATATGAAAAAATAGAAATATCCCAGAAATCAAATAAAAATATCTCTTGCAATAAAAAGTAACCTTTTAAATAAGTTACCTTTTCAAAAAAGGTACCACTTAAAAAGTTTTACAGTTACTACATAACAGTTTTTGGTGTTGTAGTTCAGTAGTTGTGGATTTAACTGCAATTACAGTAGTTTTTCAATAATACAAAACAACTATTATGACAGTTATTTAAAAACAAATAAATTAAGAAAAATACTGTATTTTTGTAACAGTTGTTTTTAAAAGTTATTTTAGTATTTTAATAAACGACTACCAAAACAGTACTTTTGCAATAAACAGTTTATTTTTGTTAGTTATTTAAAAATAGTAGATTATGTCCAAGTTTCTAAATATTCTCGTTTAGTTTATATTTGGTATTGTTTAAATGTTCAAAGTTTGCAAATAATATTTAAAACATTTCATTGTATCTACATAAAAACAAATACAAATTTTTATCAAATTGAAAAAAAAATTGTTTTTTATCAAAAGTTTTGTTTAAAATGCTGAAAAATTAACTGTAAAAACATAGTACTTTTTAGGCTCTATGCAATAAGTCCCAGGTGCAAAAAGTCCCAGTGCAAAAGCTCCCAATGAAATAAATGCTAAAAAAAATTAAATAAGTCCCATCTCGAAAAAGTGAAATAAATTCTAAAAAAATTAAATAATTTCCAAAACAAAAATGAAACAAATAATAGGTTTTGGGTGTTATTTCATCATGAAATAATTTCCAAAAGAATAAAAGTTAAATAACACCCAAAAATAGTCCATGCAACACAAATGATGTAAGGGCGTACCGTTATATTCCCCAAAGTCGTATTGCCCAAAAACCAAAATGACATATTGCCCAAATGTCTGCATATCTCCCAAAATTGTGGATGTTAATATGTTATAACGACCAAATCAATGACAGTAAATCCAAAACTTTTTTTTGGGTGCTATGGCATTTTATTTTGAAAAAACTTTTTTTTTTGGGCGCTATGACGGTAAAAAAAAGAAGTTATTGCCCAAAATCATATTTTTTTTTTTTTTTAATGTCATAAGACATAATGTCTTTTGTGTCGCACGCAGAAAAAACTATTTCGCGAAGCCGCCTGCCGCGTTCTATGGAGGAAAAAAACCCCTAAGAGCGGTCGAGGGCCGCCACCCAGAAGAACTTCTTTTTCAAATCAGATGCCGAATCCGTTGAAATCTTATATTTTTAAGACATCAAGTAACATTTTTTTGACCTGTCATAACTTTTTATGTCCCAAAATGCCAACCCACACCAAGATTTATCATTTTTTAATGATTATTTTTTTAAAAGTCTATTTTATTAAAAATTTTACGTATATATTAGTGTCTAAACGTTAAATAAACAGAAGGCCAATGCTCTACTCTTTTATTTAAGATAAAAAACAATCAATTAGCTGTTTAAATGACAAAGCTATGACTGGTCAAATTATATTACTTATTGTCTTAAAAATAAGATTTCAACGGATTCGACATTGGATTTGTAAAAACAAGTTTTTCTGTGTGGCGGCCTTCGGCCGCTCTTAGGGTTTTTTTCCTCCGTAGAACGCGGCAGGCGGCTACGCGAAATAAAGTTTTTTCTGCGTGCGACACAAAAAAATAAAATTGAAGCAATTTTTTTAAGTTTCCTTAAAACTCTTTTGTTTGATTTTATGGATCAGCCTTAAGGTCTTATGACATTTAAAAAAAAAAAAAATTATGGTTTTTGGGCAATAACTTCTTTTTTTTTACCGTCATAGCGCCCAAATTTATTTTGGCCAAACAAAAAACCGTCATATTGCCCAACAAAAAAATGTTATTTCGTCCAAATCAATGTCGTATTGCCCAAAAACAAGAAAATTTTTACAACAATTTACATATAATTTTTTTGGGCGCTAAGTCGTTTTTTTTTGGCAATATGACTTTGGGGAATATAACGTTACGCCTCCAAAATTTGTTAAGTTAGGTCAATTTAAGAAGATCATCAAAATATTCTGAAAGATCCCGTTATAGGAACCGTTTAGAATATTAATACAGTAGACTCGCGATAACAAAAACACCGCCTTACGTGAACACCGGCAAGCATGAACATAATTTTTTTTACACTGACTACTCTGTAGCGTGAACACAGTAAGACAGCCCTATAACGTGAACAAATGTAAAATGAATGGAAAATGTTGTTTTCTTTTGAACAATTTTAAGCAGTTATTTTTACGACATAGTTATTTTTACATTTGATAGCTGTTTTTCAATAGTTAAAAACAAATTTTTTTTTAAATATTTCAACGGTCGCCTTTTTAACTGAATTTACAGTTGTTTTGACTGTCATTTTCAGTAGATTCTACAGGTAAAGTTGTTTGAGTATATGAACATCCTAGCAATGCCCGAGTTAAATTTATCAAGTTGGATTACCATATTTTTTTAACGCAAGACTTCAGTTTTGAAATAAAATGACAAGAAATGCAAATTTCTTCAGTAAAACTACGACAACAATTAAAATTATATGAGTGCGCCCAAGTGAATTTTGCACCAATTTTCGAGTTTTAGTTTAATTTATATCAAAAATATTAATTGGTTAAAAAATTAAGTTTTATTATTGATAACTTACTGAATAAGCCATATGTTGTCGTTTTTAGATTTTTCCTACTTTTTTCCGTCTTTGAAAAAAATTCACAAATATTGTTGAGCCCATATCGTTTTCGTCCACTGCAAGTATATTTTAAAAAAATGTATGGTATTCCAAACCCATATTTCGATGAAGTTAAAACGAAATGGCCAACCCTGCTGCACTGTGGGGCAAAGGGTTTAAAAATTTGATTGAGAAATTCGATTTTTTAGAGATTTACTGTGAGTAACTTTTCTAAAAAAAAATAAGCCGATTTTAACTTTAACCACAGATATTTCCACATAAATTTGACATTCATAAATATGGTTAAGTCCTATACTTTTGAGATAAGTTAGCAGGCCTTTTAGTTTTACAAAAATATATTTTAAAAAACAGAGAATTAATCAAGACTTAACCAGATTTTTAGCATAAAGAAACACATAAATTAACTCTCTAAAGTAACTTGATCACGATGTATGAAAAAGGCCGATATTAAAGCAGTTGTTTGTGGACCTTCAGTACAACCCTTAGCTAAACGTTCTTCTATAGCAGCCATTTTAATGATTAATTTATTCATAACACTCATGGGAAGCTCCACTAAAAAATAATACAAGAAAACAATTAATCAGCAAATTAGAAAAGATTAAAAACAAATTCCAAAAACTTACATCTCATAACAAATAAATGTAATTCTGTAAGAATATCATCTAAAGCTAAACCTTTAACAGATTTAATACTTTGTATATCTAGGGAAATAAAAAAACGGCAGTAAGAAATTGTACAAATTATAAAATGAGATTTTATTTTGACTTACCATTATAAGACTGTTCAAAACTTTTACATGATAATAAAGTTTCCAAAATTCGTTCAATATCACGACGCAAAGGATGACCAACACAGGTATAAACATTATCCTCGTCGACAATATCAAAAGCCATACTGGTACTTTGTAAAACATTTAAAACTTTACGCATATCACCCTTGGACAGAACCATTAAAGCTTTTTTACCATCTTCGGTAACATTTAGTCTTAACAAAAAAAGCAAGAAACACTCTAAATAGTAATCAATTAACTCTTTATAGTAAATGATAGATCACTTACTCTTCAGCTTCAATAATTTTATCCAAACGTGGTAGTATTTGTTCCGGCACTAGAGGTGCAAAACGAAAACGTGTACATCTTGATTGTACTGCAGGTATAATTTTACTCAAATAATTACAAATAACGCAGAAGCGAACATTTTCCGTATACTTTTCAATAATACGTCTGAGGGCATTTTGAGCATCATTGGTCATGGCATCGGCTTCATCCAATATAATTAACTTAAAAGTACCACTAAATATTGTGCGTGTGGAAGCGAAATTTAAAATTTGACCTCTAACAATACCAATACCTCTATCATCGGAGGCGTTCAGTTCCAAAACCATCGATTTAAATTGAGCCGGTGTATACAATTGTTTGGCACAAGCCAATATAGTACTTGTCTTACCCGTACCGGGTGGACCATAGAAAAGCAGATGTGGCAATTGTTTTTGGTTTATAAAACGACTAACTAAAACATTTGATGATATTTAAGTGATATTTGTGTTTAAAAAAAGTTATAAGAACAAAAACTTACTTGTGGAAATAATTTCTTCATGTGATATTAAATCATCTAATTTTGAGGGACGATACTTTTCCACCCTGTAATTATTACACAGTTTGTAAATTTTGTTACATTTATCAAGTTTAATTAATTACCATGGCATACGAGATGTTTTTGCAGTGTTTTCGTCACTCATTATATATGTCTTCTACAAAACTTTTCAGCAAACCAAACAATAAATTTTTGCATAAACAAATGTTTTGCGAGTGTTTTGCGCCTTTACTCATCAGTGTTGCCAAATCTCTTTTTTTATACACCTCTAAATTGTTCAAAAAACCGAAAAAAATTCCCTCACAATTTCCATAATAATGAAACTGCCTATCTAAGCTGTCCGTTATGTGAAAAAAATTACAATGCTATTATCACATCGAAATAATAAATTTTTTCAAGGCAAATAAATAGTCAAAAAAAATTGCTAAAGCCACATTCACACTAGATAGCAAAACACTTGTTCTGCCAAAACAAATATTTAAGCTCTTTATAATATTCCAACGGTTGTTTATTCTTTTCCACTCATTTCGGCAAAACACATGTTTTGCAAAGTACCGTATAAAGCCTAAAATTTTTCCTTGCACTGAAAGCCCCTAAAATCAACGAAGAGTCAGAAGCTTGTCAGCACTGCCAAAATCTCAACTGTCGAATTTTATTAGGATGCCATATTTTTATGTAATATTATCGATGATTAACGATTTTTTTATCGATTTCATTCTCACAATTTTTATTTTCGTAAATAAAGTTTATCGTAGTGACGACTCCAAAATTTATGAAACTTTCCACAATGAAGATACTTTTTTTTTAGCGGATGCGCCTTTTTTCCGGGGGCAGAAGCAGGCTCATATGCTCGTTAACTTACAGTTCGATTATTTATATTTTAGTTCTAGATTGGAATTATTTTCAGACATTTTTTACACTATTGCTATACATTTTATTTTTGCTTTCAGTCGTTTAGGACACCTACTGCCTAAAACGTAAGTCCATGGCTGAAGTTTATCACAATATTTTACTAGCATTGTTTTAGCTGTGAATAAATTCATCGAATTTTCAAAGTAGGATTGTTTTTAAACCACAATTGCAATATTTTTGTTCGGATTTTAAGTCGCTGAGAACATTTTTTCTTGCAAATATATGTTTTTCGTTACATTATAGATAATATTTAATTTCTTTTAAAAAGTACAACACAAAATAATTTTTTCTCTGTGAAAAAAATTATGTATGTATTAAATTAATAAAACTTTACTAAATAAATTAAATCTTATAAAAAGTACAGAAAAAAATAGCCGAAACAAAATTCTGTGAAAAAGGAAGTTTATTTTATTAATTAACCAACTAAATTTTAACAAAAATTTTTTTTTCTAGTTCAAAGTTAGTGGTGGAGTGGTGAAATTGACAGACATTTTTTTATTCTTGGTTCAAATCAGAAGGAGGTTTTAACATTAATAAGTAAAGGTAATATTTAACATTATTGTCATATAACAATTAATAAGTAAATATGTAACAATTAATAAGTAAAGGTAATATTTAACATTATTATCATGTAACAATTTATTAAACTATCTAGGAATTCTGAAATGCAGTGGAAATTTTTATTACGATTTTCTGCTTAATTGTCCTAAATAAAAGTGGTAGAATTACCAAGTTTTTGTAAGTAGATTGACAAAGTTTGCTAGAAACCGTTATTAGTTGAAATACTCGGCAATATTACACCCTTTTCTGATAAACGTTCCCCAAGATTTTTTTTCAAGTTTTAGTGTCGTATTTGCGAATTTCTTTGTTTTTGAGGTCGGTATTTTCAGTGTTTAAAATCCAATCAATTTCGATAACTCTTATTAAATTTGTCATCAATAACTTTTAAATACTACTAGTTTTTGCAACTCTTCATATTAACACGATACATAGTGTCCACATTAGATATTAACCTAAATATAATATGTGCGAGAACGCCACCAGAATAACGAATTAAATTATCAATGTTCATATTAATGTTTAGGGTGGAGAACACGCATTCATATTTATTTCATGTCTTCTCATAATTTTCTGTCTGCCGTTGAGTAAAGACGTCCGTTTATTCATTCAATTTTCAACTATGCAATTAAAAAATAACTTTAAATTAATTTATAACAGTTAAACAATTTTTAATACATTTTTTCTTCTTGTATTTTTTTAATTTTATTCGTTTAACTTTTATTTATTTTTTTGTTTACAATGTTTTATGTATGTGTGTGTGTATTTTGACAGCTCATATCATAATATTGTTGTTTAGAGATTTATCATAACAACACTATTTTGATATCAGATATGATACCAACAGTAACAGTAATGTGTGGTCCACACGTACTATAATTCTCTCTGAGATTGAATTTGAAGTTTGCTGACAGAAAAATATTAAAGTTAATATCTAGTGTGGACACTATGTAAGACCGGTATTTTCAGTGTTTGAAATCAAATAAAATTCTGCACTGGTTTTTAAAAGACGTTCACCGCTACACGCATTATTGACCATGTATTTTGTTTTTGTATTGCATTTTTTTGTGTTATTTTTTTCGTTTATGTGAAGAAAAACGTCATCTAAAAACACGGTATTTGTCTTTGAAGTTATCGATAACTCTTATTAAATTTGTCATCAAAAGCATTCAAATAATACTAGTTTTTGCAACTCACGTTAGTCGCTCTCTCTTTCTTGTCACTCTCTCTGCATTTTTAATTATAAACTAAAACTGTAACGAAATAAAATTCAGTGAAAATAAAAGAAGATTCTGGAAATTATATATAAAATCGATTAATATTTAACAGCAATTACTTAAAATGTCTGCACCGACTACGGAAAATATATGTGAGGATATGGCGGCCAATACTATTAGTGAAGCAACCACTGAAGAAAAGAAACCAATATTCCGAGATATTGATGCCGACGAAACACCAGCTGAGACCACTGAAATTGATTCAGCATGTATGAGCTGTTTCCGCACCGGAGTTACTCGTCTTCTGCTAACCAAAATTCCATTTTTCAAGGAGGTGGTTTTGATGTCGTTCAAATGTGAATTTTGTGGTTATGAAAACAATGAAATACAATCGGCTTCCGAGATTCAGAAGAAGGGAATACGCATAGAGTTGCAAGTTAAAAATTCAATTGACTTAAATCGTCGTGTTGTAAGATCTGATTATACTTTAGTCAAGATACCAGAGGTAGAATTAGAAATTCCATCACAATCGCAAAAAGGAGAAATAACCACTGTCGAGGGAATTATCGATAGAACTGTACGCGGCTTAAATCAAGATCAAGATAAACGTAGAATAGACCATCCTGAAGCAGCTGCTTCCATTGATGCCTACATAGAACGTTTAAATGCTTTAAAGGAGCTAAAGACACCTTTTATGTTAATTGTCGAAGATATAAGTGGGAATTGTTTTATTGAAAATCCTGAAGCACCATCGGTCGATCATAATTGTAACATTACTCATTTTAATCGTAACAAAGAACAAGATCATCTTTTGGGTTTGTATGAACCAAATGAAGCTCCAGCCGGCCAACAGCAGCCAGAACCACAAAACGAACAACATTTATTAAAACCCATCAAAGAAGGTTCCTGGGCATTGGAAGAATTACATGGCGAAGTTTTACAATTTCACACATTGTGCCCGGAATGTCGTTCACCCTGTGAAACTAATATGAAGATGACTAGTATTCCACATTTTAAAGAGGTTGTTATAATGGCCACCGTCTGTGATGTGTGTGGCAATAAAACTAATGAAGTCAAATCGGGTGGAGGCATTGAACCAATGGGAATGTTGTTCAAAGTGCGCATAGAAACAAAAGAAGATTTAACACGCGATGTCTTGAAATCGGAAACCTGTAGCCTATCTATACCTGAATTGGATTGTGAAGTTGGACCATCGGCCCTGTGTGGTCGTTTTACCACAGTCGAGGGTATTTTAAGCGCTATGAAAGATCAACTTGCTGGCAATGATGTTATGTTTCACGATTCCTCAGATGATGCCTCAAAACAAAGATTTAAAGGCTTCATCGAAAGATTTGATAAAATCATAAATTTAGAAACTTTTGCCACTCTTATATTGGATGATCCTGCCGGCAATAGTTATGTCCAATCTTTAGCCGACAATGATGAAACTGATGATAAAATGATAATTGAAAAATACGAACGTACATATGAACAAAATGAGGAATTAGGTTTGAATGATATGAAAACGGAACATTATCAAGAATTGGCAACTATTGAAGAGTAAATGTCTTCTGCATCATATACTATTAAGATTAATTATTTTTTTTTTTAATCAATATACTGTTTAATTTTTATGAAATACATACCATACAATTAAATTATTATTTTTTAAAATATTTGGTTTTGTTAATTTTAATTATATTTGTTTGTATAACGAGCTAGCAGAAGATAAAGTATTTTTTTAATATTTCTGTATAAAATTTCGGAATGACCTAACTTTTGAACAGAGTTAAAACAAAAAAACTGTTCAACTGTTAAAATGAAATTTTTCATGCATAAAAGTAAAACAATTTCAAAATAAGTTTTAGCAATTATAAAAAACAAGGTCCAATCTTGGTATTAAGTGTTATAAAATGTCAAAGAGGTATTTAGCGATTTTTTCCAGTGATTCGATATCTATATCAACTTACAAACCACAGTCTGAAATATTACTTTACATATCTTTTGACTGAAAATATAAAATCAACCACGCGGTTTGAACCACGGATTTGGAAAAAATGTATTTTACCGTCAAGAAGTGACTAAATGACTCTTGTAGCTTAAACCATTAAAAAGTTATGGGCAATTATGTTCAACTACTTTTGCAAAACTGTTCTTTTTATTTTTTTTCAATAAATTAATTTTTTTATGTAAATCTTTTCTACTATATTTAGTATCTTTTTATAGATTTTTATCCATAAATTTGAATTGCGTAAGAGCTAAATATATTAATTTGGCAACAGCGTAGTGGAATAAATTATAATTAAAGTATATTTTGTTGAAAATTTTAAAAAAAACATTTTTTTTAAAATAAAGAAATAGAGAGTATGGCTTCGAACTTGAATAATTTTCATTTTCATTACACAATTAAAGGTAGGAAAAAAACATAATTTTTTATTTTTAATAAAAATTATATCAAACTTGCATAAAAGACAAAGTATGGTCTTGTTTACACTTCCCCTGTACATTTTGTTTTTAAAAACAAATGTACAAAAGAAAATAAACAAAAAAGTGTATTGAATATTTACCAATATTTACACACAAAAAACAAGTTTTCAATTTATTTTTTGATCAATGGTGAAAATCTTTAACTTCGAGCTCATATATAATATATTAGTTCTCATGTAGTGAGTAAACTAGTTTATATGAATGTTTGATGTTTGGCATGGGATTGTTTCCTCTTTCAAAACGTGTTCTCATGATGGGAAACCAGTGCTGCCGGGTATGTTGAGCACCAATTGTCCAATAAAAATCTTCATTATATTTTCAAAAATCGTCAAAACAAAAAATGTTTGTTACAAGTGGGCTAAAGTTTTAAGAAAAACAAAAGAATAATAATGTAATTTACATTTCAAGTGCTCATGTACTATCGGTGTAATATAATACGATTTTTTACACTTTTCTGTAATTGAAACTTCGAAAATCATGATATTTTATAACGACAGCACTTTACCATTTTAACTGTTAATTCCTTTTACATAATTCTGTAAACACCACTTCAGTAGCACAAGTTTTAAATGAAAATTATTCAAGTCCGAGGCCATACTCTATATTTCTTCATTAGGATATTGTCCTAACAAATAATCTATAGAGTTTTTTGTTTTCAAATTTATTATTTGACCCTTTCAGGAATGTGTTGATAGATCTATTTCGGGAATTTTCTAGGTTCCCATCATCAGAACACGTTTTGAAAGCGGTAACAATCCCATGCCAAACATCAAACATTCATATGAACTAGTTTACTCACTACATGAGAACTAATATACATATACATATGAGTTTGAAGTTAAAGATTATAACCATTGAGCAAACAATAAATCTTTTAAATCTTAATTTTTTTTACATAGTTTAGAAATTCTTTAACAATGTTATTTTCTTTAATTATTAAATTTGGACTTCCATTAACGAATTAAAGTTTCAAATTGCATTACATGTAATGACATAGTTTAATACAATCAATTGTGAAATTTTTGATTATTTTATTATTTTTCATTTTGGATTGGTTTTTAATATTGCTACTGCATGTTTTTCCATTTTCAAATATAAATTGTGAATATCTGAAGTTTCACTTTGGAACACTTTATTTATATTATTATTAGGCCTGTTTTTTAAGCAACAGATTTATTTTTGGATTTATAAATCAGAATATTCAAACTCGATCCTTGTTTCGCAAAAACTTTGATGTTTTTTTTTTTTAATTTAAAAAATGTTTTATTTTTATCTCAATCTTACACTAATTAAACTTTATAAAAATATAAATATTCAAAAAAGCAGGGTTGGCATTCAATAACTTTTCATAATAACGATTGGCTATCACAGTAACACTAATAGCGGAATGGAAATTTAAAAGAAGCGATTCCATTAAAGACATGTTTCTTCTTATGAAAACTGTTTTAGTTTTCTATTTAACCTGTTTGATTTTGAAATATCTTGAACTAGTTAAAGTCAAAATAACGTTAAAATACCGAAACGACGATTTATAACATTATTTTGTTGATGTAAAAAAATTTAATGGGTAGAATTTTGAAATAAACCCTGTAAAGTCACATGCTACTATTGGAATCGTAGCTTTAAAACGTTCATAACGGCATTGGTGTGGCCGTGGCAGGCAACTGCCATTGTAATGAAAAGGTGGTGTTGGCCAACCATGAAATAAGTAAGCACATACTCAGGGAACTTCTGCTGTAAATATTTGTCGTTGTTTCAGTTGTAATAAAGTATCTTTATTTTTAAGTGAAAAAAAACAGTTCATTTTTGACTACAATTGTAGTTCATTTAAAAAACAAACCACATTAAATTACAGTATTATGATTTTACATTCATTTTATACAGTAGTTTTTTTTATTTAAAAAAATAAAACAAATGACTATGTTAGTTGAATTAACTAAAATGTAAGTCGTTCTTTTTTCAAGTGAAATTTCATTTGTTTGCAGAAAATAAATTAAGTGCAGAAAATAAATTAAAATAAACCTAACATGAATCCATAAAATAACTTTTTTGCTAAACTTTCAATAAAAAATAGTTTTTAATTTTAATTTTTTAAGAATATCAAATAAACATGTTTTGCTGACATATTAAACGTTTGTCAAAAAATCGGCATTTTGGAAGCAAAACTCGTCCAATCGTCATTTATTAATTTAGGTACTAAAAATCGTCAAAATGACGATAAATTGTCAAACCTGGCAACAGTGTGGGAACCTAGAAAATTTCCGAAATCTATCAACACATTCCTGAAAGGGTCAAATAATAAATTTAAAAAAAAAACTCTATAGATTATTTGTTAGGACAATATCCAAATAAAGAAATATCGAGTATGGCGTCGAACTTGAATAATTTTTATTTTCAAAAAAATAAAATATATACCTGCTGAAAACTAAAATCATTCTGAAAACTAAAAAATGGCGGCCCAAAAGTATTCTAAAAAAAATATGAATTTTTTTCCCATAATAAGCTCCACATAACGAAACTTTTGACACTACATATTTTCGACAAAAAAAGTAAGACAACTTTTTTTGAGCAAAACGTACCATTTTAGAAATATTAAATCGCGTGTCGGGAACTAAAAGTACCCTCCATAAATTGCTTCTTTATCTTTCCCATATTCAGCCCTTTAATACTCATCGTTTGAGTGCTATTACTTAACTTTTTTTTCTAATGGGACACCCTAATATACTAATATACACCTATAAGTACCCTCCAAAAATGGTTTCCTTATTTTTCCCGTATTCAGCTCTTTAATACTCATCGTTTGAGTGCTATTACTTAACTTTTTTTTTCTAATGGGACACCCTAATATACTAATATACACCTATAAGTACCCTCCAAAAATGGTTTCCTTATTTTTCCCGTATTCAGCTCTTTAATACTCATCGTTTGAGTGCTATTACTTAACTTTTTTTTTCTAATGGGACACCCTATTATATTAATATACACCTATAAGTACCCTCCAAAAATGGTTTCCTTATTTTTCCCGTATTCAGCTCTTTAATACTCATCGTTTTAGTGCTATTACTTAACTTTTTTTTCTAATGGGACACCCTAATATACTAATATACACCTATAAGTACCCTCCAAAAATGGTTTCCTTATTTTTCCCGTATTCAGCTCTTTAATACTCATCGTTTGAGTGCTATTACTTAACTTTTTTTTTCTAATGGGACACCCTAATATACTAATATACACCTATAAGTACCCTCCAAAAATGGTTTCCTTATTTTTCCCGTATTCAGCTCTTTAATACTCATCGCTTGAGTGCTATTACTTAACTTTTTTTTTCTAATGGGACACCCTAATATACTAATATGCACCTATAAGTACCCTCCAAAAATGGTTTCCTTATTTTTCCCGTATTCAGCTCTTTAATACTCATCGTTTGAGTGCTATTACTTAACTTTTTTTTTCTAATGTGACACCCTAATATACTAATATACACCTATAAGTACAATCCAAAAATGGTTTCCTTATTTTTCCCGTATTCAGCTCTTTAATACTCATCGTTTGAGTGCTATTACTTAACTTTTTTTTTTCTAATGGGACACCCTAATATACTAATATACACCTATAAGTACCCTCCAAAAATGGTTTCCTTATTTTCCCCGTATTCAGCTCTTTAATACTCATCGTTTGAGTGCTATTACTTAACTTTTTTTTTCTAATGGGACACCCTAATATACTAATATACACCTATAAGTACCCTCCAAAAATGGTTTCCTTATTTTTCCCGTATTCAGCTCTTTAATACTCATCGTTTGAGTGCTATTACTTAACTTTTTTTTTCTAATGGGACACCCTAATATACTAATATATACCTATAAGTACCCTCCAAAAATGGTTTCCTTATTTTTCCCGTATTCAGCTCTTTAATACTCATCGTTTGAGTGCTATTACTTAACTTTTTTTTTCTAATGGGACACCCTAATATACTAATATACACCTATAAGTACCCTCCAAAAATGGTTTCCTTATTTTTCCCGTATTCAGCTCTTTAATACTCATCGTTTGAGTGCTATTACTTACAATTTTTTTTCTAACGGGAAACCCTAATAAACATACATACATGTTAATAATTGGGAATTATTATGTTTTGTTCTTAATATTATTAATAAGATATTTTGTTTATTACCAGATTTTTTATTTAATTGCATTATGTTAACGATGTGGAAGTCCTGAAATTTTTATATATATTTAAAATAATCACAAAAAAAAATTTATTTAAATTTCAGCAAAATAAATTAACTAAAGTAAACGTTTTATACTAAGTTTTTCAGTTTTTTTTTAATCTACTAAGCTCCAGCAAACTATTTTGTCGATTTCAACAAGTTGATTTTAATTTGCATTGAATTAAGTGTCAGCAAAAAAATTTTTGCTGAAAAATTTTGCTGACTCAACTAACTTTTTTTACTAACTTTACTGACTTTTTTTATGTACTAGCAGTGAACAGTGGGGTATTTTGAAAAAAATAATGGTAACAAATATAGAACTTCTAAACTACTGATCCGATCGGTGCGAATCAAATTGGAAATTGTAAAGAGGTTTTAATCTTTTGTAATATTGTAATTGGGATATCTTGTTTTAGTACAGGGTGTACTTAGCTCGTGTATAAACAATTTTTGGAGGGTGTAACATTTGTAAATGTAGACCGATTTTTAAAATTTTTAGAAAAAACATGCTTAAAGTTATAGGTTATCTCCTCAACTTTAAAAGTTATTTAAATTTATAAATTTTGCTTTTTTGCCATGAGTTTTTTTGGTTTATCTACCAAAAAAACTTTATTATTTAATCGCTTTAAAAACAAAAAAATTCTCCGTGTTAATAATACTGCAATATAAAAAAAATAGCAAACTTTTTTAAATTAGCTTTAACAGTTTAATTGCGAAAAATCCTTCAAGTTAAAAATTTAAAAAATTTATGAAAATGGTAATTTTTGGCCAAAAAAGTATTTATATTTCTTTACTACTTTCTTGGAACTTTGTTGAAAAACCAATACAAATTTTGATATTTTCTGAAAGATTTTGTACATGCATGCACCCCAAGTGAAGCATAGGTCGAAAATTGCAAACTTTTCACAAAAAAAAAAAAAAATTATTTTTAGAGTATGGTAAAAGAATTGCACGCTGATTTTAGAACTTTTTTTTGATTTCACAATATGAAACAGTATTGTTAATGTTTTGTATGAATATCTAGACATACGGCTTATAATTAAAGTCACAATTAAAAAAAAATTAACGAAAATATTACAATTCGAACTAAAATTTTAGTATTTTACTCCTTTGTATATGGAAATTTTATTTACAATTTCGATTTTCATTAAATATTGAACCACTACATAAAAGTTGACCTTGTTGACCTGCAAACAAAGTTTCCGAGTTTTGAAATTTTTTTAAAATTCTCTTAACAAATATATGTTTGGTGACACATAATTTTTAACTACACAGAAAAAATTATGGGCCAAAAATATCTAATTAATCGATTGTCTGAATATCAATGGCAATTTAAACAATTTTTTTAATTGATTCAATTAAAAAATTTATTGAATTTTCTAATATATCCATACAGTGTTGACAACATGTAAACAAAATTTTTGAACATTTGGCAAACTATTTTTTTTTTATTTTATTTAGATTTAATAATCAAACAAAGGTTTAATTATATCAGTATATTATTTAATTTGTAAATAAAAAGAAAAAAATTCGCAAATGATTAACTTTTAATAAGTTGAATAGTTTACAGATTTCAAATATACGCAAAATCGTAGTTATTTCACTAGAGTTTGCAACACTCTTTTTGTTGAGATATTCGTGTACGGACGAAAACTTAATTTAGTTTCGTGTTTTATCTGTGGTAATAAAAGTGCACATGTGGATTTAAATAAACCTTATCGAAAAAGGACAATTAAACTATGATTTTTGTAAATAATTAAATTTTCAATAAGTATAAGTGTCATTAAACTATCATTTTAAAGTTGTGTGTGATTTTTTTAAGAAAGCAATTCAATTACAAGAAAAAATTCAAGATGCAAGTTCTTATAATACATTTTTATATTAAAAGCCATTAATTTTATTATAAATAAAATGTCAATTTAATTTACAAACCTACATTTTTTTTTATTTAATGGGGGCATATAACAAAAATAAGAAAATACGAGTTTTTAATTAAAACTACCATTGTTTTCTTCTCAAGTTTCAATAAAAGTTTTAATCAATTTAACTAAACTTTTTAATTGAGGTTGTAAAGAAAAACAATAACTCTTTTAATTGATATTATTATTATTTTAATAGAAAAAGTTTTAATAAACTGTCTGCAAATTTTTTTAGTTAATACTATCATTTCAGTCGTAGGTGCAAAATCAATTAAAATATTAATTGATTCAATAAAATTTTTAATTGAAACCCGTTTTTAGTTTTTTCTGTGTAATGTTAACACGCTGAACACGAATTTGTTAGAATTGTTTAAATCGCAATAATGGTATTCGAGATATTGCGATTTGAGTTTAGCTTAAAATTGCGTTTTTTATTTATTTATTTATTTTTTTTTTAATATCTCCGACCTTCGACTTTCATTAGATATTATGTAAGTTCTTATACAACTACATTCAACGATTATGTGGTGAAAATTTCAGACAAATCGAACAATGCTTACCTGTTGCGAGATTTCTGAGATCTATTCTATAGAATAAAAAGAATATTAAAAAGTTCTCAAACGAAAAGTTACTCCCTAAAAATTAGATTGCGCTGGTACGTTTCATAGCAAATTTTTATTACTTTTGTCTCCTTTATTCCCCTATTCAAATGGGGACTAAATTAAAAAATTCTCTAAAAGCATATAAAATTGTAAGAAAATAAAGTCGACAAAAAAAAAATTATTTTAATTAAAATTTATTTTAATTTTGTTTATTAAACGACTTGTGTATTGTTTAAAGCTGCTATTTTTTGAGAAACATATTGAAAAATTGTCCAAAATAGACAAGAAAAGTTAAAGTGATGTGTAAACAATTTTAAAAAGACCAAAACTTGGAAAAAAAAATCAAAAAAAATAAAAAAAAAAATATCAAAGGTCCTCTTTAGGGAATATTATAAAAATTTAATTTTCACATTTTTGTTTTATTTATTATGTTTTTTTGTGGAATTAATTATTTTTTTTATTAAAATTGTGAATAAAATTCTTACCGTTTACAAAAATCCTTGGAAAATTCTTTAAATCTTGTTTGTTATTCACTTTTTTATATTTAACAAAAATTACACTTTATATTGCATTTTTCTGAAATAACACAATAAAACCAAGAAAAACTTGTGCATTCGAGTCGAAACTATTTAAAATAGTGAAAGTCGATGACAATTGACAATTTTCATGCAACAACACGAAAAAAAAGAGAGGTCCAATATAGGGAACAGGCCACAATTAGGAACATTACCTTAACTATTATTGAACAATGAAAAAAATCAATTGGACAGTAATAATTACGCGTAAGGAAAAAATAAATAAAAAATGCTCATAATAGTTATAATTAAGCTTTTTGCTCATAAAACTTATAATAGTTGTGTCCTTGAAATTTTCATTATTATTTTTCGTTCACTAAATTTTTTCTCTGTGTATGAGAACAATATGAATTACATTTAATTTGATGTAAAAGTAAACTTATTTAAATTTTAAAAAGCGTTATTGTTGATTTTAAATATAGGCCCCTATATCATTTTAAGCGCAAACAATTGTGTAATACTACACACAGAGAATAAATTGGTTAAAATTTCATTGTAACCAACAACATTTAATCATTATTCAATAGTTTTAATTCTAAGCACTTAAAATTCATCATTAGAATAATTAAACTATATTGTAAACAGAAAATATATAAAATTAACCAAAACACAGTCACATCATTCAAACTATGTTTATCAATATTGAAAAATTATTATCCAACAACCAACCACTTATTGGAAATTTTATTCCTTGAATAAAATATTTGCAGTTAAAATCGAATATTAGTTTCGCCTGCAAAAAAATAATCACTCTATCTAAAATAAAAGTTTTCGTTACGAATTTTATAATAACATAAAGTAACGCTAATAAAATATTAAGAAGAATAGCAACCCAATTTCTGTTGTACATAAAAATCTATTTTTAGACATTCCAATTTAACCTTGAAAGAAAAAAATATTCAAGATAGATATTTGAAAATAGAAATTCAAATTGGGTTTAGGTTAGAGGTAAAGCAATTGCCTGGCAAGCAGTAGATCACCGGTTCGAGTCCAGTGAGTGGCAAAAGAATTTTTTTAATAAAATAATTTTAAAATAATAAATTTTTTTATAGTTTTGGTAACTCTAATACAATATTGAGATCAGCAACCGAATTTCTGTTGTACATACAAATCTATTTTTAGACATACACACAGGGAAATAAAGTGCCAACCGAACTGGAAAGTGTATTTTAATGGTGACAACTTATAAATTCAGTATTAACATTAGATTTCTGAATATTTTTGGTGTTGCAACTAAAATTCAGTTGAATTAACTGAACTTTGTTGTGAGAACTAATGTTAAGTAGTGTCAGACCGAACAGTTCGGCCAGAAAATGCATTTGGTCTGTATTCGGTATTTTAAAGCATTATGGACAAATTTGAAGAAAAGTCTGTAGCTAAGCAATGAATTCACTGTTCGGCCTTAGAAAGTTCGGCCAAATTGAAAATAGTTCGGCGACCGAACTTTTAACTTTATAGCTAAACTTCGGCTTTTCTCTTAAATTTTATACACAAAATCGAATTAAATCGGCTCAACAAAAATGTTTCCAATACCAAAATTTGTCATCATTGCCTCTAGATATCAAAAAACAGACAAAAAATAGTTTTTTTTTGGCCGAACTGTTCGGTCGGACACTAATGTTAAGCTGTGTCAACCTACTGAAATTCGTAATAATGGAATTTGAGCCGTAGCAACCGAATTTCAGTTGGCAAATAGCTTATTTTTTCTCTGTGTGTAAATATTTATATTTAAAACAAAAAAACATTCAAGTTTGAAATTGGAAAATACAATTTCAAATAGGGTTTAGGCTAGAGGTAAAGTAATTGCCTGACAAGCAGACGGTCGCCGGTTTCAGCACAGTTCGCGGATAAGATTTTTTAGTTATTAAAATAATTTTAAAATAATATAAAATTTTTTTTTATAGTTTTGGTAACTCAAATAAAATATTTAGATTAGCAACCGAATATCTATTGCACATACAAATCTATTTTCGACAAATATTTAAATTGGAAACTAGAAAATATTCAAGGTAGAAATTAAAAAAAAAAAACATTTAAATTGGGTTTAGGCTAGAAGTAAAGTACTTGCCTGACAAACGGAAGATCGCCGGTTCGAACCCAGTTCGAGACATATAATTTTTTTTAATAATAAAATAAATTTTGTTGAATGTATGTGAATCTATAGAATATTATAGTCCATAAACATAAAATATTCAATTGTTGTTACAATAAAAATTCGAAATTTGTAAATAAATGTCGGTTGTTACAATGGTATTAAAATTTAATAATAGTGATAGTACGTGGAACCACAAAAATTCGGTTGCAACTACATAACTGTTTTCTGTGTGTACAAACTTGCCGTTAAAAAAGCTTTTGGAATTCAAAACAAAACTTTTAATGGAAATTATTTTTCCAACAAATTACAATACTCCATTGGAATATATTCGAACATTAAAATCCTTTCTGTTCTAATGTTGATACTACAACATCTGGAATCAAAATAAAATAAATTGCGTTTAAAACCATACAATATGATATACTCTACATAGGAACTGGTAAGTGCGAGTACATTATAAGGCGCAATTGTTAAAAAAATTGGTACAGTATTAGTACGACATTACGCCAAAACATATTAATGCTGGCGGCAATAAATGACTGATAAGAAATACAATACATGCTATAAGGACAATGAGGAATAACAACAGATTCCTTGTATTTATTTTTTTTTTTATATGCTAGGAAAATTTAGTTAAAGTAATAACAAGAGATTTAGGTCAAATGGATAAAAATAAATGAAAAAGAAAAGCATAAAAAAGGAGGCAGGAAATTGACACTAATAGTTTTATCAAAAGATGAAACAAAAATAAAAATTAGGATGTATCGTTCCGTACATACATGCAAGGATATAATGGATTTTATAAAGTGTATAGGCAACTTATTCGATGATATTTATGAATGTGTGTAGAAAATATATAAGTGTATAATGTAGGGCATTTTAATAGACAAAGGAAGAATCATATCATAAATAATTAGATTAATAGCGAAATAACAGGATTTTCAAATTCAATAATAAGTGAAAAAATGTATGTCATACTTATTATATTGTATGTAAGTCGTTTGGAGTCGCAATGTGAAGTTTAGAAATTCTTATTTACGATTGAGGACTTTAATTTTGATTATTTTCAATAACTTTTATGTTTTTCTTGATGCCGGTTTGTCTACCCGAATTGTTAATTCTAAGAAATTTGTATTTGTATTTACATTTACAATTATTGAATAGTTTCTTCTTCCTTAATTCTTTTATTTGTATTGGTTAATTGTTATTTTACGCATAAATGTATTCCGAATAAATAGTCTACTTCTGAAATGAGCATCAAAGAATTGTTTATAGTAAAAGAGCATCTCTGTTCGTAATTTCTATACATTCATTCATACATCCCACGGGAAAGGCACCCTTAAAATGTACGAAATACTAAAAAATCATAACCAAAACAAACGAACAAAAACATAACAAAAATTGTTTAACATTTTTCGCGCTCTTTAAAAAAATTCCAATAGTGTCATAAAAACAAGGACAAATTGAGAGAAAAAATTAAGGGCCATAAAAAAGTAGCAGATTAAAATAGAAATTTAATAGCTCCAACAATGTTTTTCGATGTTTGTCCTTTTGAAAAGTTTTTTTTTTTAATTCGCCCCCTTACGTATGAGTTATATGGAATTAGTTTAAAATATAAATCATACGTTCCACTAATCAATGAAAAAAATTAACTTGTGATATGAAAAATTACTTTACAATTAATATTTATATTTTATAAGTCAAAAAAAAGTTTGTAGAAAAGTAAAACATCTTGTAAATCAAGTATACTATTTTTTAGTTAAAATTTTAGTTATACTTATTCAGCACTTAACTGTTTTAAACTAATGTTTTACTAATATTTTACTAATGTTTTACTAATTTATTTTGCTAAAAAAATGTTGCTGATACGTACATTAAATGTGTGGAGGACAACCAGATTGAAAGATATAAGCAAAATGAAGTAGATGTTGCGGCATGTTGAAGTGTTAATATCAATAAAACACTAATTGTTCTTTCTTCAAGCTCTAATGAGCGACTGTTTATTATTTCTTAAACATACTTAAATCTAGATATAAAATCAACTTAATACTAGCTACAGCTTAAGTGTGGGAAATGCTTACGTTTGCATTAATCCACACTGTAGGTTGCTTGTAGCATGAACATTCCATAGATTGTATGTTAATACTTCATACAATGTATGGGTGTTATATTGCCTGTCTACTACATGGCAATATACACTTATCAAACACGCTACACCTCCCTTTTTAGGAAAAAGATCGATCAATCAGAGTAGCTTATTGATCGGTCTTTTTATATAACTTATTTAATAAAATATTACATTGCATTAACAACAGGAAATTTAAACCAACGATCTTAAATAAGAAACTATTTCTAATAATGTTGGTTTCAATTTATTATAAAACTTTTTAATGAAAATAAAAAAAATAAATTATCAAAATAAAAGATAATTAGAGAAAGGATTTAAGAGACGATTTAAATTATTGCAATTCGTCTTCATAAAAAAATTTTGTTCAAAAAGATAAAATGTATTGCAAAAGCGAAATCAAACAACATTTTTATTTTTGTATTATTTGTAACTTATGTTATCATTTTTCTCTATAATACTGTAATTTTTAAATTATTTGTTAAGATCAAACACATCACATGCCTTTCAATTACATGTACCCGCCGGTATGGCCATTACCGCAAGGTCATTAATGTCAAAGAATGCGATGTTTTCAAAGAAAAATGGGACTTGGTAATAATTGTATTTCCCAGTGTCCAAGTTCATAAGTAATAATTCAGGTAATAAATTTGTTGTTTGAAGTGTTATTAAAGGACATGCGAGAATTATCAGCGATATTTATTATAGATTGTGGGTATTTTAATACCATAAATAATTGCGCTGTGTTTAATATATTAAGAATTTATCATTAATTAAAGAATATTTTGCTGTTTACACTTAGTGTAAAAGCTAGTTAACCAAAAAAATAAATTTTAGATTTACTAAATAATTTATAGATTTTATGAGAAAATCATATTGTCAGTGCAGCTCGTTGATCACTGCAAGGTTAACTTTTTACCCTTTTCCTCTTACTGAATCGTTCTATTACTGTTTTCATTATTATAAATTATTCCCTGGTGCTACTAATGTCTAATGTAATGTTCGAATACATTAGCAATTTAGTTGTGTTATTCATTTGGCACGTCGTTTTTTTATTAAGTTTTAAGAAAAGGACTCTAATTGCCGGTCTCGGGACCTGAGGCGTGTGGAATTATTTCCAATGCCTTTAGCAATAGCTTGCCTTAACTTCAACACTAAGTTTATTTAATAGACTTGGTATACAACTTCTTCGGAATTCTAGTTCCGGTATTGGGTTTAATGTCTTTATTTGACACAATATTTAAGCTTTGATCAGACCAGAGCAGCTCAAGCTGCTCGATCAATTTAAGATCAGAACTCTAAATATTCGTTTGGAATACCCCGGTACTTATAACAATCGCGATTGCGCATTTCTATAATGCTTATCAAAAAGTGCACTTTTTATTATTCCATCCAAACTATGTGTGGCCTATTTAACGGGCTCCGTTCACCTCGCCTTGCCGTCTACTTTTTCAAGACTTAGGATGATTGAGTCTAGGTCAATATCCTATTAACAAAGGGGCTGGCTAATGTACCGTATATAATTCATCAAGAATTATCTTCATAACGCGCTGCCATTTATTATTTAAAAATTTGATGGACGTCTCCCTCAAATTTATATTAGTCTCATTTGAAACTATAAGCACCTCTATCGAAATTCAGTAAGGGTAAATATACTGTTAGTAATTACTAACGTATTTGCATCTGGGTAGAGATGTTATGATATAATGAAGTATAAGAATCAATTTTTTGATGATTGATGCATCCGTATAGTATGCACAAGTGTTGAATCTATTGCTTTTGAGGGCAATGATATGGAATCAATTTTTGATGTTTGACGCATCCGTATAGTCTGCACAAGTGTTCAATCTGCTTCTTTCGAGAGCAACGAAATCGAATCAATTTTTGATTCCGAAAATGAGATCCATTCCTGGTTCGTAAGAACCAATAACGTGAATCATACAAATATGACGGAAACCGAGTCCGTATCACGCAGTTTCATTTAAGTCTACATGAAATTTATAGACGGAAACTGAGTCGAAATTGCATGGTTTCATTTAAGTCATGTAAAGTATATAAATACTTTAAATATGTGGATTAATTCAACGTTATTACATTACGAAATAATCCATAATTGGATCAATTTGTACGTATTACACACATAGTGCGTTGTAAGGAAATGGTTAATCTCAAAAAAAAAAATAAAGGCTCAAATCCGAGGAAAAAAAGGATTTCCTAGAGAATTTTGAGAAATCTTAGCAATTTCAAAAGAACCTTATTATTTACAACAATAAGAAATAATAATTACAACAATTATAGTTGTAAAACAATTAAAACGCAAAAAAATATTCATAGTTTCTTTGTTGTTAATTTATGGGAATAAAAATTATATTCCCTTAATAATGATGATTTGAATTAGCAAAGTCTACAAAAATTAATTTCAAAGACTCTACTATTTCAATTCAGTATTATTTAGAAAATTCCCAATGTCAATTCGCCTGTTATAAGGGTTTTTCTTGTTGTTTGCAAGGAAAACTATAACGAATTTTTATCCATTGGTCATGGCATCATTTTCATAAATACAAAAATGATTCATTAAATTTTCTTTAATATCTGAGAAACTTTATTTTTGAATCGTTGGAAATTTTCCGAATTTCCAATTATAGTTTACGAAATTTATATAGGAACAAAAAAATTGATAATATTAATAACTGGATATTCGAAAATATTTTTTTTCTTAAAATTCCATGGAGTTTATTATACTTCATTATATTTGGTTTAAAAAAAATAAATTAATGATTAAATAGTGTGGCATACTTTTGTGCACAGATTAGTGCTGCCATTTAATCATTTTCTCGCATTCCTAGTGTTGGAGTAATAATTCCAAATAAGGATAACTTTAATGTAAAGTTATTAAATTTTCGCAAATATAAGATCCTTGGCACTTTAATGCACATGAAAGTGCGGCCAGTTTTTCAAAATCATGATTAAAATTTACAGTGTAAAACACTGGTCTTATCCATCTCTGTCAATAATGCAACCCATTACATGTACAAAAATCAAGTTTACATTGATTTACTTAAACTAAGTTTAATTGGGTTGTTATTAACAGGGATTTCGATTTGTTAGTTGTTTAGTAATTAAAAAAAAAATTATATATTTGTCGTGGCATTCGTTATCCGTCACCTTCAGATAGACAGATCCCAATTGCAACGGCAAATATAGGTCATGCATCATTTGATGACCGGTAGATTTTTATTGCACTAGGGGAGTGTCCCGTAGAAGTCACCATAGTCAATAAAAATAGTTATTAGATTGTTAGTATTTTTTTTTTAATAATCAATGAACTTCAAATAATATTCAATGATCTTGAAAAGATAATCTTTTATTAAAATATTTTTTTTTATTTGAACTTTCTTTCTCTTTTTTTTTGAGTTAATTTCAATTAACTAATTTCATATTGTTTCTTTCGTATTGGTAATTATAATATATCAATACCATGTTTAAACAATCCTCTGTTTTTGCAATGTAAAAAAAAATGTTTAAAGAGACATAGATAAATAAAATTTATTTTCTTTGAATAAATTTATATTTGTTTGTTAAAAAAAAAATTGTTTAAAGATCTTTTTGTAATTAATTGAATTGTGTGAAAAGACCACGGTAGTTAATTGATTACTTTTCAATATTTTCAATAAAAATTAAACTTATAATTTTTTTTTTTTTTGAATTTATAATTTTTAAATTCAAGTTTAAAATTTTGAATTTATAATTTTCAAATTTTAAAACAATTTTATAATTTTAAAAATGTTTAATTTAAATTAAAATTTATAATTATTATATTAAAACTTATAACTTTTAAATGAAAATTATAATTTATAAATTAAAATTTATAATTTTTTGATTAAAATTTATAACTTTATAATCACAACATTAAAATTGTTGCTGTGATTTTTAATATTATATTCCTTTGCACGGAATTTTGCCAATAAATAGAAATTTTTATAATATTCAAAATTTCAATTTAGAATGTTTTAAAGGTTTTTTTTTTTTTACATAAAACATTTTTAAAAGAAATGTAAAATTAAATTTAGATGATAAATTTCATTTAATTAAAAAAAAAAAATATTAATTGAATTTTATATAACTCAGTTTTTTTTTTCGTATTCTTGTTCACTTTTTTTTTTTTCACTGATCTTTTTTTTTTTTAAAAAAAACTTTATAATTTAAATTTTTTTTTTTTTTTTTGTGTTTGTTGTGCAATATGAATTGTTTAAGTTTAATTTAAAACAAAAAAAAATGTAGTTAGAAAAAAAAATTTAATATTTAACATCTGAACTTGTACTGTACGACGCTATAGCTTAAAATATGTTTACCTTGTTTAAATCTGTTATTATCTTGTTGATTAATTTTCATCTTACTGTTGTTGTTGTATTGCTGTAGTTTTAAGTTGTTGTAGGTTGAATTAGCATTTTTCTTCTTCCAAACCATTATTGAAGAACATTAAGATGGGTTGATTTTATCCATCAGTTTCACGATATTCAAACATGTCAATCATACCATTGAAGTCCATAGATTCACCAGTGAAGTCCTTGAAGCGACCCAAAATATCTTTCATTACTTTGTTCACGTTGGTCTTGTTTTCCTGGTGGTGTTTTGGCCACACCACCCTTGGAGCACTTGGCGTGTGTCTCCGGCAATACACATCCACATTGCTTCTTCATTGATTTATCCATTGTGTTATATCTATCTTTATGTACGAGTAGCTGATCACAAACATGGACGGCAACAACTTGTATTCTTAATTATTTGTAGGGTTGTAAGCAATTTTTTGTGTGTTTTAGAGAAACCGGTATATGTTACTACACATTTTGTGTAATTATAAACTTATTAAAATTTTTGTTAACGACATCAGTATTTTGTTTTCACTATCGTTGCTGATTAAATTTAAAAGTTATTAAAATTTTAAATTAAATTTAATATTTTTTGATTTTTTTTTGTTTTATTGTAACGAAATGTTTTTGTTTTTTTTTTTTTATAATGTTTATGTTTTTTTTTTTTCACTGAAGGGTCAGGTCCTATTGGACCCAACCCCTTATTCACATTTTATTTATACTAAAGTGGCAGGATCGCCATGAAGTGTTAATATCAATAAAACACTAATTGTTCTTTCTTCAAGCTCTAATGAGCGACTGTTTATTATTTCTTAAACATACTTAAATCTAGATATAAAATCAACTTAATACTAGCTACAGCTAAAGTGTGGGAAATGCTTACGTTTGCATTAATCCACACTGTAGGTTGCTTGTAGCATGGACATTCCATAGATTGTATGTTAATACTTCATACAATGTATGGGTGTTATATTGCCTGTCTAGTACATGGCAATATACACTTATCAAACACGCTACAATGTCAAGATGTAGTTGTGACGAGGAAAATGATACTAAAAAGTACAAATCTTGTAAGACATATAAAAAAATCAACCATGGAAGATTTTTGTATCTGCTTTTCATACACAATAAAACAAAAGGACGCCAACAATGTGTATCATTGTTGGCGTCCTTTTGGTCAAAGTAATTGTCTATTAAATAATATAATTAAAGACAAAATAAAATATTTAAATTTAATAAAGATTAAATGTGTATTTGTAAACTAAATTATTATAGTGACTATTAATGTAGTGTGGTCAAATTGCAAACAAATATACGTTCAGGTAGACAGACTAAAGCGTAAGTAGTTCATAGATAATTTGTTTATGTTATATATAACATTTACATTTACATTTATAACGTTACTCACTCACTCGCTCATTGACTGACTCAACATCACACAGCCTGTACCCCTGGAGTTGGGTACATGAAATTTGACATGGAGGTCCATCCTCCAGTGTAGACGTTCGCTAAGACGGACTTTTTGAAGATTCCTACTGACAGGGCAGAAAGGGAAAATGACTCCCAATTGGCGGCCTGCCTAAGCCCTTTTGGCTAAAGAGCTAAAATTTGCAAAATGTGTTCTCTAGGATGTGACCTAACTCAGTGGTATGGTACTTTTTGGAATTTTGCCCAGAAACGTGGTAAAATAAGGGCTAAAAAAGGGAAAAAGTCTCCCCCTTTGCGGCTTGGCCAAATTGGTTAAGCCAATTGGTATGTGAGCTCTTAATCAGGAGTAGACATTTGTATAGAGTGGATTTTTGGAAATTCCTACTGGGAGAAGCAAAAAGGAGAACACTACCAAAACGAGGAACTTAAAATTTGGTATGTAAGTTCCCAATTAAGAGTTGACATTTGTATAGAGCCGATTCTTTGAAATTCCTGCTGCGAGGGTCAGAAATGGAAAGGGGTTCCCCTTGGCGGCCTTGCCAAACCACTAAAGCTATGAACTTTAAATTTGGTATGTTGGTACCATAACACAAGTAGACATCTGTATGGACGGGATTTTTAGAAATTTCATCGGGGTAGTGGCAAAAGTGGCAAAACTCTCCCCCTTTCCTTTAAATAGAAATGATATAATGTTAGTTGAATTTAATGAAACGTTAATGGTCCTGTTTTCAGAGGAACTTTTATTTGTTTTTAACAAAATTTGCAGTGGTTTTTCCTACATAATATTCTAAGTGAAATGATCTTAAAATTTTGTTTGTAGACTGCTCAGCTAGCGTAGAGTTAATTTTTAAAAGCTGTTAAAAATCGAAGAAGGTCATTCTTATGTACACAGCATAAACCGTTGGATCTAGGAACTTTTCATTTCATGCAAGCATGGGCTAATAACATTTTTACGAGGAGAGATAAAAGTGGTAGATTTCTGTTAACGTGCAGCGTAAATGATTTTGTCTAAAAGTCTGAGATTTAAAATATGTTTTTTTTTCAAATATGGGTTAATTTATTTAATATACCTTTTGGGTCTTATAAAATCTTGGTATAAATAAGATTTAAAAGAAAGAAGTTCCAGATTAATATTCCGGTATATAAAACTACTGGTAACGAAGTATCGGGCTTTAAGGCTCGTATTACATACAACCAAAAACTAGTAGCTTTTAAAATCTACTTGAATTATTTGTCAAATTCCATAAAAATTTTAGATGTAAATTAGATACGCACAAGTTATCAAATTTGAAACATTTTTATGCGAAAAACATGAGACTATGTGTTTGTATTTGGGCCTCCTAAAACGAAAAATCGCATTAAAAATTTAATTTTTGAGTAATTTTTGAAATATTTTTAATTTTAGTTTTTGAGTAATTTGACTTTTTTGATTATATCTAGATTTATGATCAAGATACTTTGATCAGTCAAATTTGCAAAAACAAATATCGCAATATATATTTTGAAAACTGCTTTTATATCATTATACAGAAAAAATTTTGGGACAAACTAGTGTATATGAGTCGTCCCATGTCAAATCGAACAATTTTTTACATCACGCTATAACTCAGATACCACCATGAATTTTTGACACAAATGTAGAATAGAGTTCAATAATTAGCATATATTTTTTTAAGAATTAAAAAAAGCTGCTCATTTTGAGATATGGTCATTTGAACTCAAGACTCAAAAAAAAAAAAAAAAAAAAAATGTATATGCATGTCACTTTAAAGAGTACATTTCAAACTAAAATAATCCTACAAGAAATGGATGACCGAAACTAACACATGCAAGTCTTGCATCTTCCTCTAACTTACGAATTTATAAATTAGAGGGAGATGCAAAATCACACGTACACATAGTTTCCATCACTTTTTTCATATTGCCCTTAAGAAAATGATAGAAACTTTGTTCTACGCGCTGATGGATATTTTCATCAGCAGTTCCGGTCATTTGAGTCATATTTCGGAAACCGTTCGGAATGTGAAATTTATGTTTCGTCGACTTCTTGTCCAGTAGGACAGTTATAGTGAATTTCATTGAAATCATAGTTGGTTGTTCCGAAAATCGCTCTTTTTTTGATCGAGTTGACATTTTTTTACTCAAATGTTTTTTACAATAATACGTGTCAAATATTTTTGAAATAAGATTACATCTACCACATTTCAAAGTACACAAAAATCATGATGTAAAAAATCGTTCTGTTTGACATGGAATTACTCATATATGAAAAGTACTTAAATAAATACCTACTACTTTTGGGGGCCTTATATGGACAAATATAGGAAAAATCTTAAATTTAGACACTTTTACACAAATGGTCATAACTTGATATTTAGCTATGTATTTTTCTTCAAAATTACTTCTTATCTTTGTTGAAGTACTACGTTTTACAAAAACCAATATTTTATATATTTCGCTGCGAGATAATCATATATATTATATCATACATATTATCATATCATAATAATATCATCTCATATATAATAGTTATATCATATATATTTTTTTCAATATTTTGCATTTTTAATTTTTGTCGAAAATAAATTCGTGTAATATCTACCGATAGATCCTAAACTACACAGAAAAAACTAAAAACGGGTTTCAATTAAAAAATGTATTGAATCAATTAATATTTTAATTGATTTTGCACCTATCACGGCAATGATACTATCAATTAAACCTTTTATTAAAATTAAGAAGGAAAAAAAGTTATAAATAACTTCTACAAAAAAAAATACGATACTCACAAAAAAGTGTGTGATCTATACGTTGGTATGTGTGTTTTTTGCAATGCTGAGTCTGTTGTGTGTGTGTTTGTTTTGTTTGTTAACTTCAAATGCATTTGGTATTTTGTACTGAAAATTTTCTATGTATGCATACTAGACTGGTCGTAATTATATTTTTTTTGAAATTTGATTGCTTGCGCTGCTTAAAATATGAGGTTTGGTGTAAGAAAGCATGTCCTAATTTTTCAGCTCAATCCGACAGTGCTTAGTCGTGCCTAGTTGGGCCCAAAGTTTAGAAAACGGTATACAAGGCGAAAAAGTCACTTTTTTTTTAGTTTTTGTAAAATTTTTTAAATGTCGTAAAAGTTTTTACTCAAGAAGGTAAATTAATCAAAATGAAGATATAATTATGTTTTTAAAAAGGTATAAAAACACAAAATCGGTTAAAAACTAGCCCAGTAATAAATAATGCCCCAGACCACTAAGCTGGCAATTATTACTTGACCGAGAAATTCGAGCACACATTTAAAAAATTTTTTAAATTGATTACTGAAATATATTTTTTTTACTTAAAGGACTCAAATTTGTGGGATGTAGAAGAAGTTTTTTTTTTTGGATGGCGTTAACCTGTCCTAATGTGATGTCAAAAACGGACAAAATTTTTGGGGTGTTTTTCAAATCTCCAATTTCAAATTTTAAAAAAATTTCTTCAACAAAATCGCAAAAATTGAGATTTGGACTCCAGTGACTTGTTTAGAACATGTTAGAGATCGAAAATAAAAAATTTTAAAAATATCCCCTGGCACACTTGGGTAGGGCAACGATTTAATTTTTGCAAATTTCGAGGAAATTGTGTTTTTTGGTAATTTTTGCCTTATTTGTTGTCATAAAATATTTAAAATCGAAAATTAGCTACTTTTGTACCGTTTGTTGTTTTTGTTTATCATCATGACTTAAGGTTGAGAATAAAAAATTTTGGACATCATTAACCAATGTGGACCAGAGGCCCCAAGAGACTCCTCACTTATATATTTCAATTTACAAAAAACGTTGAAGATTTTTTTACTACTTTCAAATTTTAATAAACGTGATGTAAAATATAATAACACAATATTTGAAGATTCTGTGCCAAAAGTTTTGGACATATTAAACAACGTTAACCCTTGCCGAGCCGCATTAAGGTCAAAGAAGTTACTGCGAGAATTTATACATATTTGAACAAAAAGTATTTAAATTCTTTTTTTTTTACAAACCTGGCTTAGACCAGTACTTTAATCATTTAACATATAATTTGGACTAAATTAGCCCTTAGATGCTCTTGCTGTCAAAAAGACCCATAGTTGAAAAAACTTATTATGCTTGTGTTAACATAAAACAACATATTTTTAAAATTTTTTCAACTATGGGTCTTTTTGACAGCAAGAGCATCTAAGGGCTAATTTAGTCCAAATTATATGTTAAATGATTAAAGTACTGGTCTAAGCCAGGTTTGTAAAAAAAAAAAGAATTTAAATACTTTTTGTTCAAATATGTATAAATTCTCGCAGTAACTTCTTTGACCTTAATGCGGCTCGGCAAGGGTTAACGTTGTTTAATATGTCCAAAACTTTTGGCACAGAATCTTCAAATATTGTGTTATTATATTTTACATCACGTTTATTAAAATTCGAAAGTAGTAAAAAAATCTTCAACGTTTTTTTAAATTGAAATATATAAGTGAGGGGTCTCTTGGGGCCTCTGGTCCACATGGGTTAATGATGTCCAAAATTTTTTATTCTCAACCTTAAGTTATGATGATAAACAAAAACAACAAACGGTACAAAAGTAGCTAATTTTCGATTTTAAATATTTTATGACAACAAATAAGGCAAAAATTACCAAAAAACACAATTTCCTCGAAATTTGCAAAAATTAAATCGTTGCCCTACCCAAGTGTGCCAGGGGATATTTTTAAAATTTTTTATTTTCGATCTCTAACATGTTCTAAACAAGTCACTGGAGTCCAAATCTCAATTTTTGCGATTTTGTTGAAGAAATTTTTTAAAAACTTGAAATTGGAGATTTGAAAAACACCCCAAAAATTTTGTCCGTTTTTGACATCACATTAGGACAGGTTAACGCCATCCAAAAAAAAAAACTTCTTCTACATCCCACAAATTTGAGTCCTTTAAGTAAAAAAAATATATTTCAGTAATCAATTTAAAAAATTTTTTAAATGTGTGCTCGAATTTCTCGGTCAAGTAATAATTGCCACCTTAGTGGTCTGGGGCATTATTTATTACTGGGCTAGTTTTTAACCGATTTTGTGTTTTTATACCTTTTTAAAAACATAATTATATCTTCATTTTGATTAATTTACCATCTTGAGTAAAAACTTTTACGACATTTAAAAAATTTTACAAAAACTAAAAAAAAGTGACTTTTTCGCCTTGTATACCGTTTTCTAAACTTTGGGCCCCACTAGGTACGACTAGGCACTGTCGGATTAAGCTGAAAAATTAGGACATGATTTCTTACACCAAACCTCATATTTTAAGCAGCGCAAGCAATCAAATTTCAAAAAAAAAAAAAATCCCATACAAGATGCGACCAGTGTAATGCATACAGTGTACTGAAAATTTTCTATGTATGCATACAGTGTATGAAAAAATAATATGATAATTGCGTCTGAAAAAAAATATGTATTTATATATTTAAAAGTCAATTAAAATATTAATTGATTCAATTAAATATTTGTTTAGAAACAAATTAAATTCAAATCAAATCTTTAATTAGATATTTTAGGTTGATAATTTTTTCTGTGTACTGAACAAATTTATTAGCATTATTTAAGAGATATATTGCGCATTAAATAATATTTTTTAGCTATTTTACTGACCAAAGCAGCTTGATCCTAAATCAAAATATACTTAAAACAGTTAAACTACTCAAAAATATAAATTGTAAAATAAAAAATATTTCAAAAACTTCTATTTTAGAAGGCCTAAATAAATAATACGAAAATAGTCGCATGTTTGTCGCATTTGTTGTATATAACGAGCCATTTAAATACTAAGCGTTGTGCGCCCCGTTAGGCTAGTTGGTAGCGTGCTGGATTATCAGTGCGAGGGTCGTGGGTGCGATTCCCACCAGAGGCACTGGTTTGTTTTCGCTACAACGCGCCGAAAGCCATAGTAGCTAGTGCTCGGTTAGGGTAATAGGATATAATTTGTAATTATATGATTATTAATAAAAAAAAAAAGTACCAAGCGCACAGTACAACAAAACCATCTAAAATACACAACACAACAAAGCTCTCTTTACATTTCCATTTCCACTTCCGCTGTTAACATTTTGTTTATCGTTGTATTTTTGTTTGTTTGAGCAATAACAAAACAGAGAACAAGAAACTTGTGATAAGAGCGATGCATAGAAAAATGAGAATGATTACAAATGTTTGCAAAATTTGTAACTGGAAATATGTTGTGGGAATCTGGGTAGGAAAGAAATCTATGTTATGAAAAATTGAGTACAACTATTACAGTTATTCTGTTTTTGAGTGTCGATGCTAAAAGAACGTTACGATTTTACGGATACTAAAACAAAAAAAAAAAAAAACAATACAATTAAACATATAAAAGAAAAACGGTTAAAAAACACATAAAAATATTAAATAAATCCTTATTAAGGATTTACAAAAAAATATTCTTACAACTACGGTATTATTTTTAAATAAAAAAAAATATTTAAAGGAAATTTAATTCAAATAGAAATGAAATAATTAAATTAAAAAAAAAAAAAGTAAAAAAGTGAAAAAAATCCTGCGTATATTTTTGGTGTATATACCAACGTGCCGGATAATTGAAAGTGTGTGTGTTTGTATGATTATGTGTTACAATTGTCCCGAAAAGAAACGAATCGTATAGAGGTGCTGGCTGGCTGGCTGACTGGCTGAATGGGATGGTTGTTGGATGGCTTGAAAGCCAGTCAACTTGCCTGACTACCTTCCTGGCTGGCTAAATTAGAAGCCTGGCTGTATTTGCTGGTAACCTCAACCTGACCCAGCATCAGCTGCATATACATATATAGCATACATACATGCTTAATCATATATATACGTTTGTGTATGGTATATTGCAAAAAAAATATATATGTACTACGTATTTGGACGTATATTTAGTATAAACTTTGGTCGTGTAAACTCGTATATCATAGTAATTGATGCTTGGCCAAACCTAAATATACAATTCATAGATCTGTGTCTGTGTGTATTCAACCCAATATACCAAACAATTTGTAGTCTATATTGTTGAATGCTCTTTTATATTCATCCTGTAATATAAGTTAAAATTTTTGGAATCTATTTACAAGTAGTAGGGATATTTAGTTGCCTGTTTTATTTTCGTTTTTTTTGTATTCTTTCCTGGTTTTTTTTTCACCTAACACTAACACTATCGCTTTCGTTTTACGTTGAATTACTATATCCTGTCATTTTCAGAACAAAAAAAGGAAACTTTTTGTTGTTTTCTGGGAAAAATTATAAGTGACATTGAAGTGGATACATATAATTTTCAAAAGTGCAAATTGAAAAACTTTTTTTTGTGTCTTTTATTTAACGGATATCTTAAACGAACACTTCTTTGAATAAGTTTTAAAAATATTCGTTTAATATGCAAAACATAAAGTGTATCAGAATAAGAAGAAATATTCATGTTATGGTATTTGATGTTTGGATATTTATATAAAAAAAAAACAGTTTTCAAAAGTGTAGGTATTTCGGGATACATGACTTTTTCTCCCAGAACTATGTTTATTCATTTACATTTTACACTTACCAAAGCCAAGTTAAGGATTAAATTTGCAAAATGGAATTGACACACCCATTTTTTAAAAATTCATAAATACATTATGTATTATTAACAACAAAAAAAGGTTTTATAATGTGGACACAAATTTTCCCATTTATAAAAAAAAAAAAAAATTTGCTCCATCGCACACTGGTAAAATACGGTCATAACTCTATAACTTCTTTGTTGATTTATTTAAATAACTGAAATTTTTTACATGAATAAAGGATGCACTTTCTTATCTGTTACCTTAATTTGGGTGCAATAAATACAGGAGTTGGCCAAGTTAGTGTGGACATGACATTTGAATTTAAAATGTATTGAAAATGCCCTTAAATGTTTTACAATTTGTCTGATATTTATGCAAACCATTTATAAATATTGCCTAATGCTTGATATCAAAAATTATCAAATTGGGTCAACGCATTCAGAAGTTATGTGAAAAGTATAAACTTTTTTTAGATTTTCATACATTTTCTGTAAAACTTTTATTATTTGGATCTAGTTCGGTATAAATTGTTGGTGTTAAAAATAATAAGCCGTGTTAGGGTGAAATTCATGCGATAAGTTCGAAAACGGAACTACAATTTCTGTAGGGTTGCCAAATTTGTCACATTTTTTTGAGGCAACCCTAGACAAAATTAAGTTTAATTATTTAGTTAATCGCATGATTTAAAATTAAAGCGAATTTTATCGCTATCTAGCAATGGACCTTAACAAATGGTCAAGCAGTAGAAAGATCCTATAAGAGGTGTTTCAGCAATAAAATAATTACTAGCCTACCTGGGCGCACACAATTATTTTAATACGGCGCCTCATATGCAAAACACGCGATTAGCCAAAAACTGTATATGGCTGCATAGCTTTCCGAGATTAACCCAAATTCCAAGTTTTAGTATAATGTGGTAATATCTTTGAAAAGTATATGTGCGAAAAACAGCCAAAACTTTTTATATTTGAAAAAGTTCTTCTAACAAAAACTCTACTTTTGTGACGAATATGTAACAAAACGGAGGATTTTGCTATTAAAACTTTTGCAAATATAAACATTTTTAGCTGAACATTTGGAAACATACTTTAAAATGCATTTATATATCATACTAAAAGCTTGACCTTAGGGTCATCCTGGACAGCTATGGTGTTAGACAAATCGCGAATATTGCATAAAAAATGCTTTCATAAAATATCTTTGTTCTAACTAATATAATTCCTCTTAAATGTCTCTTTCGACTGTGTGAACATTTTGTTAGCTCGATTTATTATGTAGCGACAGAATTCACGAAAAAAATTAGAACTAATGCTTAACAGCGAGTTTGATTATAAACTTTGGGAATCAAATATGTACCATAAATATTAATATTGGTCTTGTTCATAGATTTCAACAGAAAGAAATCAGATTTTTTGCATTTGCAAATTTTTGTATATAAAAAACAGCATGAAGATGTGATTTTGAGGAAAAAATGTACCAAATGGTCAGAAAATATTTAATTTTTTATTAGGGCAAAGGGAGATTCTATGACCACATCCAAGAAGTTGGTCACCCTAATGTATGACCAGAAGTTTCCAACGCAATTTTCAAAAAGAATTGAATTGTCCAATTTTTAAAACATGTGGCTCTGGTTTTGAACTAAAATAATTCAAACCAAAACATTTCCATAGTAAATTCAAAAAAATACCAACAACAAATTAGCCAAAATTAATTTAACGTAATTAATTTAACTACACCTATTTAAAATAACACAATTTTAAAAGATTGTTTTATGCTTCATCAAATAATGCAAGTGTAATAACACGATATAAGCATGTAAACAACATTTTTGCTGTAAACTAGTGTTGTCAATAACATAGAGCAGAATTAAAAAAAAAAGTTTTTATGAATCTATTTAAAGCAAAACTCGTGGGCCGCGAGTCATAATGAAGAAGAGATGAAAAATCGAATAATAACCAAAAACTATAGCAAGTACCGTTAATCCATTCCTGCCTATTTTGTATTTAAATACCCAAAAAAAGACCAATTTTAAAAAAAATATAGCTAAATCCAAGGAAGAGGTGAATCAAATTAATTTTATTATTCAGGTCGAGAAAGGATAACACTACTTAAGGAAAATGTTTTTGTAAAATTTCCCAACCTTTCAAAAGTCTGCAAATTTACATAGGCGAAAAAATTTCAAGGAAATGCCTCTCAAAAATTGGGGAAGTAAAATATCAGAAAACTTTCTTGTTAGCTAATATTTTTAGGAGTTCTTTATCATACAAAAAATATTTACGTGTTTAGGACCACTGACCTGGGCTACATGTATGATTTCGTGACATGATCATTAAAATACGCATTTTACAGTTTTTAAAATATCCTTGCTTGAAATATCGATTATTACATTAAAGATTGTAAAATACAAGTTTTTTTCAAAAAACAAGAAAGAATTATTCATATCAGTGGTTAATTCATAAGTCCCAAGTATGGGGAAAAATGAATCAAATAACTTCTAAGATATTAATTATTGAATAAGCGAAATTTCGTCGATATTGGATAATGGCATGGGGTCAGTCTTTAATGGCCAGTCTTTAATGCTTCACATACAAGTGAGGCATAAGCAGAAATGTGTATATGTATTAGAGAAATGTGCGCATATGTATTAGAGATTTATTGTGCAAACAAAGTGCGAACATTGTTTTATGGGCCAATCTACTTCGTGCTACAATTTCAGATAAATTTGTCAAAAAAGTTGCTGTGTTTTGAATAATAAATTAATAAAAGCAACATTTTTAAAAAATAATTATGCTTTCAGTACTATATAAAGGCAATTCTTATACTAAATAGTGAAAAGAAATACAGTATTCAAAAAAAATATTCGAATTCTGAATAACTTAACAGTTTTTGATAAAAAAAAAAAAACTTAGTCACTGAGTCGAAAGCATTTTTTATTTCGACCAAAAATCGTAAAGTTATCAATGATTGAAAATCTACAAAACCCACCCGGTGGGTTTCAGGAGTGTGATTACAAAAGTTAACAATGCATTTTATCAACGAGCATGTAGGCTAAAGAAATGAAATTTGTATGCATACTCGGTGTCGGGAATTTCATTCACCAAAGAGAACGTGAAGGAAAATGAAAAATATCAAAACAGTGTCTTTCTTATTATTCTTAAAAAAAAATCGGTACAAAAAACCACTTTAAGAATTACATTATTGATAAATAATTAGTTTTTGTTACATAATTCATAACTCTGCAAATGAATACCCACAGTTTTATGCAATTTAACAATGCAATTTAACATTTTATTCAAATTATTCATATTTAATCGATTTATTAAATTTTATATAGTTGTATATTCAGTTATTTCAAATAATTTAAATTTTAACTGAACGAATTCTTTAACTGCCCAACTGAGTAATTTTTTCGGTGTAGGGCAAAAGATTTCCTAACAATTAGCCTAAAACTGATATAGACAAAATATTTATCCGAATCATCTAATTAAAAAAATTGCCATCGATTTGTAGTTGAGTATTTTTGCATATTTTTATAAATATACATGTTTTGATTTTTACTTCATATTTTGTGATTTTTTTGCCCTTTTTAACGTTAATTGATGCCTATTTTTAATTTATTTGTAGTATTTTTTTAATTTAAAATAAAAAAATTTAGATGCATTTTTAAATTTTTGTATACCCAAGTAAAAAAAAAAATTTATGTAGGACATCATTAAATTATATATAAATTATATATACGGCGATATAAAAATTAATCCGAAAAATCAGAACATATTATTTTATCTAAAATACATCAAATTGTATCGAATTTGATACAATTGCATCGAACTAGATCTAATTCTTTGCAATTAAATACAATTTAATGTATATTAGATACAATTTCATCCGAATTTTGTCCCCATACAAATTTTTGTGTTTTATACCTGAGAGATTTGTAACTGAGAGATTTGCATTATCATTATTTAAATAACTTTTATGCTGTTAATGATTTTATAAAAACTCTTTTTCAAAAATAATTAAAAAAAAAAATAGGTCCTTATTTTGTATTTCGGTTGAGTGAGGCAAAGCTTAATAAAACCCCCAAATGATTTTAAAAAGTAGGCTCGGATTTCTATTTTATGGCCTCTTGAAATGTCTGTTTGTTTTAAATATCTGTAACTTTCGATGAAAATGAAAATTATTCAAGTTTGAGGCCATACTCTACATTTCTGTATTAGAATATTGTCCTAACAAATAATCTACAGAGTTTTTGTTTTCAAATTTATTAATTGACCACTATCAGGAATGTGTTGATAGATCTATTTCGGGACTTTTACAGGTTCCCATCTTTAGAACACATTTGGAAAGAAGTGGCAAACCTCAAATATTCATATAACCTAGTTATCCCACTAAATGAGAACTAATATTTATAAGAGTTCGAAGTTAAGGATTATCACCAATTGATAAACAATATATTGAAAACTTGGTCGTTATGTGCAAGCTCTACCTTTGGTAAATATACAATACAGGCTTTTTGTTTTTATTCTCCTTTTTATTTTTACACTTGTTTTGTTTTATTTAAAAACAAGATGTAAAGGAGAAGTAATTTTTGTATCTTCAAAGTACATGTAAAATGTTGTTTTAAGCCGACCAAATCGCCACCGATATTTTTCTGCTCAACCCCAAACGCCGCCTCCGATTATTTTGGTCGGCTTCTGTCACTACTCTCGGGGTTATTTTCGATTTCTAAGCCAAGTTTAATTGAAAAAAATTTGTTAAAATTAAAAAAAAAACTAAAAAATATTTATAATCAAAAAACTTCTTCAATACAAACATTTATTTTTTAGAGTAAAAAGAATTTCTGGATAAGTGTTCCAAATTACAGCCAACTTTCTCAAACATAAAAAGTACATCATACAAGATGTTTTTGTTTTTGCATGTTTAGTAAAACATGTCACTTCCGTTCAAATCACTTGTTTTCTAAGAATCTTAAGATTTATTGCTAAGGATATGCTGTCTAGTCTTTATAGTATCCATAACCCATACCATGATAGGAAATAAAACTACTTGTTTTGCTTTTGCTAAAAATCCACTTAGTTCTGCTATATTGAGATGAAGCCAATATTACGTATGACCTCGTTGTAAATTTCATACATACATACTCGTACATACACACAACATGCTCATGTTGGTTTCTTCGGATTAATATTATGCTAAACAAGAGGGTTGTAAATGCTGCTATTGCTGCTGTTGTTGTGTCCCCCCTGTTGGCCTTTGAGAATATAAATAATAAAATATAAAAAAATACAAATAAAATGCGTTACGCATTTAAATGTTAAGCAAAAACAGAAAAGTTTAGAAAATAAAAAGGCGCAAAATTATAATTCGTAAAATGCTTGGAAACGTACAGAACTTTAAAGATTGTATTAATAAAAGTTAAGTTAAAGAGGCACCCAATATTGGAGGATTTCTGTGCCCCATTTTGGGTCCCTTGAAATTCAAACGACAAATTATTAATTCAACATTCATGATGTGAAAAAATTGGATTGAGCCGATTGAGTTATATTGAGTTATAGGCGCTGCTCAAAGTTGAAAATTTTCGTTCAATGCGATCGTTTGTCTAATATTGCATTCTAATCCAATTTCCATGAAATTTGACATGTTACTGTAGTATTACTTGATGTTTTCATATCTGATTTCAGATTTATAAAATTCAGAATTACTGATGAAATATTACGTTTTGAATACTAAAAAATTTTAAAAAAAAAATGGAAAATTTTAATTTTTCTTCTTTTAAATATTAATTAATAATATTTTTTAATATAATTTAATAACAAGTATATTCAATTTAATATAATTCATTAAAAAAAAGGTTTTTATTATAAAAAATTTAATCCAATCCAATCCAATCCAATCCAAATACCTGTGTGGTAAGACCAAAAATATTTTAAAGGTGTTCTTACTACATTTTTTTTATTTTTTTTATTTTATTAATTAATAATCATATACTATTACCCTAACCGATCACTAGCTACTATGGCCTTCGGCGCGTTGAAAACAGACCAGTACCTCTGGTGGGAATCGAACCCACGACCCCCGCACAGATAAGCCAGCACGCTACCCACTAGTCTACCGGGTCGCACATTCCTACTACATTATTATATACCTATAATCAGGCGCGAATCCAGTGGGAGGGAAAATAGAACGTTTCCTACCCCAAAATGATTTTTTTCAATACAAAATATAAGAAATAATAGAAAATTTTGTAAAAACACTCTAACTTGTGAGTAAAATCTCAATTTCCTTCTCCGATGGATGGAGAAATATATTAAAAATAAAAAAATTTTATTAAAATCTAAGACCTCGAGCTTGACTATTTATTTAATTGGATTTTAAAACAAAAGGTCGATAAAACATAAACACTATTAAAATAAAAAACTTTTAAACTTTGTCTAAAATTTCGGTAAAACAATTCGAAATAAGCCGAAAAACGAAAAATCGTGTCATTTTTGAGCCCACTTTTTAAACCCCAAAACATGAGATTGGACCAACAAAAAAAAAAAATACATGTTCCTTTATTTTTTTTGCTCCATCACATATAAAAATCTCATTAAGATCGGAGAGAATCGATCGGGAGACTCCCGTAGGTGTTATTGTTATTTTTATTTCACTTAAAAATAGTCAAGTTCAAAGTACAGTTATTTTGTTACTAGTTGAGAAATTTGCAAACTTTTTGTGTTTTCCTAATCAATAAGAAGTCGTTTTTCATATTTGATTAAAATTTTTATTAAAATTGAAAGTCAAAACACCGACTTTTTGTCCAGCTAGATTGGCCAAATCTTTCACCGTGGTGTTATACACTAAAAAAAAATGCCAGTAAAGTCAGCAAAGATTTTTGCTGTGAGGATCCTTGAAGAAAAAATGTTAATAAGGAGTGAGCTCAAAAAAAACCGACACACATTTATGTGTGTAAAATATTAAAGCGATCGGCTCATTATTTCGCTTACAAATGGAATCTCAACAAAAAGTGAGTAATATAGTTTTTCTGCCATCTTTCGTGACCTAATTGATAGGAGCAGATAGTTTCCAAAAAAAGTGACAGCATTGGGAACTTATTTTGAAGCCTTCATCAATAATTTAAGAAGAATCTTAATATTATTTCTTTCTTCTGAGTTCTGGACAATTAGGCGTATTTTTTTTTTTTACGAATTTAAGGTTAAAAATTATACTTTTGTAAGCAAACTAATGCTCCGATTTGGCTAATATTTTGTACACATAATCTGACGGCTTGATTCAAAAAAAGTTCACTTTTAAACATAAAAAAAGTTATAAGTGATATCTTTGTCGGGAATTATTCGATCTCACTCATTATCAGCAAAAAATTTGCTAAATTGAACAAAATTTTTGCTGAATTTATAAAATTTTTGCAGAATTTATTAATTTTTTTTGCTTATGTTAGCAATTTTTCTGCAAGGATCCTCCCAGCAAAAATGTAGCTGACTTTTGTTTAGTGTATATTTGCAACAAAAAGTCGTCTTTTCGACTTTTGTAACAATTTTAAAAGTCGACTTTTCTTGTATTTTCAAAAGTCGACTTTATCGACTTTTTTTCAATTAAAAGTCGATTTATCGACAACAACAAAAAAATTACAAAAATTTCTTAACGCAGCATGGTTCTTTATAACTGCAAGGTTTGGTTGAAAAGTGTCCAGCGGATCTATGACGTGCCATTAATGAGTAAAACCCTAAGCCTTATATTCACAATGTCCCTTTAACTATTAACTGGGACTATAACTGACAAATTTGTTTTTGTTTCCCACAGACTTGGGCGACGTCAATTACATTTCATAATCATTCATTTGAAAGTATATATCATTAATAATTTCAGACCTACGCTCACACTTGTGGAAAAAAAAATTTTTCAATTTTGTCAATATCATACATAGTACATAATACTAATATTTGTGTATTTAACTACTGGCCAATTTCATTTCTATGACTAATTACATGTAATTGGGTGTAATTGAGTATCTGTCCTGTAATTACATACCCAGTTGTTGTTACTAATCCCCATGTTTGGTATTACGATTTTTACAAATTTTCTAAGGAAGAGTTTAAGCTCACAAGTGTGAACGTAGGTCTGATATTTTAATGATATAGAAAAATTTCTTAAGTGAAGGATTGTGAAATGTAATTGACATCACCCAAGTCTGGTTTCCCATATAAATTTTCAATTTAACTTTTTGTTAAATTATAACTGGACATTCAGTAATCGTGCGTAAATGAAAACTTTTCTTAATTATCTCAAGCCGGTTAGGAGTGAACCTTTCTGAAAATCAAAAGTTTTAAATTTAAATTTATTTTCATCGGGATAAACATTAATTGCATTTATAGTAATTAAATGTGCTAAAGTCCCAAAACTTATTTAACAAATTGTGAAAAACAATCTAATGTAGGCGTGTCCCTATCCGGATTTCATTCCTGCCCAAAGAAATCTTCAGGGGACTTTGTTATTAGAATTTCTAGAGATATTTGTTATGTTAAATCACAAACTCAATGAGAATTTCTTGTCCTCGTCTAGGAGCGAGATTCAAAATTTAAAATATCAAAGAAAAAAACAAAAACAACAACAAAAATTCTAATAACAAAGTCCCCTGAAGATTTTCTTGGGCAGGAATGAAATCCGGATAGGGACACGCCTACATCAGATTGCTTTTCACAATTTGTTAAATAAGTTTTGGGACTTTAGCACATTTAATTACTATAAATGCAATTAATGTTTATCCCGATGAAAATTAATTTAAATAACAAATATGCAGGTGCTTGTGCAAATTTAAATGTAACTGACACTAATAGAAAACATACGATTTTCTATTGTTGATTTACTTGAATAAACGTCACTACATTGCTAGGTCTGTCAAAAAAAAAAAACAGAGTAGTATTTGGAAGATGTCAAAGCCAATTGTGACAATATTTTGTTGTTGTTTTTTTTTTTTCTTTGATATTTTAAATTTTGAATCTCGCTCCTAGACGAGGACAAGAAATTCTCATTGAGTTTGTGATTTAACATAACAAATATCTCTAGAAATTCTAATAACAAAGTCCCCTGAAGATTTCCTTGGGCAGAAATGAAATCCGGATAGGGACACGCCTACATCAGATTGTTTTTCACAATTTGTTAAATAAGTTTTAGGACTTTAGCACATTTAATTACTATAAATACAAAAGTTTTAAATGTTTCCAAAAAAATTCAATTTTTTCTATCTCAAATTTGTTGATATTTTTTAACATGCTTTAAAAATACACCTTCAGAATATTTATTAGCGAAAATCAAAACATTCTTAAATATGTGTAATACGCCCAGCTATAGTCGAAAATTATGATTTTTTAAGGAAATATCATGTTTTTAAATGTGACAAAACAATCACGGCTCTATATTTTAAATAATTTTCATTATTTTATAATTGCACGGTCCTACAAAAAAATTAGCTGCAATCACTTTTCAAGTAGGTTGTAAGTCTATTAAAAAATCGTATTACAAAATGGTATTACAAAATCGGTTTGAGAAGTTGCTATATACTATTAAATTTTTGAGATACAAGTAAAAAAATTAGTTTTTGCGACTGGCGCATTTAAACATTTATAACTCAGTAATTTTTTAACCGATTTAGAATTTTTAAACAGTATTTAAAATAAAATTACCTGGTATTACCAAATATATATACTTTGTTTATATTATTAATATAAGTACGTAAAGATTTTTTTAGTAGAAATTAAAATTTAAAATTTTTTTAAACTTTTTCAACTTCTACGAGGTGTTTTGCTTTCATTTGTTAAAATCGACTGAAAATTGACAAAGTTATGATACCTTTTCTATATATAGCGTTTTTCATCTACTACGTGGGTATTTTTCGGATCTTATTTTAAGTCAACAATATTCATAAATTTAGTCTCTTCCTGAGTAAAATGAGAGTTCATTTGTTAAAATCGTTTGAAAATTGACACACTCCAATTCCAACGAAATATGTTATAAAGAAAAAATGGGTTTTTCTTAAGTGCGATATCGATGGTTTAGAGGTTACAAAGTGGGGTCAAAAATTAACTCATTTTTCGTTTTTGCAACTTTCCGGTATTTCTGCCATATGAAAAATACCCAGGGAGAAATTGCCAACCGTACAAAAAAATAGTGCTGGCAAACCACCATGTTAAAAATGATCAAAATTACAAAAAATAATGTACTAGAAAAACACTATATTGTTTGCAAAGCATGTGTTTTGCCAGTACCACCTGCAAAATTCTTTGTTAATATTAAAACCAATTAGAAATATTAATTATTTTTACACGTCTGAATTTGTAAATTTTGATAATATTAAAGTATGTTTTAACATATTCTTAAAGCCGTCTCTTTTAAAAATACCATTTAAAAAGGTTTGAGAACAAAGTAAATGATTTAAAATGCTTTTTTTTAAACTTTTCCAATTTTAAAGATAAAAGTTTGTAAAAAGTAAAAGTAATTTTTTGCATTTTTCACCGCTTTTCACCAAAAATCCGAAAAAGTCTTTCCCAAAAATGCAAATTTTAAGGTCAATGAACAAATAAGTATTGGACTATAAGAGTAACACATCACTGAAAGTTTATTTTTTCTTTATCCCATCAAGCAGATTGCCAAAAGACTTAAATCATTTAAATCGGCTCATATGTAATGAAATTTACAGCTCCGAATGAACTTTTAAACTTGAGGCATTCTATATTGATACTCACCGTGTAATAAAATGGGTGACTACACAATTTATTTTCCAAAAGCCTTAATTCTCCTCTATAATTTTGCATACATTTTGGCAAATAGGACAAGAATTTTGGAAGGTGAATCTTTAGTAACACTATTTGCAGCTTAAACCACTGTGCGTCTTAGGCTTTGCTTTCTATTGCATTATCTACTAAAAAAATGGAAAAGTCGAAAGAAAAAGTCGTCTTTTCGATTTTCAATACAAGGAAGTCGAAATTCGATTTAAAGAACCCTATCTTAGAAATTTAAACCGATAAACATGGAGTTCCAAAATCTGAAATTTTTCAAAATGTATGTTTTTATTGTATTTTGTCTAAAAAATTATATCCAAATCTAGTAAAGGAAAGATATTTTTAAAGGCTATTCCTTGGTATTTTTCACGATAACCTTCACCCAGAAAACAGACTCGGTCGTAGCAACCGTATTTGTAGTCATTCGAATGGTTACGTTGTAGCTACTGAATTTTTTTAAGACAATCGGAATTCTATTGTCGTTGCAGAATTTGCGTTATTCCGATCAATTGTTTGTTATCACAACCGATGATTGTTATCTCAATTCGGTCGAATCATTCGATTGGCTACTTATACGGTAGACACGACCGATTCTGTTTTCTGGGTGTAATGTGATGAAACAATTCTGAAGTTAGATTCGCATTCAGTGTTCCAAAGACTATACCAAATTATAGTTTGGTATTAGGATTTAAAAAACTTCGGCCTGTACTTTTTTTGGTTTATTTTTAGATTTTAATTTTTTCCCTTGTTACACTGTAAAATTTGAAATAAAGAATAAACTCTTGGAAAATTCTGCAAACACACACACACACACAGACTCTCATAAATAAAAATTGTCGTATTTTGTAATAAAAAAACAAAAGAAATTTCCTAAAACGACATTAACTTAAAATGTTAACATACAGAGTGAAAAAGTGTAACAAATAAAATAAATGTGAAAATAAGCAAAACTTAACAACAATTTTAAATTATCTTAAATACGTGCTTTGTTTTTTCAGAAACGAAATTTAAAAATCCGAGATTTATAAAACAAATAATTATCCTTATGACTTTTTGAACGGGAAAAAGGACTTATATTTCATAAAACTTTACAGAAAAAAAAAGAAAAACGAAATAAATAAAAAGTGGAAATTTAAGTTGAAAAATAATATGGATAGTTCACCCGATCTATCCTTAAAATTAAGGCGTGGTTCAAGTGATTCTCGTGACAATTTCTATATGGATTTTGCTCAGGGTATTGATTCGGATATAGAAGAAGTTGATAATACTGCATTGCAACAAGCAGCAGCAGCACTTCCTTTACCACTGGTAGATGAATTGGATTATGCGGGCATACCACCGCCACCTCCACCACCATCAGTAATGCAACAACAGCAACAAACACAAGTTTTACCTACTCTAAGTGAGCAAGATGATTTGCCACCCACACCACCACCACATAGTACAGTCTTACCCTCACCACCACCATCACCAACAACATCGGTATTAGAAATGATGCCACCACCACCTATAACGCCACCACAACATTTAAACAATCGTAAGAAAGTGCAACCAGCTTCTCCTCCACCTGAAACGGAAGATGAAGAAGATGAGGAGGAGGAGGATGAAGAAGATGAAGCAGAAGATGGTGTTGAAGCAGATATAGAAGAAACACCAGATGAAGAAGCTGACGAATCTCAACCTGAAGATAAGCAAAATGGCGATGACGATAAAGAATCACCTCCACCACCTTTACCACCACTTCCATCTCATTTATCTTATCAGCAAAATCAAGATGATGATGAAAATGATGATGATGCAAATTTACCACAACCCATGCAGGGTCGTACACCATCTACTTCGCCCTCTCCACCTGTAACACCCCCACCATGTCCAGAATTAATACATTCTATACAAAAAATTGTTTCACCACCTCCAGAAACTGTTTCGCATATACCACCTCTGACCCCACCCTCCGAAAGTGATCAATCTCAACCAAATTCACCACCACCGGTACCCAGACATACAACAAATATCATGCCCTCAACACCACCACCACCGCCTGAATGTGATACGGTTGATGATGAAAAACCTCCTACACCACCACCAGAATTTACCCAAGAAACTGACCAAGATGATGATGGAGATGAAGAACATGAAATAGATATATCCGGTACTGGGGATATTAACTCTTTGGATTTGGTACAACAAGTTTTAAAAGAAGCTGCCCAACAAGCTATCGAAGGAGATGAAACTAAATCTTCCAAAGAAGATGATTCTACTACTATTACAACACCACCCAGCAATGGTTTTTCGGGATCATCAATACTACCACATCAACCAGATGAAGAAGAAGAAGATTCTGAGCTAATGTTGGCTAATATACCACCACCTGCGGGACTTGAAGACAATCTGGAAGATGATGATGAGGGTACAAAAACTCCGGTGTCGGAAACTAAACCTTTAGATTTGGATGAAATATCATTGGAACATATACCGCCACCGCTGGAAGATGGTGATGATGAAAAAAAATCGCTACCAGGTACACCAACATCACAGGTCTCACAAATATCACAACCTTCACCAACACCCACTGTTTCGGGATCACCCAAACGTAAAAGCAGTGTCACTAGTGGTGGTAGTCGTGTTCCTAGTCGTAGTGTTAGTCGCAGTGGTAGTGCTCGTAGTGGTAGTCGTACTAACAGTCGAACCGGCAGTATACGTGGTGGCTCCAGAGCCGGTAGCATAGCTGCTGCTTCAGTGGCCTCAACAGCTGCTTCTATAGTTTCCGCTTCTCAATCTATTAAAGCTGAAGCTATAACCTCACCACCCGTATCTATTAAATCAATACGTAGTCCCCCTGGCTCAATACGTTCACATACATCAAAACCTAGTCCTTCACCTTCTCAGAAGAGTCAACCTCATGTTGCCACTTCACCCCCAACTGTTGCTCGTGTTCAATCGCCTCAAGAGGGTGATAGTGCACCCGCCATGCCTTCGCCTCCGATAATGCGTAGTCCACCACAATTGAAAAGTCCACCACCTATGCATAGTCCACCTAGAGTTACTAGTCCTCCTAAAGTTTATAGTCCACAATTGATAAGCAGTCCACCAATGCGTAAAATCGATATGGATGCTGAGAAAGCTGAAAAGCCGTAAGTACAAAGTTTCAACTAATTAAATTCAGTTATCAAAGGATTTTGTAGAATTAAATAAAAAAAAACTAATTAGATAAGGATAAAAATAATGTTCTTATCAACAGAAATGAGCTCTGAAACTATTTAAATAGAAAACAGACTCGTTCGTGACTACCGTATTTGTTGCTAGTCGAACGTTTCGGTTGTGATAACAATCATTGCCCGACAGTAGAATTTCGATTGTCTTAACATAAATTCTGTGGTAAATAAAAACAAATCCATTGCGAGTCTGTTTTCTGGTTGTTTCTAAAGCTAGTATTAGATCTATAGAAAAGAAAGAGTTTCATAACTTGAAATAGAGCAGACGGAACTAAGTATTTTAGTTTTGTATTTTTTTTTTGGATAAATTTTAAAACTTAAAGCAGTAAAAAGGAGGGTAACACTATTTTTGTTTCTATGGAACCATGTCTAAAATTTCGAAATTAAATTTTTTTCTGTATAATGAAAAAGTTCTAGGAAAATTGATAGTCGATTTAAAATCGGAAACATGTGTACCTTGAGGGAAGATTTGTAGAAACTGCTCTACACAAGATTGAAAGTAGTGTTGTAAAATCTTGATATTTTTGACAACCCGTTACTACTTCTAAAATAACTGTTAAATACAAAAGTTTTTACCAATTTTAACAGTTGTTTCAACATTTTTGTAGTAGAACATTTTCAGTTATTTCTACGACATTTTTAGTATTTTTACTGCATTTGTTGTTGTTTCTCAATATTTAAAAATAACTACATTTTTAATTAGTTTAAACGTAATTACTTTAGTCGCCTTTTTAACGATATTTACTTTAATTATCATTCTCTATAGATTCTTCCGACAAACTTTTTGACCGTTTCCAATTTTGAATTTTAACATTAAGTTTTATTAAATACAATTTTTTATTGTAATGAAAAAAATATTGTTTTATTAAAAACAAAACAAAACACTTAAAAAATAACTTTTAAAAACAGGAGTTTTTACAAATATAGTTAGTTGTTTTAAAATTTTTGTAGTAACAAGTTGTCAGTTGTTTTTGCGACATTGTTAGTTGTTTTACTGCATTTTTACCTTTTTTCTACTGTTAAAAATTATTACAATTTTACTTATTTTAAAAGTAAATAGTTTAACAGCCATTTCCGTAGACAAATTTTTACAGGGCGTTGATATATACTGAGAGAATTATCCTTTATGTTATTAATGAAACAATTACATCGCATTTTTTTTATAACCAGAAATTTTATTAATATTAAGAAATTTTTCATAACCTTTTTTTTATAGAATTTCATAGTTTGATTTTTCATATTAGTTCATCTAAATATTGTTAAACGAATTTTAATTTTGTTCGGTTTAAGATCCTATTATCGAATCCCAAATAAAATCGATAATTACTTTTTTTACAACATATAAAAAAAAAACTTTGAAAAAAAAACACTTAGAACCAGTGGTTGACACTAATGCATTTTCCTAAATATCAATATATTCATCAGGTGTCTCTATGGTTTCTTCTAGAGTTAATTCTTCTATTTAATCAAACGTTTGACAGAAAATGTGATGCGACTCGTAATCGTATCAATTGCACGCCAGCTGTTTTCTATTAATGAAGAAATGAGTTCGGTGTTTTCAAAGCTCTTTTTATTTTCGCTCTATATTTATTGTTGTTACTAAAATTTTAACTTAGAAAGTAGTAAAGTAAATTTTTTGTCGTTATATTACAAGTAAAGCTTTTCTAATAATAGACCAAGCAAGAACTTAATAACAACATGTTTTGAAATTTATTTTAAAAGCAAATGTCAAAGAGTTAAACATCTATGTAATCTATGTTTAATATTAACAAACTTGAGTGAATATGCCAATCATGCAACTCAAAAAATTTTATTTAATGAACTAAAAGCAATTGAGAATAAGAAGCAACAAGATAGAAGACAAACCCCAGTAAAAGAAGCTGCGTACCTGCAAGTAGGTTTGTAAGGGAGTAAGCCAAGAAGAATACATTACAAACCTGCGGTTTTTAGCGATTATAAAATGCTGTGATTTCGTGGCGTTCAGTAAAATCATATTTCGTGTCTACATTATTACAATTAAAAGTAATAATATGAATATTATGAATTGTATTTTACATAAAATTCTACAGATATTAAATTGTTGTTGTTAAAATTTTAGACATATTAATACAATAATAATATTTTTTTTCCGCACCACGTGCTAGCTCTTCAGAAAAAAACAAATGACTTATTATTTTTTATAACATACTCGAGAACACCAAACACAATCGGAAATCACGCGGAAAGACTGGTACAGATCGTTTATAATCCACGATATGAAACTTTCTGCATTACAACCTGAATCCTTGTAAGGGATTAAGGTAAGCTGTTTACAACCTGAATCCTTGTAAGGGAATACTGCTTACAACCTGAATCCGTGTAAGGGAAAACAGTAAGCTCAAAATTTTTTGTTGTTTATTTTTATACGAAAATTATTCGTTTATTTTGCTGCTTCTCAGTATAATGTTATAGTAAGCACTTATGTCAGCGCATTTGTTTTATCCTGCTTCTAAAAACACGAAAATTTTTTACTGGGACAATACTTCTTAGTGGTAATAACGCTTCAAGCGGAGTAAGCTAAGTTTTTACAAATTTTTGCTAAAGGTAAATGATTAATGTGCAATTAAAGTATTGAAAGCGCTGGGACCTGCCGTGCCACCGGCCGGTGGCGGTGCGGCACGGCAGATCACAGCGCTTCCAATACGTTTATCGCAGTTTGGTGGAGTACTTTTATATATTGCTTTGTTTTAGTCTTTTATACAGTATTCTGCAGAATTCAAAAAGCTTAGAGCTTGTTTATCTACAACGAAACGATAGAAATTGACATTTACTTTCGGCAAAAATACATGGGAAACAAAAACTAACATTCGTTATTTTTACGAAAATTTCTTTTCGTTCGTTATATGTAGATAAACAGACAGGCTACACACATATACGAAGAAGACACGAATATATTTTTGAAATTTCCTCAAACACTGTGTCTTTAAGTCCTTCCAGTATGAGTTTATTTGGAAAAGTTATGGACTATATATATTAGAGCGACTCAAGTTGTATGGAAGCGAAATTCGTGCAAGGTGTACCCCCCTCAAAATGAACATTGGTATTTTTTATGATGACATCTTAAATATTTCTGCTCTAGCTTTGACCTCTCGTGAGCTGGACCATTTTGAAAAAGGGTCCATTTTTGCATGTTTTGTTAATTTAAGAATCTGTTTCCTTACCAACAGGTCGATCATCCATGTCATTTTTTAAGGAGATTCTGTAAAAAAAAAAACAGTTTTTGAATTTTTTGTTCGGGGTTGTTTGTAATAAAAATGCCAAATTAACATATTTTAATCTTTAGTCGATTTAATTAAATACGGGTCTCAGCTTTTTTTGAAATTCGTGCTAGTTCGCGTTTTGACAAAAATGCAATGGGGTGGTAACTCTTCGTTTTTAATAGGGCAATATGGGTATCAAATTTTTTCTTTTGCCAAGTACATCATCTTTGTATGTAAATAATTTAGATTTTTGCAAATTAGATGCATTTTACACGGTGCTCTGGAATATATATAAATGCAATTTTGTGGTAACTGTAATATGATAGCGGATTTAGTTTCTAGATCATGTATGGATGAAAATAGGACTAAAGAAAGAAAAAAAAAAATGATCCACTACTTTTTGGCGGCATATTCTTTTTTTAATTTGCGAAAAAATATGCCGCCAAAAAGTCGTGGATCATTTTTTTCCCTTTCTTTAGTCCTATTTTCATCCATACATGATCTAGAAACTAAATCCGCTATCATATTACAGTTACCACAAAATTGCATTTATATATATTCCAGAGCACCGTGTAAAATGCATCTAATTTGCAAAAATCTAAATTATTTACATACAAAGATGATGTACTTGGCAAAAGAAAAAATTTGATACCCATATTGCCCTATTTAAAATGCAGAGTTACCACCCCATTGCATTTTTGTCAAAACGCGAACTAGAACGAATTTCAAAAAAGCTGAGACCCGTATTTAATTAAATCGACTAAAGATTAAAATATGTTAATTTGGCATTTTTATTACAAACAACCCCGAACAAAAAATTCAAAAACTGTTTTTTTTTACAGAATATCCTTAAAAAATGACATGGATGATCGTCCTTGGACAAATTGTATATACAGTTGGACGCGCCTTAAAAACCCTTTCTTATGATACCCATATTGTATATGTTGGTAAGGAAACAGATTCTCAAATTAACAAAACATGCAAAAATAGACCCATTTTCAAAATGGTCCAGCTCACGAGAGGTCAAAGCTGAAGCCAAAATATTTTAAATGTCATCTTAAAAAAGTCCAAGGTTTATTTTTAGGAGGGTACATCGAGCACTTTTTTTCGTGAGTCGCTCTAATATATATAACCTAATTTGAATATTATAAATGTTCCCAAAAGTTTTGTTTGTTAAAGATTTTAAAAATAAAAGTGAACAAATTTTTTGCTTGCTTTATTCTGAAAGCATTTAGTTAATTTTTCTTCGTTTTGGGCATTTTAGCACTTTCAAGAATATAATTTTTGGATAAAAATTTAGGCGTTAATTCAAAAAATGAAATATTGTCCAAACTCGGTGCCATATTGCCCAAAAAAATCAAAATATTTTACAACAACAAGTTACTGACAGTCTTTTTGGGGGGCAATATGACATTGTATTTTTAGGCTTTATGGTTTTGCGAGCTTTTACCTAACGCCAATTTAAATCATATGTCCTTGGCTACACACAATTACGAAGAACGCCAGAAAGACTTTCATCGAATATATTTTTGAAATCTCCTCAAACCCTATGTCTTTGAGTCCTTCCAGTACGACTTTATTTGGAAAAGTTAATGACTATATAGATAACTTAATTTCACCGACTCTGGGAATATGATAAATATTCCCAAAAGTTTTGTTTATTTAAGATTTTAAAAATAAAAGTGAACAAATGTTTTGTTTAATTTAACGTTTTTAAGAATATAATTTTTGAAAATTGCTTTAATTTTTATAATAAAAATTCAAAAATTGTTTTTTAGGACTCAAGTCCAAAAATATAATATGATATTGTCCTATTAGATTTTATTTGTTGCTTTTCAAAAAGTTCGATCATTTGGCAAAAAATTTGGGTGTTAATTAAAAAAAATTACATATTGACCAAACTCGATGCCATATTGCACAAAAAAAAATTGCCAACAACAAATTACTCATAGTGTTTTTGGGGCGATATGACATTTTATTTTTGGCCTTTATGGTTTTGGGAGCCATTACCTAAAATTTTATGAAAACTTACGTTAGTTCAATAATAAATTAATATGGACGAGTTCGAGTGCAAATTAATTGGTTTCATGAAATCGTGCATATAATTTTCTCAGTGTAGTGGTCATCTAAGGAGATTTTTTTTTGATTGTACATTATGCTAAGTTAATTAATTTAATTTCTTTGCATTATTTAGATTCTAAAACGTTAAAGTTTATTGAACCACAAAGTCCATTTATGAGCAATGTTTTCATAATATGACTTTGTAAAATTTCATGTCAATATACGCACGCACAGTGGGTATATATCACATAATTTTTGGATATAATTCGGCCATTTCTTAAGTAGTTGTTCGATTGCAACGAAATTTGTAACTGGCATAAGTGACGTAATATTAAGATTAAGTTTTCCAAACCCCCCCGCTTGGTCGGCAATATGATCACCCAAAATACGGAACTTTTTTCATATAAAATTTTTAGTGTTCGCCATTTTTTGGTGCTAATTCAAAAAACATATTTATATGTGTGGGCTATCTCTAATAGTTTACGGGATATTAACATTTAAAAATGTGAAATTTGGTCCGACTCAGGACCAATTTTTTTTTTTTTGTGATAAGCGGACCACTAAGTAAAAGAAATGGCCAAACTATTTCCAAAAATATAACCCACTGTGGGACTTCTGTCAATATGACATAAAATTACGATGAATACAACAACAACAAAAAACCCTATATTGTTGTTAAAAAGGCTTGTTACAACAACAGTCAATACTAGTAAAGTTTGCCAGTAAAGTCATTGCACTTAAGCCATTCATGACAATCAGTCAGACACTCATAAATATACACCGAGAGAATTATCTTCACGATATTTATACATATTTTTAGAAAAAAAAACATAAATCTATTTATGAACGGTTTCACACAAACTGTTCATTAATTTTCAGAAATTTTTCATTCACTTTGTGAAAAATTTCATTACTTTTCGTCCACTAAAATTATTTATGTGTAGAATAGACATTGAGCCTTTTGCCTTTATTTAACAGTCTTTTATTTATAGTTAGGTTTAAATTTATTATTTATTTATGTGTATGTCGAATGGATAAAATTGTAAAGGATATTTCTTTTCATAGGAAAAGAGAGGTTTTATTTTGTGAAAAAAGGCGAATGCAAAAAAAAAACACCAGCAGTTCCGTGTTGGCTAAAGTTATGTAAATATTTTAAGTATTGTATTAAGTCAGCAAAGTCAATGCAGCAGGCAGTGGGTTAGTAATGAATATTAATAAGTTTTTTTTTATCAAAAAAAAAAAAAAACAAATGCAATACAATACAATAATTGAAATTAAATTAAAAAATATCGTAACACAAAAAAGTTCTAATAACGATAACATTTATTTATTTAATTGTATTAAAAGTTTTGATATAATTTTCATTTAATTAGCCGGCTCATAATCATCTTCATTCATTTAAATTTAAATTGAACACGTCATTTTGGTTTTAATATATAACTAAGGTATTTATTTACCAACTACCTTAATTAATGGCGAGACATTTTTAAATTAATAATTTGCAACTGTTATTGTTATGACTGACTATGCTTATGCCTATCACAGTTAGAGACTGATGTATATCAAATAATTATAGTATTTTCAGCTAAAAAAAAACACTTTTTGTAATGTATTTACACGCCCAACACGCTTTATACTTCCCTTTCCTTTTTACAGTTAACGGAAGTGCGATTAGTACAGATTAAAGTGAAGTTTAAATAAGAAATAGAAAAAAAAAAATGCTTTGAAAAGTTATTACAAATGACATACTACACAGTTGTGTCATATCTTTGGCACAGATATTTTAATATTTTAATAACTTCACAAGGTTAAGCAGTAGCCTGACCTCGATTTGTAGGGAAATTTTAGAAAATGGTGATATCAATGTGCGTCGGACTAAAAAAAAAATCTTTTTTATCTAAAAAAAAAATGTCTGAAAAGTTTGAAGCTAATGTGCGAATTGATGGACGCAAAAATTTATTGAAAATTAAAACTGTGTTTATATGGGGAAAAAATAACTTTTTTTCAGTATTTTTTTTTTTTAATTTAACTATTAATGTCGTAATAGTTTTTATTATTGATGATAAATTAATCGACATAAAGATAAGATTATGTTTTCAAAAAAGTATAAAAATCAAAAATCGGTTAAGAACTAGTCTAGTAATAAAAAACGCACAGGCCACTAATGTGTCAAATAACATGTTTTTTTCGACCTTTAATTGTGCAATGAAAATGAAAATTATTCAAGTTCGAGGCCATACTCCATAGATTTGTCCTAACAAATAATCTATAGATTTTTTTGTTTTCAAATTTATTATTTGACCCATTCAGGAATGTGTTGATAGATCTATTTCGGGAATTTTCTAGGTTCCCATCATCAGAACACGTTTTGAAAGCAGTAACAATCCCATGCCAAACATCAAACCTTCATATAAACTAGTTTACTCACTACATGAGAACTAATATATGAGCTTGAAGATAAAGATTATAACCATTGATCAAAAAATATATTGAAAACTTGTTTGTTATGTGCAAGGTCCACCTCTGGTGGATATTCAATACACGTTTTTTGTTTTTCTCTCCTTTTTTAATTTGAGTAAAAAGTGATTAATATCGTATACCTTCCCAAAAACCCAAAAAGAAAATTGTTATTGCCATACCAAATGTTTTTTTGTAAAAGTGTTGTTGCCATACCAAGTGTTTTTTTATAGCTTGCATTTTATAACATTGAGTTTAAACCGGCATGAAATTCTCATTTAGTTAGTAGATTTATTTATACTTATGTTAACAAATTCGCACAGAAATTAGTTTTTTCTTTCTATTGAAGCGTAGGGACTATGGCAAATTTTTTTTGGGATTTTTTCTTTGGAGAAATCAGCCCTTTTGTTGAAATCAGAGTATTTTTTTTTTTGTTTGAAAGAATTTTTAATTTATTTTTTGCAGTTTCTTTCTGTTTAAAAAAATTTTAAATTTTTTTTAAACGAAATTAAACTTTGAAAATTACATTATCACTTTCATGATAGTGTTTTAGAATAAATAAATATTCAGATTTAAACAACTGAAACTAAATAATTTAACTTAATAAAGTAATAAACCTAATAAGAATTAATATATAATCTAACTGGAATAAATTAAAAATATTTATTACTAATGCCACTAAACACACACATTTAAAAAAAACAACTACATAAATATTACAAAAAACAACAACAATGTGTTGATGTTTGCTTTTGAGCGATAATATCAAAAAATGTCAAGCAAGTTCCGAAATTGAGCAAATATTTAATTGACTTAATTAATTTTTAATTGACAGCTTTTAACATTTTCAACAGACCGATTTAATTGAAAAAGGTTGGAAAATATTTTTTTCTGTGTAACCACTGCAACATATTTTGTTTTTTAAATATACTCATGAATTCTGAGATATGAAATATGTTTTTTTTAGGATGTCGTTAACCAGGTGACATCAAAAACGGACACAATTTTGAGATATTTTCCAAATCTCAAATTTGAAATGTTAAAAAATTTTCTGCAACAAAATCGAAAAGATTAAGATTTAAACTTCATGGAACTGTAAAATACATTTTAGAGAATCAAAATAAATTTTTTTAAAAATATCCCCCGGTACACTTGGGTAGGATAACTATTTGATTTTTTGCGGATTTAAAAGAAATTGTGTTTTTTGGTAATAAGAAGGCTACTTTCTTGTCATAAACTACTTATAATCTAAAATTAGCTAGTTTTGCATCTTTTGTTTGTTGTTTTATTTAATCCTTATTACTCCAGGTTTAAAAACATTTTTTTTTTTGGACATCATTAACCCATGTGCATCTATGGCCCAAAATAACCCCATTAATTTCAATTTAAAAAAAACGTGGAAGCTTTGCTTAGTACTATTGAATTTTATTGTAAAGTTGCTGTGCTTTGAATTTTGGGCAAATTGAACAACGTTAACCCCTGCCAAATTGAGATAAAAGGAGATACTGCCGAAGTTTGTTTTTTATTTGAACAAAAAGCATTTAAAAGCTCTTTTATTTAACATATCGGGCCAAAGCCATTCTTTCAATCCACTGAAACAATATTCTGATTAAATTAACCCTTAGATGATCTTGGTGTTAAAATTACCCTTAGTTTAAAATTCTCTAAAAAAACTATTTTGTGTTATGCTAACACTTTTCAATTAAGGATCATTTTGACACCAACAGCATCTAAGGTTATTTTAGTTTGCAATATTTTTTTAAAGGATTAAAAGCGTGGCTTATCCAGGTATGAGAAATAAATATTTTTTTATTTTACATATCTGGCCAAAGGAATTCCTTTAAAAAAATCCAATTTTCCCACTGTCGAAAATGGACAATTTTTATTAAAAACTCCCAAAATTCGAAATTTTGAAAAATTTATTTTTTATTAATTCATTTATTCCTTTAATATACTGAAAACTATTCAGATATGGAATTCGTACTTCATTGAATATCATTAATCCATTTAAGTCTGGAATCAGAAATGATGAACAAATTTGATAAGAATGCAAAAACTTTTTTAAAAATAAATTTTAAAGATTTTTAACTAACGCAAAAAAAAGGAATTGTTTAAAGTACCAAATGAAAAAATTGTACTTTTGCCAAAATTATGAACTACAAATCGATACCATTTTGTTCTAAATTTGATGATTTAAATAAATATTTAATGTATATCAGTATAAGATTACACTACTCAACTAATTTAATTTTTTTGCAGAGACTGTCTTTTATATACATATCTTACAAGGAAACTACACAGTGGTAAATCCGCTGACTTGAATGAAACTTGGATATGTTCTAGAGGAAAAAAATATATTGGACACGTATTTTTTTGTCGTGCAATCTTTTAGGGTTAAAAAGTGGGGTAAAAAATTACCCAATTTGACGTTTTTAAAATATATTTCTTTGTATAAGCTATTAAACTATATGCAAATAGGGTATCACATGAAAGGTATTTTAAAGACGTATATACTAGTATATAAAACATTTCAGTGCATATCCGCTCATTTTGTTATTCGAAAAACTATTTTTTCGAATACACCACCATTCGTATGGGAAGTTGTTGTTGTTTTAAGTTCAAATTAACAAATAAAAATGCGTAATTTTATCGATGTTGTGTGTGGGCTTATTTAAATTTTCCTAATAGTTCGGCTGTAACGCGACTTTTCCCGAACAGCTTTTATAGTCCACATTAGAAATATTTCAAATAAATATTTCAATATAAACATTACGCGTATCAACATTTTTGATTTCTCAAGTTCTTGAATACTGCGTACTGAAATCTGATTTTATTAAATTGTAAAGATGTTTTTATACAAAAATTGTGCAAGTTTTGAAACCCTTTTTAACACCGAAAAGTGCGTTTGCACATATAAAAAATATACGTGTTTTACACTTTTTTGTCCTCAACAACATATCCAAGTTTCATTAAATTGCATATCAAATTTAAGCTATCACTGATGGCTCTAAGCAGTCGAATGGGAACACGAGTGCGGGCGTCTTCGGACCAGGCTTCCAGCGTGCCTTAGCTATGGGAAAATATCCGTCCATTTTTCAGGCGGAGATTTGGGCCATTTGTGTCTGTGCAGGGGAATGCCTGCGAAGGGGAACTCGCAGATCTCGCATCTACATTCTTTCCGACCCAGCGGGAAATAGACCAGTTACTGGTACGGTCACGTGACTAGAACTTTGTGTGCATGAACCTGTCCTAGTTTCGGTTCTGTTATATGAAAAAGACCGGTACTTTTAACATGGGTTTGTCATAGGAGGTGACAATTTCCACCTTTTGAGCGAATTGAGATATATCGGAGAACTTGTCGAATATAACATATCACCGAACTGGTTTAAGTGAATCTGCAACAGAACGAGTTGAAAGTATCTAGTATGCAACTAGTCTCATGTTATTCATTATTTGATATGTAGGAGGACCAGTTCGAAATTAAATATTACGTTACTGGTTTAAGCGTACAAATCACAGTACTCACGAAAACTATTTAGTAAAATACTAGTTAAATATTAATCGCAATGCTTTATGTTACGGACTTGTACAAAATTAATACAAAATTAATACAAAATTAATAATTTCGTGACATATCATTAAACTGGGATAAGCGAACAAGTTACAGGACAAAATAAAAGTAATTGGCATGTCACCTGCTACTTTTTATTCCGCATGTGCCATATTATGTACGGGTTACAAAAAGAATATGGACGGATCCAATCACTGAACTTTCCTAAAAAATTATGTCACATTACCTGTTTTTATAATATTGCGCAAGTCCCCAAAAAATTATTTTTTATTAAATAACAGAAAAATGAATTGTCCAAATGCCGTTTTTGAGCCAAACTCTTTGGTCGAACTCAATAATTTTATAATTTTGCAGACTCTAACCTATGGGAAATTAAGACGAAGTGGAACCAATAACTTTATATGCAACGGGCCTGTCAATTTAACAAGGCAATGTCATCGAAGGGGAAAATTGATACCATGTAACATGTCACAGACCTAACCTGGGACATGTCCTCGAACGTTGCCTTCTAGAATAGTTTTCTGACATGGATTTTTGTCGCACATGCAATTATACTATGTGATAATTTCTACAGTTTTTTTTGAATCATTTCATTATTAGGTCCGATGTGTAACAGTCAATGGATTGATTGTTTCTGCACCGATTGCCATTTTTTTATACACACCTAATTATTTTGCACCAGTTCAGAGTTACTTCACAATTTCTACTGTTACAGCCCTAGTTACTTTGGTCCGCTTTAGTGTTATGTTAGTTTTTTTCGAGTTACATGATACATCATGAATAAACCAGCCAAATTGCTGCCACCATTTAAATAATCACGTGGTTGGATATTTTGCTGAAATTGCCACTCTTTCATACACCGAAGTCTTGGTTTATACCAGTTTTGCGACGTGTCTCCTTTTCACGTATCACAGATTTGTCACTTCGGATGAATCGACCCTTCATTTCCCGTAGGGGACAGTCAGGCTGCACTGAGTGCCTTAATGGCCTATAAGGTGTCGTCCGGGTTGGTCATGGAATGCATTCAGACTCTCAATAGGCTCGGTAGAGGCAACTCTCTAACCTTAGGGTGGATTCCTGGTCATGAGGGGCATGAGGGCAACGAGAGGGCAGATTTTCTTGCCAACCGCGGGGCCCGAAAGCCCTTTATTGGTCCTGAACCATTCTGTGGAATACCTGCGGGGTATGTTAGGGAAAGGCTCAGGGCATGGAGAGAGTCGGAATTCTCTGGTTACTGGGAAAACTCTCCTGGTCAGCGCCAGGCTAAAAGATTGATCTCTTTTTCCAGTAGGGGGTCGAGGCGACTCTTGTCGCTTGAAAGGGAGGGTTTGAGGACCCTGGCGTCGTACTTAACTGGACACTGTAATCTCAGATACCATCTGCACAAGAAGGGTCAATCGGACACGGATTTGAGTAGGTTTTGCGAGACCTCGGAGCATGTTCTCTGCGAATGTCCCAGGCTTTGTAATAGGAGACTTAGGTTTCTAGGTGATCGCTTCATTTCGCCTTCCGACATCGCGAACATTTTGCCTAATAGGATAATTGGCCTTATAGGTAGCTTGAATCTGTAGGTAGCCTTAGGCAGCACAAAAGACCTACATTGGTCGCGGTGCATAGTGCTTTCTGATCTAATCTAATCTATTGTATGAAATTGTACGAAATTTAATTTTTTTCTAAAATTTCATATAAAAAATATATTTTTAAGCTATTTTAACAATTAGTTTTAGAAAATTCCTTCGCGGTATCTTCAAAAGTAAAGTATATTCTAACTTTAAACGCGGCTTCCTTAAAATTGTTAGGTGATGGAAAAATTTGGATGCCGGATTTGGAATCAGAGCATCAAGAGTATCTCAATCTCATATCGGCATTCCAACCAATTAAGCTTGTCGAGCTGTGTAATTCGTCGTTATTAATTTTCTACATAAATTATGATGTTTGATTGTAGTGAATGAAGAGGAAAGAAGTCATGAATATTTTCCCCAAGTAATGTGTTAATTGCATGATGCTGGCAAATTATTCTAGTGGAAAGAGTGAGCGAACACAAATAACATAACACAGGACTGGAAAGAAAACACAGTTAGACAGACAGACGACATTTAGACGAAGTTTTGTTTAAAAAAAGGGAATATCATACGAGTATACCAACTTTACATACACACTTTTTTGTTGGGGCGTAAAACCGAAAAACACATTTCACGGTTGTGTGCTCTTTATACTATACGTAGACAAACAGACACATACATACATATATACATATATGTATGCACAATATGAATAAGCGTATTTGTTTAATAGTGTGATTGGTATATCTCTTTGATAATGTCTGTGCGAGTGTAGGTAAGTTTATGTAAATAAATCGAATTTTTGAATTTTGACGCTTTGGTAATCATCAAATTGAACCAATAACAAAAAAATTGAAAGTCACTTTTTTTGGTAAAATATTGTTTTTAAACAGGAGGGTGCATATTTAAATAACTTCACATGAAGCAAAATTTACAGGAGGTAGATTAATACACAACAACGAAAAACTCTTATTGTTAAATGTAAACATTTTGTCAACATTGACTTTAGGTGTAAATATTTGAGTAAAAACAGTTAATAGGGAATTTCAATACATTAAACAAAATAAATTTGTTATTTATTATAAGTTTTATTTTAAGTGACCAACCGATTTATTTTAAGTAATCGGTTTGGAGTTAAAATGTATTTAAGATTTATGTATATAAGGAATTTAAAAAATTTTGGCCACTTTGAGTGAAATAAAATTTGTTTTTGTGACATGATTATCCTTTTTTGTATGTGCTAGCCGATGTGTAAGAATGCTAATTTCTAGAATGCGTTAATCATTTCTCTTTGACGATGCAAAAATTATGGAGGTTTTAAGTTTAAATCCAAATTAAAATTATTAAAATTACAGTTTTTATAGATCTCATTGTATTTTGAGATCTTTAACTAATTTGTGTATTATAACAGTCAATAAAAATACACTGAAAAATATTTTTGTCATATATTAGAACTTAAAAAGAAACCCGCGATTATTTTGAAAAACAAGAATTTTTTGCCGGTTTTATGATATTTAATTGAGTTTCATTTCCAGGAAATCATATTTAATACTTTTAAATTCGCAAAACAAATAATTTTATACAGTTTTATTAGAGATTATTTTTAATTTATAACGAGCTTAAACATATTAGCTAGGCTGATACTAGTATTTCGACCTGGCTAAAGATCTCATCAGAACACAAAGTTTTAGTAAAGCTATAGCCTCCAGAATAGGCAGAGCTTTAACAAAAATCGTATTAATCATCAATTTTGCTTCATTCTGACTTTAATAAACTTTGAAGACCAAAAATGTTCTATTTATAAAAAAAAAAATTAAGTTGTTACTCTGGCTCAAGTAATATTTTGTACAGTTTTATAAGTTTTTTGTTTTTATATACATCGATTTGATTTGTTTTATTGTTCTAAATATACGGAGGTTGGAAGCTCGTTATATAAAAAAAACAACGAATTTTAATTTTGTTAATATAATTTAAAGTCCTTAAAATGTGTTGATGCTTTTTCGATTTTGTGTTTAGCTCATTCAAATCTTTTAATTTATGTACGTTTAGGCGGGATGTACACACAGAGAAATAAAGTGCCAACCGAATTGAAAAGTGTATTTTAATGGTAACAACTTATAAATTCAGTTAGTATAACGATTTTTGAATTAGATTTCTGAATATTTTGGGTGTTGCAACTAAAACTTAGTTAAATTAACTGAACTTTGTTGTGAAAACTAATGTTAAGTTGTACCAACCGACTGAAATTCGTAATAACTGAAATTGAGTGTTAGTAGCCGAATTTCAGTTGGCAAATAGCTACATTTTTTTCTGTGTGTATACAGTTTTTTAGTTGTAATAAAGCGAAACGTGTTTTTAAAAAGCTTCAGCTGTAGTCGCTAGAAATTAAATAAATTAAATTTTTTTGCACTTAATCAATTTAGTCCATCGTAAAGATTTACTAAAGAGACCTAAAAATAAAAAAGTTAGTCGATAACAACAGGAAAAATTAGCTCAACTAAATTGGAACCTGTTTAACAGATTTTTGAACTAACTAATTGGCTACCCCAATTTTGACAAAAACTTGGATAAGAAAATATATCAATTTAATTTTGTATTTGAAATATGACTTTTTTAATAAGGTATTTACAGTAGAAGATGTTTTGAATTAAGAAAATATAACCCCATGTAAAAAAATATTTTGTGAATTCATTATATCCCAAAAATGAGAACATCTAATAGTATCATCTGATACAATTAGACATTATTTTATACAATTGGATCTAGTTTGATGAAATTAGATATAGTTTGATACAATTGTATTCGAATTTTGTCCCCACCCAATTAGATATAATTGTATACAAGTATATGCAATTAATTGTGACATATGTATGTAATCATATATAGATCGATATCTAATTATATATTTATACATATTGCAATATATGAAGTGTTATATAGAGGAAGATACAATTATATATTTGAGATATAATTTTATATAATCTTATACAAATACATATTATACAATATAACATTATAAATAACAGTCTGAAGTAATATATAACTAAAAAAAAAACTTTTTTACTTGGGATTAAAATTATAACAAAGTTGATTTCATAGATTAAGAGGCACTTTAAACAAAGATTCTTTTCCATGATTTTATTGCATGCAAATCTTCTTTGTGGGCGAGTGTTGCGGAGAAGTAGCTTTTTGCATGCAAAAAAAAATTATGGAAACGACTCATCGTCTAAATTGCCTCTTACTTTTATTACAATTTTTATTTTTCTTGGTATTTTATAAATTCATTTTAAATATTAAATCTTCGGTAGCAAATTAAATTTAAAAAAACAACAGCAACATAAAAATTTACCGTCGCTTTAAATATTTTATGTTTTCTTAACAAATTTTTCCATAACATTAAATCAACCCCCTTTTTGTTTGTTTGTTGCGATTATTCTGGTAGTTAATGTTGAACTTGAAACTTTTGAAATAATTTGGTTTGAAAAATGTTTTAGACACTATGACTTCTACTCCTCCCCCTTTTTGCATAAAATAAGTATGTTTTCAAAAACTTTAAATTTCATTTTATAACACGTGCACAAACATCAAACATATTGCAATGAGAGACCATAGTAATGACTAGGGCAAGGAATTTCATGCTAATAAATAAGGAAAATATGCGCTTAAAATATACAGTAAAGAGTCCAAAATTTGTGCTTAAAATACGCATTTAAATCGTAATATGCAAAAGAAAAAAAAACAAATATGCACTAAAAATCCAAAAATATGCACTACAATTAAAAAAATATGCACGTACAACTTTTGGATTTTTAAAAATCGATTTTTTATCGAGATTTTTGGTTTCAAAATGAAATCTGATATAAATATCTAACAAATGGCAACTAGATGCTATGTTCAGGGTTACAAATGTTTTATTTTGTTTATTTTTAATTAAAATTTAATTTTAATTTTTACAAAATATGAAATTAAATTGAAAATATGCAACAAAAATTCCAAAATATGTCATATATTTATTTATAGCAAAATCTGCATTTATAACAAAATATGCAAAGGAAAATAGATGCAATTTTGTTGTAAATTTTTTGATTCGTTAAAGTATTTGATCAAAATCGATTCTGAGCTACTGACTACAAACATGCATTAAATTCCTTGCCCTAGTAATGACTTTGTAACACTTAAAATTTAAAAAAAGTTAAAAGGTAACAATTGTTTAATTTCTGTCCTTTTTACCCCCTTTTTATTGTGTTTTTATGTTTTTGTATGTAAAATAGTCATAGACATAAAAATTGTTGCTTCTGGTAAAGTATTTGGTTTTTGTAATTTCTCTACAGAATCTATCCGCTCCCCTCCCTTCCCCTTCAGGTCTTAATCGAATATTATAACACCACAGGCGGTACAGCAAAAAAAAAAAAAAAAATAAAACCCATAATGGGGTAAGAAAATGCTAGTTCAAAGTGACATATGTTTAACGTGATATAAAATGTTATTTAGGTTTTTTATTTTGAAATTGTAAAATATTTAGAATACCTTAATTGTACATGAGAGTCAAGTTTAAATTAAACTTTATATTGTTTGTCTAGATCAACTGTTCCCAACGGGGGAGTCCGTAGGAGTATTCCAGGTGGTCCGCAAGGAGTTCCGACAAATTAAAAAAACATTTCAAAATATTTTTTTGCAATTTTATTAATACTTAAAATTATTAAAATAATAATAGAACATTTTCTTTTTGGACTCCATTGGTGAGTTACAACAAGTAGATGCTTTTAATAATTGTGCACCATAATTTATATTTAATTGATTCTATTAACAATTTGTAAAGTTGTTTATGCTGTTCATATCTGTTTTTGAATTTTAAACAATAATGTTGTTTTGTTAAATTTAAAATCCCTACTAGCAAACAAACTCTAAATATGAGATTTCTACTTATTTCGTGCGCCCCGGTAGGCTAGTTGGTAGCGTGCTGGCTTATTAGTGAGGGGGTCTTGGGTTCGATTCCCACCAGAGGCACTGGTCTGTTTTCGCTACTACGCGCCGAAAGCCATAGTAGCTAGTGCTCGGTTAGGGTAATAGTGCACTCAAAAAAAAAGTTTGTAAAGTCAGCAAAAATTTTTGCTGAGTCAGCAAAATTTTAGTCAGGAGGGTGCTAGCAAAAAAATTGCTAATGTCAGCAAAATCTTTTGCTGAAAAACAGCGAGCTGATTGTCTAATTGATGCTTTCTTTTAAAGGACGCAACTGCCGAAGATAATTATAGAAACGAAACGAAAAAATAAACAAAAACAAACGAAACGAAAAAAACAACCCTTTTTTTTTGCAATAAGAAAAAGGAACCATAAAAATCTACCTATGATGTGTGTTTTTGTCTTTCGCTTTTCTCTGTCTACATGTCTGTGTATGTTTGTTTGTTTGCAATTTGACCACACTAGATTATAAATCTATAAACATTTAGTTTAGAAATACATATTAAATTTAAATATTTTATTTTGTCTTTTATTTAATTAAAAGACAATTATTTTCACAAGCCGGTGACAACGCAAAATTTAAGTTGTTTTAATCCTCAATTTTGTTTTATGTATGAAAAACAGATACAAAAGTTGGTTGTTTTTTTTTTATATGTCGTATTAGAGTTGTACTTTTTAGTATCATTTTCCTCTTCTCTACTACATCTTGACATGCCGCGACATCTGCTTCATTCTGCGTATATCTTTCAATCTGGTTGTCGTCCACACTATTAATGTGCTTATCAGCACAATTTTTTTTTAGCAAAATTAATTAGTAAAACATTAGTATATTAGTAAAGCATTATTATAAAACAGTTAAGTGCTGAATAAGTATAACAAAAATTTTAGCTGAAAACACGAGTTTAGCAAAAAAAAATTGCTAAAAAATAGTATACCTGATTTACAAGACGTTGTACTAACTTTTGTACTAACTTATTTTTTTGAGTGTATATAATTTGTAATTATATTAATATTAATTAATAAAAAAAAAAAACTTATTTCTAAAAATAATAAATATTTAAAAATAAAACTTTAAAAATTTGATTTTTTTTTTTAATTTATGACCTTGAGCCAAACCAAAAAACCTCATCACATATTAAAACAACAGGTCAACTATAAATTTCTAACAATTTTAATTTTATTTATGAAAGCAATTTATTAAAAAGAGCTTTTTTTAATCAAAAACTTATTAAAAAAAATCCGGATTAAAAAAAAAATATGATCCCATAATTAATCATAGAAAATTTCATCCGAAAAATGTCCCGATTAAATTGTATCAAATTACATCTAATGGTATCATATTAGATTAATTTAGATACACTTAGAATTGATTTGATATAGTTTTGTACAAATTTTCTGCTCATCCAATTTAATTAAATGATACTTTATACTATAAGAGTATATGTAACATAATATAATCGTATATAATATGGTCTATATATTATATTAATTATACATATCGTATGTTGTTAATGCCAAAAATTTCAATTTAACTTGGCCATTAACTCATAAAACTTCTACCCCTAAATTCCTAGATTTTATAGACAAAGGCTGAATGTTATGAAAGATAGAAAGTCACCGAGATAACTTTCTATCTCTTTTCCCCCATTAAAGCCTAAAATAAATGTCAAATCAACCGAAAAGTCATAGATACATATATCCGGTAAAATAAGAATTACAACCTTCCTTGTCAACTTAATATTTGTACTGGTAAGATCTATTTCCATTTTTTGTCCAATAAAATTCAATATTCCAAATAGTAATTTCGACTTTTTTTGTCTTTTATTTCTTTTGGTACTATTTGGGATAAACCGACTGAGAATAAAATCATATGGTGATTTTATTTGGGCTCAGAGACTTCTTTCCATCAGTTATCCAGGAATTCACACACACCACAACAGTGTACTCCACATAATCATATGGTTTCTTCAAATTTTTAAAACATTGATATTATGTATTCTCATATAACTCGCATATAACTTGTAAATATGGTAAAGTTATATTAAACATATATTTTTTAAATTAATCAAAGATTACTTTTAAATTGTTAAATGATAGCGCAGAAATTAATTTATAATTTATGAAACTAAGAATTTGAAATTAAAATGTTTGTATTGTTAAACATTCTACTTTTAATTTTCTTAATTAAAATAATTAATCACGATTTAATCTATATTTTGTGCAAAATCCAATTATGTTTTCAATTTTATAAATTTCAGATCTACACATTAAGCTTTCTGCTAAAATTTCAAATTGAAAAATTACAAATGAAATTTTCTAAATTTTTGATTGTAAACCAGAATTTAATTTGTAATGTTTAACAATCCAACACGAAATTTAAGTTTCAATTTAAAATTGGCATTGAACATTTTAGATCAATGTAAAACAAAATTTTAATAATATTTCATATACTATTTTACTTAACATTATATTAAGCCCTATAAAATTATATATGAAATCATGCTAATTAATACATAGCATATGTAGTACACATCTATGGCAATATCCGTCAATTTATTATATTAATATGTGAAGAGACGGGTTAGAGGGAGTAGGGTACGTTAGGGGTATCTAACTTTGTATATATTTGTGTATATATATTTATCCAAATACAAGTAAAACAAATATATTTCAAAAATAACGTTATAATAAGAAAATGGGGTTTTTTATTTTTGCTTTTATAACCCTGGTTTTAGGGTTAGGTTTTTGTGTTAATAATTCTATTAAATTTCATTTGAACTCTAACTTTAAGTCTAACTTTTTAATTTGCTTTAATGCAATGTTTTACCGTGTTTGTTTTGTTTGTGTACTTAAGTTTTAGTTTTAAATCACTTTAGTTTTAATCACTGTGGCTGCTTGTTCCTGTTGTTGATGTTGTTGAAGTAAGGCTGTTGAGGGTCTTGTTGTTAGATCACAAGTGAAAATCAAACCAAAAACCGACAGCTAATGCTGATCTTTTAATGTTGGCTGCAGTGACATTAAATTATACACTAGAGGGTGTTACTGTTGTCAGAGTTGGGCCTTCTTCACTGTTCATCAAAATGAACAATATGTATGACATCCATACTATGTAATTTTTCATTGGCATTGAAATATAATTGGCATGGTCATTGACAATGCCAACAAATTTCATTACCATTCCAATGGCAATAAATTTTTTTTAATTGATTAAGCCAATGGTAATGAAATGGCGCCAGTGCCTAAAACAATCAATTGTAATTGACGAAAAAACAATGGTTTTTAAACGGCGTTTTGTTGTAGAAAATAGATAACAAATTTTAAATGTAAGTCCCAACTTTAAAAGTATTCGATATTTTATTGAAGTTTTAGCACGTTTACACTATTCAGACTTGTTTAGTAACTGATAAATCATGACAGATTAACTTTTAATAATATAAACTTGACAAAAAACTGAATATTTATGAAATAAATACGCAAATATATGATTTTTATCTAAATTTACAAACAATAAATAACAATAACAAACAATTACAACAATTAATTATAATTGTCTGTTAAAGGCATTGTCAATGATTAATGCCAATTAAAACAAAATTTTATTGGTATTGTTTTTAAGCAATTGTAAGGCCAAACATTTAAGTACCATTGACATCAAGCAATGCCGATTAAATCGTCAATTAATTAGTCCATTCAATTAACTAGTCCCATGCAAATTCAAAATAAAATTATAAAGGGTGATTTTTTAGCAACTTTCTTTTTGTTTTTGGCAGCTCAGCTGTTTTCCTGTAACATGTTACTGCTAAACATATTCAGTTTGGTCTATAATTTAACCATGAATCGACTTACAAACGAACAACGCTTGAAGATTATTGAATTTTATTATCAAAATTCATGTGCGGTTAAGAAAGTGCATCGTGCAGTTCTTACAATTTATGGTCAGTTTGGGCGACCTTCTGAGGCGGAATCTTGTGACTAAATTTCGCACCAAATTTACATTATTGGACATTAAACCACCAACACGCATACGTAGAGTGCGGACAGAGGAAAATATCGCAGCTGTATCCGCCAGTGTTGTTGAAGACCGTGAATTATCGATTCGGCGCCGTTCGCAGCAATTGGGTCTCTGTTACTCCACTACGTGGAAAGTAAAACCTTTTAAAATACAGCTGGTGCAAGAATTGAAGCTCCAAGACCTACCACAACGGCCACTTTTTTTTAATCGGAAAATTGTGTTCAGCGACGAATCTCATTTCTGGTTGAATTGATACGTGAACATGCAAAATTGCCGTATTTGGTGTGAAGAGCAGCCAGAAGCATTGCAAGAACTGCCAATGTATCCCGAAAAATGCACTGTTTGGTGTGGATTATGGCCGGAGGCATCATTGGACCGTACTTTTTTAAAGACGATGAAGGCAGGAACGTTACTGTGAATGGCGAGCGCTAAAGTGAGATGACTACAATTTTTATTTTCCCAAAATGGAAGAGCTGGACTTGGGTGACATGTGGTTTCAACAAGTCGGTGCCACCTGTTACACAGCACGCAAAACAATGGCCCCATTGAGAGGCGAGTTCGGTGAACAGTTTATTTCACGTTTGGGGCCGGTCAATTGGCCGCTTGGGGCTATGTTCAGGCACATGTCTATAGGGACAAGCCCGCTCTGGAAGCCAATGGTGAAGAATTTATTAGTGAAATACCGGCCGATATGTTGAAGAGAGTGTGCCAAAATTGGACCCAGCGTATGAACCATATGAGGAGTAGCCGCAGTCTACATTTACATGAAATCATCTTTAAACATTGAATTATATAGATCGTTCTATCGACTCAAATAAAGATTTCAGACATTTCTCTAAATTTTATTTTTGTTTTTTTTTTTAATCAAATCCGAAAGCTCTTAAAAAAATCACCCTTTATATGATCATATGAGCCATCACATATATCAGACGATCCAGAGGAGGAAAAATGGGACATTTTCTCCCCCAAAATAAAATTTTTTAGTACAAAAAATGTGAAAAATATGAAAAACGTTAATTAAAAATACTCTAACTTCACTCCCCAATTTTTCTGGATGCGAGCCTGCAGACATCCATATTAATCTATATAAACCCGATCAAAAAAAAGTTAAATCTCAAACACAAAATCAGATCTCATTTGATATATATCGATATTTATTCTTATCCAAGTTTAAATTGAGGTAGGTATCCAGTAATATACGATTAGGTCCCTTAAATATATTACTAGATTAAGTTAGATGGAAATTTATCTCAAAATTGGGGTATACAAAAATATCTAATTTAAAATCGTGATAGATCCTAAAATATTGTGGGATTAATTTAGATATACTGGGATCTAATAAGATACAAAAAGATAAGTTATTTTTGGTGGATAGAATGAGACACTTTGAGATTAAATGGGATTTACTTAGAGTCCACGACATCTATTAATTTTTATAAAAATATAAAAAAATTTAAAGAAAAATCACTTAGACATCTACGCATATACAAGGTGGCGCAAAAATAACCTTCCGATGTTTTTTGGCTGTAATTTAAAAAAAAATGAAAAACTTTGATTCTTCTTGTGGATTATTTTTATTTGGTATTTTAATTTTTTTTACATCAAGTCGAGAATATGATGTCATGTAAATGGCCGCCGCCATTGATTGTCATTTGAGCCCCTTTTATGGCATTTTCCATCACTTTGGCCAAAACTTCCGGCGATAGGTCCTCACATTCTTGACGGATATTGTCTTTAAAAGCTGCAAGAGTCTGAGGCTTGTTGACATAAACCCGCGACTTCAAAAAGCCCCACAAAAAGAAGTCTGGAGCGGTCAAATCAGGCGATCTTGCTGGTCAGTGCAAATCGCCAAAACGGGAGATTAGTCGCCCGGGAAATGCATCCTTCAGCATATCGGTTGTGGCACGTGCAGTGTGTGCCGTTGCACCGTCCTGTTGGAACCACATGTTTTCCAATCCCAATTCATCAAGTTGCGGCAAAAAGAACTCGTTGATCATTGCTCTGTAGCGCTCACCATTCACAGTAACCGTTTGCCCGCGACGTCTTCGAAGAAAAAAGGTCCGATTACTCCTCCAGCGAAAACAGCACACCATACAGTGACTTTCAGCGGGTGTAATGGCACTTCGTGGGTTACACGCAGATTTTCAGTGCCCCAGAAGCGTAAATTTTGCTTATTTACGTACCCGCTAAGATGGAAATGGGCCTCATCACTCATGATTATTTTTGATGAAAAATCATCTTCCTCTTGGTGGTGATTAAGGATGGCTTGAGCGTATGTTACACGCGATTGACGGTCAGCAGCTAACAGCTGATGCACCGTCTGGACTTTGTACGGAAACATCTTCAAATCTTGTACCAAAATTCGCTGTAAAGACCGTCGACTGATACCCATTTGCGTGGCACGTCGTCTGGTCGATGTCGACGGCGCTTCCATGACATCCTCGGCTACAGCAGCAATATTCTCTGCAGAATGGCTACTCCGGGGTCTGCCACGCCTGGCAGCATCTCGTGTTGTGCCAGTCTCTTCGAGGCGAGCGGCTAAACGTCGCAGTGTTTCACCAGTAGGCGTTGGACGGCCAGGAAATCTGCGACGAAATTCACGTTGTGCCAAAGTCACCGACCGATTGTTGGTCAAATAAATAGTCACCAATATTCCGCGTTCTGGAGCAGTGTAGCGCAACATTGTTTATTAACGTGTATTTCGCATGTGTTTACTACACAAATGTCAAAACAGAACTGACATTAGGGGCCAATCGCAAAATTTATAGCATTTTCTGATAGCAGGATTACTTTTGCGCCATATAATTATGTATGGGGTTATATATAACAATATATAATTATGTCTTAAACGCATAGAAAATATTAATTATATTGGACCATATATAATCATATGTCAAACTAAATTGTTAATCTAAATATCATATATTATTATATCGTGACTTGCGTTATTCACACAAAAATATGTTTTATAATACAGTATATATTATTATATTCTAAATTATATTGCTTATATATCACCATATACGATTATATAGTGTGTTATATATGAAAATGTATTATTATATATGACAATAGATCTGTCATGTCTTATTATGTTTAGCATATATGCTTAATATCTAATTTCATAAACGCCAATATATAATAATATATGGGTAGAAAAAAATTTGAAATATGTATTAAATTTGACAAGTAAATACAAGTAGTTTTTAAAAACTACTCGTTTTTGACTCTAATATAAATGATAACAAATAATAAAAAATTTTTGGCTCAAATACTAAACCTATTTAGGAATTTTTAAATTGTTAAACAAATGTACTAACTTTTCTCACATTTTTGATGATTCTTTCTCGGGAAGCAACACTCGTTTAAGTCGAATTTGTTAAAGATGTATCATCGAATTCTACGAACTAACAATTTTAATGTTACTTCTGTTAATAAAAATTTGTTTAAGATAAACCCTCAACTAAGATAAACTGTTTTTGACAGTCTAGCAAACAAATTTTCTTATAATTTTCCATTTTTAATACGATATTCCCAAAATTTTGCAAATATTACTGAAATTTCGTTTAATTTTAACAAATTTTAAACCAAACAAAGAAATTCTTTCTCAAATCAATCGAACAATATACTTATTAAATCAAAGGCAATAATTTCACACTATTTCAAAAAGTTAATCAACATTTTTTTATATTTTGTGGGCAATAAAACAATTGTAAAGAAATTTTACTCCCGTAAATACGATTCTCGATTATAACGAACTAATTTTTCTGGTCACTAGGAATTCATCTTAATCGGGTTTGGTTTGGTTTTGTAATGTTTTCTATTTAATATAAGATTATTAAATTTTTGTTTATTTCGTTACTTCTGCTTTTATCTTAAAATATGAAAAACAAAATATTTGGTGTCCTATGAACCAGTGGAGGTGTCTTAAGAGGTCCGTGAAGCAAAAGTTGGTGGGAACCGCTGGTCTAGAGAAAGGCATGTAACTAATATGTTCTGTTTTTACTAACTGCTTGTTGTATGACTTTAATGACATACACTCAGGGAACTTCTGCTGTAAATATTTGTAGTTGTTTGAGTTGTAATACAGTATCTGTATTTTTAAATGACAAAACAGTCATTTGTAGAAGCAATTTCATTTAAAAAACAAACCACAACAAATTATTGTATTAAGACTTTACATTCAGTTTTTTTTTTTTTATTTAAAAAAATAAACCAAATTTGTGTTTATTTTTCACTGCATATGTTGTTCATTTCTACTACAATTGTGGTTAATTTTTTGAACAGTAAAAAACAAATGACAATGTTAGTTGAATTTACTGAAATGTAAATCGTCATTTTTTCAAGTAAAATTTCATTTTTTTTAACTGCATTTGCAGTGGGTTTTACCTACATAGTATTTTAAGTGTATATATTGTTCTTGTTGTGTGTTTGAAGGATTAAACCAACTTAAAATCCTTGAAATAGATATACATACTTTAAAATATATACAAATTAAACAAACGTTTGCTAGACTAAAAATAATTTAACGTCTCGCTTGAACTTTTTGACAACACATTTTTTTTTTTGGTAATACTATAGTTTAGTCATAAAAGCTTATTTACATGATATACACAGAAAAAAGTGGGTGGCAACCGAATTTAAACGTAAATTTTGGTGGCTATAACCAATAAATTCGGTTAGTACAACCATATTCAAATGTGATTTCTGATATTTTGGGTGCTGCAACTAAAATTCAGTTCAGTTGTTACCCGAATTTTGCTGTGAAAACAAATATTCATTTGTACCAACCGATTTTAGTCGAAGTAACCGATTTTTAGTTGGAAAATGACTAAAGTTTGCTTTGTGAAAAATCATGTAATATAAAAATATATCTCAAATTTCATTCCAAGTAGACTTATGTAGTTCATGAACAAACTAGTTTAATTGAACTACTCACACATTTGAACGATATGACCTAGTTCAACATTTTCGCAAACATTTCTTTAATTATGGTTGGCAACCGAATCGAATAATGGGCTTAGTAAAGATTAATGTTTGTTTCAATTTTGGTATCGCTAAAGATATTTTTTATGGGGATCGGTATTTCCGAAATATCGCCATTATTGAATAGATTTACAGAAAACTATTAAAATCGTTTTCAATGATATAAATGCTTGAATTTATTAAATTTTTATATAAAATTAGTATAATTTAATTCTTATTCTTTTAAATGAGCTTAAGATACGTTTTTTTTTATAAATTATGATTATTTATTTCCAATACTTCGTCTCCGTATTGGGTGACTTCTTCAGGGAACAATTATTATAATTTGGTTGATCAAATTTTGTTTTAACAATTAAAACTTTGTTATATATAACACAGTACAACATTTTTCAACACATTTCTGGGAATTGCAAGTGAAAGTTGCCCCAAAAATAAGAACTGCTGCATCATTCGCTTTGTCAAGCTGGCTACAGTAATAATTTAATGGAAATACGAATTTTTTTGGGTCAAGGCGGATTTTTAGCACTTTTTCTATATTTTAACACGGTTATATCTCGGTATACCGTACGGAATATCTCTTTTGTGTCTGAAGCAAAGTTGTATTGAATAGGAGAAAAAAAAAATGCGTAACAATCCTACAGGAAAAAGTGCATCCAGTGCCTTACAAATCGCAAAAATGCCCATTTCCCCCCATTTTACACCTTATTTGCTCAATAACTGGATTACAAATCCACAAATATGCTGTTTTTTTATAAACTTTATTTTGCATGAAAATAAAAATTCGGATTTTGTTTTCCCATTTTTCATCTTTTTTGCTCAATAACTGAATTACAAATCCACAAATATGCTGTCTTTTCATGAAAATAAAAATTAAAATTTTAATTTTTTTTAAACTTTTTCAACTTCACCAGTGTTTTTCTCTTTAAACAACAATATTCTTAAAGTAAGTGTTTTGCTGAGTAAATTGAGATTTAATTTTTTAAAATCTTTTAAAAATTGACAAAGTTATGGTCCTTTTTCTCCTTCATTTGACGATTGATTTTTCTGTGTAGCACAGTGTAGTTTTTATGCCGTATAACTTTTTAGTAAGCTAGAACTCTTGAATAGTGATTTATCCAGTTTTGTAAAATCAAAGCACAAGAGCAACAAATATAAAAATTTTATTATTCATAAACCCTATTCAGCGAACCCTTAAAGAAATGTGAGCAAAATTCACAAAAATCCTTTGGGTCATAATTTTTGAAATTATCTTGTAAAAATTCCATTTTTTCGTATCCTTGTCATAATGAGTTATTTTTGCAAGTTTTTTTAGATTCTTCATTGAAAAATTTAATTAAAAGTCAGCAAAATATTTCAGATTCGGAGGCTTTTTTACATAGTTTCCACAATCATGAATTGCACAGCACAACTGCACGTATGAGTGCTAATTAATATTAATTAACACTCATACGTGCCGTAGTACAATATATATTTGAAGAAATTTTTTAATTATTTTGAAAATGAAAATTATTCAAGTTCGAGGCCATACTCTTTATTTCTTAATTAGGAGATTGTCCTAACAAATAATTTATAGAGTTTTTTGTTTTCAAATTTATGAATTTACCACTTTCAGGAATGTGTTGATAGATCTATTTCGGGAATTTTCTAGGTTTCCATCTTTAGAACACGTTTTGAAAGAAAAACAAAATAAGTGTAGTAATAAAAAGGAGAATAAAAACAAAAAGCCTGTATTGTATATCTACCAAAGGTAGAGCTTGCACCTTACGAATCAAGTTATTTTTGATCAATGGTGAAAATCTTTAACTTCGAGCTCATATATTAGTTCTCATTTAGTAGGATAACTAGGTGATATGAATGTTTGATGTTTGGATGGGATTGTCACTTCTTTCAAAACGTGTTCGGAAGATGGGAACCTAGAAAATTCCCGAAATAGATCTATCAACACATTCCTGAAAGTTGTCAATTAATAAAATTGAAAACAAAAACTCTATTTATTATTTGTTAGGACAATATCTTAATAAAGAAATATAGAGTATGGCCTCGAACTTGAATAATTTTTATTTTCATTGCACAATTAATGGTCAAAAAACATAATTTTTATTTTTAATAAAAATTATATCAAACTTATTTGGAGAACTTTAATTATTTTGTGAACTAAATAATTAATTAAAAAAAAAAAAAATTGCCGTAGCTTATATCTCTGAAAACAAGAAAAATATGAAACTCTAAACTTAGGAAAAACCAACAAAAATTATAACTTTACAAAAACACAGGAAAATGGTGTTTTGAATCACAATGTTTACAGTGAAACAGTAAAAGTTTTGCATTGATTTTTTGGCTATATAGGTTCTAAGGTGTTTTCTTTCGAATAAGCTAATTTGTTTTAAAATCGGTTCCAAAAAAAAGGATTTTTGACCACCTTCTCTGAAAATGTACCAATGTGCGTCAAACAGTCTTTTTCGTTAACATACAAAGTAAATAATAAACAAGTTCCAAAGATTTTTCCATGTCGGATTTATGTAATCGGTAAGAATTTTATTCTTAATTTTAATTAAACTAATTGATTCCATAAAAATACACACAGAGACAAATTTAGCTGTTTGCCAACTGAAATTCGGTTACTTCGACTCAAATTCGATTATTACGAAGTTCAGTGGGTTGTAACAACTAAGCATTAGTTTTCGAAACAAAGTTCGGTTAATTTAACTAAATTTTAGTTGCAACACCCAAAACATTCAGAAATCTAATATAAATATCATTGTACTACTTGAATTTATAAGTTGTTACCACTAAATACACACTTCAATTCGGTTGGCACTTTATTTCTCTGAGTGTATGGATAAATAAGATAAAAACTTTAAAAATTTAATTTTCCTAGTGTTCGTTGATGTGGTACATTTTTTGTTCGCTAATGTATACCGTTAATATATTTTCTTATATTAGTTGCCTCAAGAAAATGATCTATGGTCAAAATATTCGAAAGAGTTTACCTAAAAGTTGATGTATTGGAGTATATATGTATATCCGAAAAATCGGATGTAGGGCCACATTAGCGAACTGTCCGCAAGTTATGTATTAAAAATCTTTAAATATGTACTTAGAACTTAAAAATGTGCATTTGTGACTGAATTTTTTTCAACGTTTTTGATATTGTTAATTCCAATTTAATATTTGCTGTCTTACAAAGTGGAAAAGAAATTTAAAGTTACCGTTAATCATTGTCATTGTAGTTTTTTATTTTAAATTTATAACGAGGTTTTAACCTGCGTATATATATTTACAAAAATAAAGCAAATTAAACATATTAGCTAGGTTGATACTCGATCTGGCTAAAGATATCAGCAGAACCCGAAGTTTTAGAAAAAGCTAGAGCCTCCAGAATAGGCAGAACTGTAACAAAAAACCTATTAATCATCAGTTTTGCTCCATTCTTGGCTTCTTAGTAATCAAACACGTGACTAGAGTTTTTTCCTAACAAGCATCATGAAGTTACTTAACTTTAAAGAAAAAAATGTTATATTTATATAAAAAAGTTTAGTTTTTATTCTGGCTCAAGTAATATTTTATACAGTTTTATTGTTTTCATACACACCGAGTTTATCTTTATGTTATTTTTAATTTATAACGAGCTTTCAACCTCCGTATATTTGCAAAAATTAAGCAAATCAAACATATTAGCTAGGTTGATACTTGTAGTTCATTGTAATTTTCTGTTGTGTTTCTCTTTGTGGTAATTCTTTTTTCAATATTTATGAATTTGAGAAACATGTGCACATATGTTTTTATTATATATATAAATTGTGCAAAAACACATTTTTTAATTTAACTTTAAATATGGCTTTCTTTAATCTGTTTTACCTTTTTAAAATTTTTTTTTTATAAATTATTTTCCTTTTAAGTTTTGCATTTTCTTTTCATCATTTATTTTTAAATTCTTTTGTCAAAACTTGTAAAACGTGATTTATCTGACATTTCAACAAAATACCAACTTGATGTATCATATTACAAATCCCAAATCCAATACGTTAGATTTTCAACTTTTTTTTTTTAAGTCAAGTTAAAATTAAACAAGACACTTTACAAAACATACATATGTTGCTTTCCATGTCAACTGTCCAGTTGGGATACAACTTTTTTACAATTTTTGAAAATATCAAAATGGCCCTATCCATACCATGTAGTGCATAAAAAAACAATAAGAACTGCATCTTCAGATTTTCGATATCGTTAAAAAAGGTTCCGCGTCAAATACAATTAAGTTTCGGATCAGTAAGTTCTAAAAAAATAAAAATATTTTGCAATGAAAATGAAAATTATTCAAGTTCGAGGCCATACTCTATATTTCTTCATTAGGATATTGTCCTAACAAATAATCTATAGAGTTTTTTGTTTTCAAATTTATTATTTGACCCTTTCAGGAATGTGTTGATAGATCTATTTCGGGAATTTTCAAGGTTCCCATCATCAGAACTCGTTTTGAAAGCGGTAACAATCCTATGCCAAAGATCAAACATTCATATGAACTAGTTTACTCACTACATGAGAACTAATATACATATGAGCTTGAAGTTAAAGATTATAACCATTGATCAAAAAATAAATTGAAAACTTGTTTGTTATGTGCAAGGTCCACCTCTGGTGGATATTCAATACACGTTTTTTGTTTTTCTCTCCTTTTTATATTTTGTTTAGTTTGTAAACAAAACAGGGGAAGTAAACCCGATGGTACTTTGTCTTTTATACAAGTTTGATATGTTTGAGTAAACTAGTTCATATGAATGTTTGATGTTTGGCATAGGATTGTTACCGCTTTCAAAACGAGTTCTGATGATGGGAACCTAGAAAATTCCCGAAATAGATCTATCAACACATTCCTAAAAGGGTCAAATAATAAATTTGAAAACAAAAAACTCTATAGATTATTTGTTAGGATAATATCCTAATGAAGAAATATAGAGTATGGCCTTGAACTTGAATAATTTTCATTTTCATTGCACAATTAAAGGTCGAAAAAACATAACATAATTTTTATTTTTAATAAAAATTATATCAAACTTGTATGAAAATATTTTCTTTATAATTTCATAAAAACTTTAAAACTATACCACCGATTAGTAATGCTAGATGGAATTCTAGAGCAATTCTTGCGATTCTAGCTTACATACTTATTTCAAAATATCGTAGCAAATTATATGCAATATGCGAATTTATATATGGCCCTTGGTACAACATTTGGTTTTCAGACCATTGTTACAATAAAAATGACTTCGAAGCTTTAAACAAATCATTATCGGGCTTTATTAATGCTCCGAAATGCTTTCTAAGACATTGGGTGAAAGATGAATCAAGAATTCCAAAAACACAACGCAGCTACATTTGTGCGGAAGGCGTCATCAAAGTCGTACAAGATATTTTCCCCCAATGCAAATCAACACGAACTCTTAATCTTAAGTTAATTTCACTTAACAAAGATAGTTTTTAGATTTTGATTTTGATTATAATCATATAATTACATTAAGAAATGTAAATACAAAGTTAAATAATTATAAAATAAAAAATTTTGAAAAAATAAAAAATTTTGAAAAAATAAAAAATTTTGAAAAAATAAAAAATTTTGAAAAAATATAAAAAAAAAATCTTAAAGGACTTTTAGAAATCGGATTCGACGCGGAGCGTTTTTGTTCCGAAATGACCTGAGGAAACATTTTTCGGTTTCAGCACAACATCGGCTACAGCGTGGTGATAGGGCCTTATTTTGGTTGTACCGCTACTGTCCAGCTATTTGTTATCTTAAAAGAAAGTCTATTTAAATAATTTTCAAAAAGCGGGACAAAGTAAGCGTGGCTGAGTATTGGCAAATTTTCCACTCATTTTTAGTATATTGTTATAAATATTTAACTTAATTTGGAATAAGGTAGATAGTCAGTCGCCTGTAGGAGGTACTCCTAATTTTACAATTTTCATTAAAACGAAAGTAAAAATTACAATAAGTATAACAAAGGTAAAAAATATAAATTTATAACTACACTTAGAATACCATGTAGGTAAAGACCACTGCAAATGTAGTTAAAAACAAATGAAATTTCACTTAAAGAAAGGACGACGTACATTTCAGTAAATGCAACTAACATTGTCATTTGTTTTTTAATGTTCAAAAAATGAACCACAATTACAGTAAAAATGAACCACATATGTTAGTAAAAAATAAACAAACATTTATTTTTTTTTATTTTTTTAAATAACAAAAAACGACTGTAAAAATGAATGTAAAATCATAAAACAGTCATTTGATGTGGTTTGTTTTTTTAAATAAACTATAAGGTTAGTAAAAAACTTAATTTGTTCTTCAAATAACTGATATTTACATTAAAATAAAGGAACTGTAAGATCAAGGATCTATATGAAAGGGCGTTTATAATGTAATTAACAAGGTTATTAAAAGATTTGTAATTTAATGCATTTAAAACATAATTTATATTTTCTTCAGTTAAACAATGTTTTCCAAAAAATCTTCTTCTATATGGTTTGAGAATCGGGCATCTGTCCATAAAATGTTGAATATTTTCTATTTCATATCGTACATATCATTTGATTGTTGAAGTAACAGCCATGAAGGTGTATTATTCCACATCTTTACTTAAAGATGGACATAATTTTTTAAAGACTTCTTTAAAATATTTTTATCCGGTATTATGATCTAACAATTTATAAATTCTCGTGCTTCTGCTGGTAATTCCAATTTGCCACATGTTATATTAGTTTTTTATTTTAATTTCCTCCATCAGGCTTGTAAACATTGAGTTCCAATTATCGTAATTTAAGTTTGAATATTTCCAAGTTAACCCATGTTTATCACCAATGTTATTTTAGCTTTGTGCCCAGAACACGCTTTTTGCCAATACTTTTTGAGTTAGCTTATATGGTAGTCTATTTTCCGCAAATTTAAAAAAGATTTTCATCTTATTTTTTAATTTAAGATGTACAATTGTCCAAGGTTGTAAATATAAATTATCCGATGTGGAATATTTTCGTCTGAAACCTGCCTGATATTCATTTAGATTATTGTTGGCTTCAACCCATTTAGACAGTCGCTCGTTAACTATTCCCATCATAATTTTTGTCACACAATTTGTAAAGGAGATGCATCGATAATATGATGGTTCGTTTTTATCACCTTTTTTTAAAAATTGGTAGTATAATACTAGTTTGAAATATTTTCTCTACTATACCGGATTTATATATTTTAGTGTATACTTCTTCTATAAAGCTTCTGAACGAGTTTTGAAACAATTCATATGGTATGCCTTTTTATGTATGCTTTTTTGGTTTTTGTTTTCTTGGAAAGCATTGGAATTTGGAATATATTTTTTATAAAGAATTTGGAAAAAAAAATCTGAGTTTGTTCTAAAATTTTCGTGTAATAGAAAACTCAATTTATCTCACAGTTATATTATTTTTTTGTTTTTATATACATCGAGATTATTTTTATGTTATTTTCAATTTATAACGAGCCTCTGTATCAACCTCTGTATATTTACATAAATAAACCAAATCAAACATATTAGCTAGGTTGATACTAGTATTTCGATCTGGCTAAAGATCTCATCAGAACACGAAGTTTTAGAAAAGCTAGAGCCTTAATAATAGGCAGAACTTTAACAAAAAACCTTTTAATAATCAATTTTGCTCCATTCTTGTCTTCTTAGTAATCAAGTTTTTTAGTCAAAGTGTTTTAATTTTTTCTTATTTATAAAAAAGGTTAGATTTTTTCTATCGAGCTAGACCGTTTCGTTGTGTAACTCTGATTAGTTTTGAAGAAAATATTCGTTGTCCTACAAAAACATTTCGATATTTCTATGTTAAAGCTTCATGGCGTATGATCAATAAATAATATATATAACTCCTTACACGTAATGTAGTTTTAAAAAAGAAATATTGAAATAAATGAATGAAATGAAATGAAATTCGATGAAATTCTTTGGATCGATAGATAAATATTTCACTTTTTGTTTTATAAATAAAATAAGATATTAATTAAATATTATAGAATTCCCCAATTTTGAAATAAAATTTGATCTAATTTAATCCAGCAACATATGTATTTGAGGAATATTTGAGATATAATTTTATATTTGTGATACAACTTTTTTTTGCTCGGGTGTTTTAATATTGACAAAGTTTGCGCTCATTTTTAGTATCTATTATTTATAATTATTTAACTGAAATTGGGAAATTCTAGAAATTTGCCAATGCTTTTTCAATATATTTTATAAAAATAAAATTAGAACTAGTTCCGTAATTTTGGTGTAAAAAACAAAATTTTTCTAAAAATCACCGAACATTTTTTATAAATAAAAAAATTTTAAATGTCTTTCTATCGGATTAGTTTTGGAAAAAATATTCGTTGAATGTTGTTCTTTAAAAGTATTTCAATATTTCCATGTTAAATCTACATGGCGCATAAGCAATAAAAAACACATATGTATTGTATTATACATAGTATTTATTATATTATAATAAAATTCCTTACACCTGATGTAGTTTAAACATAGCAATATATTTATCTAAAAGACGCCCAAAAGATTTTAAGATGAATTAATCTTTCTTTTACACTAAAAATTCATAGCTAGTTCTGAATTTTGTAAAAATTTTATTATTTTTTTTTAGTCTGTATAAAAAAAGTAAATTTCTAGCATTTCTGTTAAATTATTATTAATAATTTACACAAAATAAGGGCAAAATTTGTTCGCTCACTTTTGGGGAAAATTGCAAAAGTTGTTGCATTTTTCTTTGTCATTGCGGTGATATACTTTATCCTGTAGCGGGTGACAGTTGGCTTGGAAAGAGGCATACATGTATGAATGAGTAAAGAAATTTGAAAAAATTTTAAATAAACTTGAGTAAATATGTAACAAAAAAATCATACGAGTGAATTTATGTATATTTACTTTATGTTTATATAAGTATGAAAGAATGTATGTATGTATATAGTCCCCGATGAGATTCGTTACAAAAACGTAAACAGGAAACCCTTTCAAGTTTTTGTTGCCATATTTAAGCAAATCTACACACACATACATACGATGACAAAATAAATGACAAGTACAGAAATATATAAAAAATATTATATGAAATCTTGTATTGTATTGTGTTGTATGTTATTTGTTATTGGCCTTCAATGTTGTTTAAATTTCAAATGTTTTCTTTTTTTAGTTTTTTTGTTGTATCCCAGCAAAATCTCGATAGTAGGATGGTATTACGGAACATGTTACATGGTAATAAGTTAAGCTCCTTACCCTTGCATTACTTCCCAGCCTTTGGTATTTTCTGACTGCACATAAGTAACACCAAATTCACATGTTTAAATGTCTTTATAGTATAATTAGCTCGTTTCTACAGAATATTTAATAAAATTAAAAATTTGACAATTTTAAAATAAAATTCGATCTAAAAATAAAAACTTATGATTTAAATAAAAAGTTTTTGATAACTATTTACCTGCAAGTAAGGTAAATAGTAAGTACTTACCGCGATAGAAGTAATATGTTACCGAAGTAAGTACTTACCTCGTTAGTCATGCCCTTGTTTAAATAATAGGGTTTGTAATACAAAAATAACATGTTACCTTCTTATGGGGTCTTTCTCAGAGGTGCCCTTGGGCGGAAAGCGTTCTGTCTGCTATCCACTTGGGGATAGCAAGAAGCGATTCCTCTGACGAAATTCTCAAGCAGCTCACTACTTCCGGTCACAAACCAAGTATTCCCTGGAAATGTCGTACAAACACCCGTTTGTCGGCAGCTAGAGTGAGAAGGCGCATAACTGAGTAACCTGATTGGCATGCTAACACCGACGCGTCTCAGGTAAATAGGTGACAGAAACAACACACTTAGCCACTGAAACTCAGCTGTGTATCACAGTCGGGATGGCGACTATAAACTGGCAGCCCCAGTACCATCATAGGATACAGTGGACCAATCACCCGCTTATCTGAAATGTAAACGATTAACGAAACTAGTACAAGAGAATTAGAAAACATATCCGCCCCATTGATGACAACCTTTGGCACACGAAAACGGATACGAATCGGACAATGGAACGTTAGAACGCTAAGCGAAACATCAAGACTCGCACAACTAGAGGCTGAAATATTGAAATTTAATGTTTCCATTCTGGGTATTAGCGAAATGCGGTGGTGTGGAAATGGGAAAATAGTATCTACAAATGGGAATGTGATATTGTATAGCGGAAAGGAGAACAGATGCGAAAGTGGAGTTGCTTTTTTAATATCCAAAGATTTAAAATCAAACCTGCATTCATGGAACCCTATATCGGATCGAATTATAACAACTCGTTTCTTCAGTAAGGTTGGAAAATATATCACCATTGTTCAATGTTACGCACCCACGGAGGATGCTGACGATTCAGTCAAGGACGAATTTTATAATCAACTAACCACTACGGTACACAATATTCCAAACCGCGACATACTTATCCTCACTGGAGATTTCAATGCTAAGATTGGTAAAGACAACCATGGCATATCCCAAATCATGGGAACACACGGCATGGGAATTAGAAATAAAAATGGTGAGCGGTTCATAGAATTCTGCCAGACCTTCCAACTAGTTATTGGTGGTTCAATCTTCCCCCACAAAAACATACATAAGTACACGTGGACATCTCCAAACGGTAAAATTCATAATCAAATAGATCACATTTGCATTCGGCGTAAATGGAGAGGATCATTAATAGACGTGCGCACTAAAAGAGGTGCTGATATAGACAGTGACCATGAGCTATTGGTGGCGACAATAAGAATTAAATTGAAAAAAATGTACAAAAGAGATACACAACAGATACGTAAACGTTTTGATGTTGGAAAACTACGTGATAAGGAGAAAAATAATGAAATTGGAGAAGTTCTAAGACAATGTATACCAGCAAGTAACTCAACATGGGAAGAAACATGCAACTCACTCAGGGCCATTGCAGAAGAAAGAATAGGTTACAAACAAAAGGCAGAGAGAAAAAAATGGCTGTCAGACAACACCTGGAAATTAATTCAGGAAAGGAACATTTTGAAACAACGGAAGATTGACAACCCAACATTCAACACACAATATACCACCGCTGCGAAAGCCGTAAAGAAATCAGCCCGAAACGATAAAAGAAAATATATTGAAACTATGGCCAGTGAAGCGGAATCAGCTGCAGGCGCAAACAATATGAGGGCGCTACATGAAATAATAGGTCGTCTCTCAAATCAAAATAGGAATCGAAATCATGCAGTAAAAGATGCAAATGGTCAACTGCTTACGAACGTAGAAGAACAAACACAAAGATGGAGGCAGCATTTTGAAGAAATCAGCAACATTGTAGACGATAGCACAGAAAGCTTCTCATATACTGATGCGTCTACAACAACCAACGACGCAATATCTACAGAGCCCCCTAGCATTGAGGAAATTACATGCGCTGTACAAAAACTAAAAAGAAACAAAGCGCCAGGTGAAGATGGTATACCCACAGAGCTACTCCAAGCTAACCCAGCAATAGCCGCGGAAATCATACATCCATATATATATGATGCTTGGTTAAACGAACAGCTACCTAACACGTGGACAAAAGGTGAAATAATAAAGCTACCAAAGAAAAACGATCTGACTGAGTGTGATAATTGGAGAGGTATTACTCTGCTCAACACTGTATACAAGGTTATTGCTACCATAATATATAACAGATTACACAGTATCGAAAAATCACTTCGTGATGAGCAAGCAGGCTTCCGACCACACCGCAACTGTGTAGATCAAGCCAATACGCTCCGTGTAATAATAGAGCAATCGGTCGAATGGAGAACACCGCTCTATTTAGTATTTATAGACTTTAAAAAAGCATTTGACTCAATAAAACGTAGTGCAATATGGGATGCACTAAAAGCAAAAGGTGTACCAACAAAATTGATAAATTTGATCAAAGCTATGTACAATAACACCACACTCCAAGTTCGTCACAATGGCATGACCAGTGAACCTTTCATGACAAACGCTGGAGTTAAGCAAGGTTGCCCTCTATCTCCATTATTGTTTGCCGTTGTCTTGGACGAGGTTATGATACAAGTATGCAGTAAAAGAAGGGGCATTGTCTGGGATCTCCAAAACCATCTAGAAGATTTGGATTTTGCTGACGATATTTGTCTCATATCGCACAAGTTTAACGATATGCAGAGCAAAATAAATGATTTGGTTGCGTTGGCAGATAGAGTGGGACTGGAAGTAAATTTTTCAAAAACACATGCAATGCGTATAAATAACACTACTGACAATCACTTTGTAGTACAAGAGCAACGCATAAAATATGTTAAATCCTTCTGTTATCTAGGATGCATGATGTCGATAGATGGAGGAGTGGAAGAAGACGTGTCACACAGGCTAAACAAGGCAAGGTCAGCTTTTGGTCGGTTAAATAAAACTTGGAGATCCCCTCAAATCTCGAGAAATACAAAGATCCGCATTTTCAATGCCTGTGTGAAATCCACACTACTCTATGGAAGCGAAACGTGGCTAATGACGAATACTATAGCGAAAAAATTGCAAGTTTTCATAAACAAATGTTTGCGCATAATATGTTGCATCTTTTGGCCTAACGTTATCACCAACATTGAACTATGGCGACTAACAAATGAAGAGCCCATAATACGCCAAATTGCAAGACGAAAATGGAAATGGATAGGCCACACATTGCGAAGACCAACTGGCAGCATCACAAGGACTGCATTGGAATGGAATCCCCAGGGTAGCCGACGCTCAGGCCGCCCTAAGAATACCTGGCGTAGAACAGTCCTACAAGAGCTTAATATCCAAAACAAATCGTTTGATGTAATGATAGAATAAGTTGGAATTTTCTTGTAAAAGCCCTATGTTCCCAAGTGGAATGAATAAAGGAAAAAAAAAAAAAAAAAAAACCTTCTTATTACAAAAAGTTTATTTTTACAGCCAAAATTTATAAACAATTTTATTTAATATACAATATAAAAAAAATAAAATTTTCAGAACAAAAATCTTATTACTTTTATACTGAAGGTAATATGTGCTTTGTAAGGTGTTACCAGAATGGACATGGCCTTGTTAAAATAATAGGGCTTGTAATAGAAAAGTAACCAGTCACCGACCTTAATTTCTTATTCCCAAACTTATTATCGGGTAATAGAAAGTTTAGCTGGGATGTTTGCTGATGTTACCAGTACTATGTAATATATATTCTTGTATTTATACATATGAGGATGATGTCGTTGATGATATACATAGATATATCTACTATATATAAAGATTGTACACGCTAAAATTGATACTAACATTTTGGTATATAAAATAAAATCACGTATTCCGATTTTAACAAACCCAGCAAAACTTTTTATTACCCGGTAATAAGTTTGGGAATAAGAAATTAAGGTCGGTAGCTGGTTACTTTTTTATTGCAAACCCTATTATTTTAACAAGTTCATTAGAACGGCATTTTTTTCAACTGGTTTTTTTCAACCGATTTTTATTAATTATTGTTGGGATTATTGTACAACTAGGTCTGAAAGTTAGATGGTACGGCAACCCGCGTACAAAGTCTTCGATTTTTGAAAAATTTTCTTAAACACAACATTTTTAATTAATTTTTTCATGCTTAGTACGAATATTTAAAAATCGGAATAACGGTTTTCGAGATGTTGCGGCTTGATTTTTACTAAAAATGGAGTTTTTTCTTCATTCTACGAATTTTTAAAAAATGATAATACATATTTTTATTTTTGCAATGGCAAAACAGACAAAACTACATTTCATTTAAGAGATATTATGTCGATATTCGTTGAAGGATAACTTGCAAATTTACCTACACAATTTTATACACATGATTATTGAAGGAATATTAAATTTTGATTTTCATTAACTAATGTCTTGATTTTTGTAGCACAAGGTCCAATAGTTTTGTGGTTCGAAATTTAAGAAAGTTAGGATTACTTAATCCTTGGAGATCTGTACAAAAGACTCTGATATGTGGTCAACAAATTTAAATTAATTAAAAAAAAAACAGCAAGTTTTCGATTTATTTTTTGATCAAGGGTGATAATCTTTAACTTCGAGTTCATATATTTAGTTCTCATGTAGTGAAAAAACTAGTTTATATGAATACTTGATGTTTAGCATGGGACTGTTACCTCTTTCAAAACGTGTTTTGATGATGGGAACCTAAGAAATTCCCAAAATAGATCTATCAACACATTCCTGAAAGGGTCAATGAATAAATTTGAAAACAAAAAACTCTATAGATTATTTGTTAGGACAATATCATAATAAAGAAATATAGAAGAGTATGGCCTCGAACTTAAATAATTTTCATTTTTATTGCACAACTAAAGGTAGAAAAAACATAATTTTTATTTTTAATAAAAATTATATCAAACATGTATTAATTTAAAAAAATATATTTTGTAATACATTATCTCTAGTTACAGACAGAATTACGATCAAATGAAAGCATGTTTTGTGTAGTATTTAAGTTCCAAAATAAAAAATGCTAACATAATTTTAAAAAAATATCTAGAATGGAGAAAAAATATGCAAGTTTTAGTGATAATCAAATCACAATATCTCGAAAACCGTTAGTCCGATTTGAAAAATATCAAAATATTCATATTCAGCATGCCAAAATTAATAAAAATATTATATGTCGCAAGACATAATTTTATTAAAACAATATAATAAAAATTTTCAAAAATCGAAAACTTTGGTAGCAGGGATCCACTGGTTTAAGCTGTCTGATTTTACTCAAATTTGCACCAAATAACTTTTAGACATAATTCTGCAGTAATCTGAACAATAAATTGAAATTTTTCAAAAAAAGTTTTTCTTCATACAAAAAATGCCGCTCCTGACAAAACACATAAAAGTAAGTTTTTTTTTTTTGAAAATTGGAGTTTTTTAATATTTGGTATTAAATTTAAAATTTTTTAACTAAAACTTTATGTAATAAAAAGGTAACATGTTACTTTTCTATTAACCCTTAAACCCGCCTAAGCTTTTTTACAATGAAATTTATTCCACGTGTTCGGCACAAAAAATAAATTCTTCGAACAAATTTATTTTTGTTGCTTGCTTAAGGCGATATAAACCAAAATAGGTTTAATGCGAATCTCAAAAACTAATCCATAAAAGTGAATAACTTAAGGAGTAAATTATTATCATATTGCAACGATATAAATACAGAACAAAAATTACACTTTTAGTGCTTCTACTTAAGAAGATATGATGATTTTCGTTTTTCGAAAAACGCGAAATTGAGCGATAAAGCATCTTAAATTGAATATGCATTGATCAAACTTAAAGGCTTTGCTACTTCTACTAAATATGATCTTTTTTTCAAATTTCATAAAAATTCGTCCGCACGATTTCAAGTTAAGTTGCTGTCCTTTAGATAAATCCTTTGAGAATAATGTATGTCCTTGGGCCAAAATTATTTTTTTTAAATCCTTAGCTTCAATCAAAGTTTGTGTTTACTATCAATGGTTTCCAAAAAGAAGGTGATGCCCACACTTGCTTACATATCTCATTGCCAAATTTAGTAACTACAATACCAAACTCATTCCAACGATAGAGTCAAAAAAGCAAATAGTATTGTAATCAATTCTTTAAATTTAAACCAGAAAGCGTGAACTCAATAACAAAGTAATTATTAACTTAAAAGAAAATAACAATGTTATTAACTTATATGTATAACTTTTTGTACTCAAGAAGTAATCATATACTTTTTCTTAATAAAAGGACGTTATTGGAAGTAGTTCCTAATTTTGAAAAAAGAAGTTATACAATTTTAAAGAATTTATCTCATATATTTTTTCAAACTAATTTTTATTTGCAGGAAAATAATACTAAAAACAGAAATTGTATGTTGCCTAAATTTTGTTAAACTGTGGTTAGGTATAAATAAGGGGAAGCGCACGGGAGCAGAATATTGTGAGTGGAAGTTAAAATTACTGACGTTATCGTGAGTGAGTGTAAAAACAAATTTCGAGGGTGATTGTGCGTGAGTCATATTTTATTTTTTTCAATTTTGAATTGTTCCATTTTTTGAAAAATTTATATTTTCGTGGTTTATAGCTCCAAAATTATGACAAACTCATGTTATCATAACAATTCGATGTTTCACTTTTTAGGATTTTATTTTCGTATGAGTTTAGATCGTTATATTTGAGTGACCTAGGAGAATCACGTGTGAGTAAAAGTTAAATTAACTTATGGAACTATTTCTTTTTTTTTTTAAATGTAAGTACTTCTTATTTATTCTAGGGAACTATTTATTTATTTTTTTTGTGTAAGTACTTCGTAGTTTTACAATGGAACTATTTCTTTATTAAAAAATGTATGTAGTTCTTAAAAATATAAAGTAAATGGTTCTTCGGTAAAAAAATAATCAATTCTAAAGAATCAATTATTTTAGTCTCATCTAGTAAGGAATGCGTTCTGCCCAAAATGCTTGATTACAAACCAGCTTACCTTTTTGGAAATTTTTTGCTGGGATGTTACTCTCCACTTACAGGTAACGATTTATCAAAAACTTTTTATTAAAATCTTTAATTTTTATATCGAATATTATGTTTAATTATAATTATATCAAATTTTGTGTAAAAATGAACTAATTATACCATAACAACATTTACACATGTGAATTTGGTATTACTAATGAACAGTCAGTAATACCAAAAAGAAGTAATGCAAGGGTAAGGAGTTTAAGTTATTACCAGGTAACATGTTCTATTACCGAGGCTTTGCTGGGAAAATATACTTTTATTGATTATTGATGTATTTAAAAGCAAATTAACAAAAAATTTATAAATTATTGCCTTTTTTACAAAATTATCTAATATTTCTTATAACACCATTAATTAAATTCTGCACACAGAAAAAAATTTTGCGATTTGCCAATTGAAAATCGGTTACTACGACTCATGTTCGGTTATTACGAATTTCAGACGGTTAGCACAACTTAACTATAGTTTTCACAACAAAGTTCGGTTAATTCAACTGCATTTTAGTTGCAACATCCAAAATATTCAGAAATCTAATGAAAATATCGTTGCACTAACTGAATTTATAAGTTGTTACAATTAACATACACTTTTCAATTCGGTTGGCACTTCATTTCTCTGTGTGTGTACAGTTTTTTTTGTTGACTATAGCGTCAGCCATTTGTCAATTATTTTGAAAATTTCTTTTGTTATTACATTTTTGGTTTATTCATTTTATTGATCTTTTCATTATCGCCCAATATTTTTTTAATTGGGCGGAGTTTTGGACTGTTATAAGGATTTTCGTCTTTAGGCGCATAATTTATTTGATTAGAATCATAACATTCTAATATATTTCTGGCATAATGAATAAAACAGAACGAGCTTCTTGTGTTGTCTCATAAACTCCTTTAGTGGGCCTTCCAAACATTTCCTTATGAAAGTTTTCGAGTTTATAGTCCATTTTACGATTACTTTTATGACCGCTCGTGCAAATAGCCTGCCAAACCATATATTGCTTCGGAAATTTATAAGCTTATTTTTTGAGAGAATTTAGCATTAATTCCTCTTTTTTTTGAAAGTGGTATATAATTCTTTTCTAAGTTACTACCGCGCCTCATGTCGATTTACTTTACTATAATCTGCTAAGGGGTTTCTAACAATTTGTACAAAATTTGTTCACGTATATAATTCTTTTCCAAGTTACTACCGCTCCTTATCTCGATTTACTTTACTATAGCATGCTAAGGGTTTTCTAACAATTTGTACAAAATTTGTTCATGTACTTTATTTAAAATAATATATTTTTATATTAAAACCCCTTTCATGTTTTATTTTTAACGAAGTAAAGCAAATTTTGACATACACTCAGAGAACTTCTACTTTAAAATATGTAGTTGTTTGGGTTGTAATACTTATTTTTAATGTAAATGTCAGTCATTTGTAGAACAAATTAATTTTTTTACTAACCTTGTTGTTCATTAAAAAAACAAACCACATCAAATGACTGTTTCATGATTTAACGTTCATTTTTTACAGTCGTTTTTGTTATTTAAAAAAATAAAAAAAATAAATGTTATTACTTGAGCCAGAGTAAAAACTAATTTTTTTTTATATAAATAGCACATTTTTGGTCTTCAAAGTTTAGTAACTTCATGATGCTTGTTAGGAAAAGACCCTAACCACTTGCTTGATTACTAAGAAGACAAGAGTGGAGCAAAATTGATGATTAAAAGGTTTTTTTTTTTAAGTTCTGCCTATTATGGAGGCTCTAGCTTTTCTAAAACTTCGGGTTCTGATGAGATCTTTAGCCAGATTGAAATACTAGTATCAACCTAGCTAATATGTTTGATTTGCTTTATTTTTGTAAATATACGGAGGTTAAAAGCTTGTTATAAGTTGAAAATAACATAAAACTAATCTCGATGTACATATGTATGTATTTATATAAAAACAAAAAATTAATAAAACTGTAAAAAATAAATGTTTGTTTATTTTTTACTAAGATATGTAATTAATTTTTACTACAATTGTGGTTCATTTTTTGAACATTAAAAAACAAATGATAATGTTAGTTGAATTTACTGAAATGTACGTCGTCCTTTCTTTAAGTGAAATTTTATTTGTTTCTAACTACATTTGCAGTGGTCTTTACCGACATAGTATTCTTAGTGTATGCTTCAAAACTGTATCGTAATCAATTTTAACGTGGACATTCTTTAATAACATATAGAAATTTTAGAACATTGTTAATACGACATGCTTTTAATAAATTTTTTTTTTATTATATAAATTTTTGTTTTATACTGACATTGACAACATGTTGTTGGAGAGATGTAAAATATAAAATAAATAACGGTAGAACAGCACTGAGAATTTACTGACGATTTATTTCTATTTTTTAAGAATAATTTCATAAAAAAATTTAGTGACACTGTACGTATACGTATTATTAACAATAATATTAATAAAATACGTACACGCAGAGAAAATAGCATCATATTATGATAGTTTAAAAGCATCATGGTATGATTGCAATGCCAAACAATCATAACATGGTAGTAGTAATCATATTATGATTCAAAATGTTAATAAAATGGTCCTCGGTAATCATAATATGATCTGCCAGAATCATGTATATGATAATTCGGATCATAATATGATAATTTCGCGTCCACAATTATAGTGGCATTAGAACAAATATCTGAATTTTAATTGAATATTTGCTATACACAATACTGAACAAATTTTTTTCTAAAACGAATCAGAGTAACTCTCTGAAACTTTCTGAAACGATAGAAAAACATACTAAATTTTTATAGAAATGGCCAATTCTAAGAGAAATTTGGTTATTTTTTACACTTAATATTCAGAATTTATTCTGAATTTAAACATTTTTGTTTTAAATTTTTTGTAAAATAAAACTTTATTGACATAGTAAAATTTTTAGTAATTTACTAGTTCCTTTAACCCATTCTTGCTTATTGGTAGTAACCGAATTTCAGTTGGCAAACAGCAAAAAGTTTCTGTGTGTGTGGCTCATATTTAATACACAAAACTTTACTATATTTAAACCACTGCTTCACGTTTCATCTAGGTTTTTATCTTTTTTTTACAGTTTTAACGAATATGAACTCTTAATGAACAATTGACATGAATAAGTGTTAGTTTTTTAAATAGAGAGTTTATCAAATAGATTGGGAAATATTTTAAGAACAAAAAAAAAGGTATTTGCATACAGCGTCATATACTATATATTTAGGATTTTTAAAAATTTTGTATGGCAGCATAGCTTTCCAAGTTGACCCCAGAGTTATACTTTTGATATAATATGTAGGCACATTTAAAAAAAAAACTCCTGCAAAAATTGAAGCAAAAAAGTTTCTATATGCAAAAGTTATCATAATATAATATTTTTTCAGGTATAATAAAAAAAAAATTAAAATGTTTAAAAAAATTCAGAACTAGTTCCGAATTTTTAGAATAATACAGAACTCAATTTATCTAAAAATAGACCAAATTTTTTCTTTTTAATTCTTTTATGTACTAAAAAAGGAAAGATGTTTTTTTATCGGCCCAGAAAATGTCATAGTGTAACGGTTCTAGAACAGCTTTCTGGGAGTCAAAATGTAAGGTTTCATTGTTCCTGAACCAGTTCTATAACTGGTTGTAGAACCGGTTCTTAGGTAACCTTTCCTAGATTGGAGGTAAAGAATCAATTGCAAATAGGACAAACTCCATGTAAAAAGAATCGATTGCAGAACAGAAATTAGAACATGTTATATAATACAGTATAAGCTGTTCTGCAACTTGTTGCAGATCAACTTGTTTACAATCTAAAATTGATCAATAATATTTAACGTGTGTACTAGAGTGGTTTTAGCGTATATGGGCAAATTTTTTTTTTTTGAAATTTGAAGGTGCTCAGGTCTAGGATTGTGGCATTTAATGTAAAAATGCTATTGTAAAAGTTTTAGCTCAATCGGACTATGCCTTTAAGACCCCATTCAGCCCTAAAGTTTAGAAAACGGAATAAAAGGCGAAAAATGCACTTTTTTTTAGTTTTTGTAAAATTTTTTAAATGTCGTAAAAGTTTTTACTCAAGAAGGTAAATTAATCGAAATGAAGATATAATTATGTTTTCAAAAAGGTATAAAAACATAAAATCGGTTAAAAACTACCCCAGTAATAATTAATGCCCCAGACCACTAAGGTGGCAATTATTACTTGACCGAGAAATTCGAGCACACATTTTAAAATTTTCTTTAATTTATTACTGAAATATATTTTTTTTACTTAAAAGACTAAAATTTGTGAGATGTAGAAGAAGTTTTTTTTTTTTGGATGGCGTTAACCTGTCCTAATGTGATGTCAAAAACGGACAAAATTTTTAGGGTGTTTTTCAAATCTCCAATTTCAAATTTTAAAAAAATTTCTTCAACAAAATCGCAAAAATTGAGATTTGGACTCCAGTGACTTGTTTAAAACATGTTAGAGATCGAAAACAAAGAATTTTAAAAATATCCCCTGGCACACTTGGGTAGGACAACGATTTAATTTTTGCAAATTTCGAGGAAATTGTGTTTTTTGGGTAATTTTTGCCTTATTTGTTGTCATAAAATATTTAAAATCGAAAATTAGCTACTTTTGTACCGTTTGTTGTTTTTGTTTATCATCATGACCTAAGGTTGAAAATAAAAAAATTTGGACATCATTAACCCATGTGGACCACAGGCCCCAAGAGACCAAACATTTATATATTTCAATTTACAAAAAACGTTGAAGATTTTTTTACTACTTTTGAATTTTAATAAACGTGATGTAAAATATAATAACACAATATTTGAAGATTCTGTGCTAAAAGTTTTGGACATATTAAACAACGGTAACCCTTGCCGAGCCGCATTAAGATCAAAGAAGTTACTGCGAAAATTTATATATATTTGAACAAAAAGTATTTAAATTCTTTTTTTTTACAAACCTGGCTTAGACCAGTACTTTAAGCATTTAACATATATTTTGGACTAAATTAACCCTTAGATGCTCTTGGTGTCAAAAAGACCCATAGTTAAAAAAACTTTATAAATATGTTGTGTTATGCTTGTGTTAACACTGTGTACTCTTCTTTAAACAAAATAAAAGAATTATATTGATTGTTTAATGGTAGAATTAGTCTTGCCGTTCCTTGTTTTGTTTTTAGTTAATGGGAAGTGCGTTTCTTAAAAAAGCACGTCGCATAAACAATAAACAGCTGATTCGTCACGGCACGGAACGGAATGGCAAGACTAATTCTAACTTAAAATAAAATATTCTATTTTATAAATATAGGAATATTTTTCGAAAGAAATAAACGGTATCGGTAAGTGTAACGCAATTTTCGTTTATTTCGGTAACGGTATTTTAGGGGTAACTATATTTCAGTTATTTCGGTAGCGGGTTTTTAATGTTAACGGTATCTTACTTATTTCTGTAGCGGTATTTTAGCGGTAACGCTATTTTCGTTTATTTCGGTAACCTTATTTTAGAGATAGAGGTTTTTCAGTTATTTCGGTAATGGTATTTTAGGGATAACGTTATTTAAGTTATTCAGGCAATGTCAATGCACATCGATAATTTTAGCCCCATTGTGCCAGAATCCCAACGACTAGCTAGTTTGTGATCGAACTATGGGAAAATATATATCTATTTATAGCGATTATTTTTCTGAATTTGTCAGATTATTTTGGTAACGTTGTTTTAAGCATAACGCTATTTCAATTATTTCGGTAACGGTATTTTAGCGATATCGGTATTTCAGTTATTTCGGTAACGGCATTTTAGGAACATTGGTAATTTAGTTATATCGGTAACGGTAGTTTACGGATAACGGTATTTCACTTATTTCGGTAACGGTATTTTAGGGACATTGGTAATTTAGTTATATCGATAACGGTAGTTTACGGATAACGGTATTTCATTTATTTCGGTAACGGTATTTTAGGGATAACGATATTCAGTTGAAAGGGTTTTAAATCAATAACGGTATTTTAGCGGAATTGCATGCTTTCTCTGATATTTTTAGAATTATTTCCTTAGGGTATTTTAGATTTAACGGTATTTTAAGTTATTTGTTAGGGTATTTAAGGGTTATGGTATTTTAAGTTATTTCTTTAGTGTTACTTTAAGGTTAAAAATATTTTCTGGAAATTTTATTGAATCGTTATCGGTATTTTAGGGTTAGTGTTTCTCAACCATGGTAAATAATGACTCATTTCTAATATTAATAAAAGTAATTTAAAGGGACTATCTACTCACATTGATTAATTTTAAATAAACATATTGAGCTATCTACTGTAACGCCACGAATATTACGAATTATTGAAAAAAAATTACATGTAGTATTCAGTTGAAGTTTTAAATTAATATTGTTGAAGGACGATTTGCAAATATTTTTGATTTGAGGAAGTTAAATAGTTTTTTCAATCTCCTGAACACTTATATAGATGTAGATATCTCCATTTGAATATAACACCATGATATATTCAATCTAAATAAATCCAATACAAATTTTATTTGAATTCTCTTTTAACAATTAATGTTACTCATACGTCATGTAGCCAGCACCCTATTCATTCATATCATTCAATGTTATTTCAAAAGTAAAAAAAAAAAAATAAATAAAAAATAAAATGGAAAAAGATTTCTCGAACACTATTTACATTAGTGAACAATTTACACTGTTTGTAGCAATTTATTTGTTTGGAAATAAAATAAAATAACAAAAAATCTCTTACACATTTATCTTTTCAATACAACAAATGACAAACAGTGACAGACAAACAATAAACCTTTTAGTAAACTAAACAGTAATGGGGGGGACTCAACCAAACCAAAACCACATATTCCAGCTACCACTACATGCAATCGTTCATTCATTCATTCATTCGTTCATACCTTTACATGATTTTACTGGGCTATATCTACAAAATCTACAATTGTTGCTTAGCATACGATAAAAATAGAAAAAACAAATTTAAAATTGAAGAAAAAAAAAACCTTTAGAACGTGTGGTTTAGTGTCATGTCAACCTGGAAATTGTCAAGCATTTTTATTATACAAAATTTTAAACAATAAATACAACAGTAGAAGCATCATTATTTTATTCCAGGGATGGGCACGTAAATATCTCAAAGGGCCGATTTTTTTTTTTAAAGAGAAGCAACACTTAGGAAATTCTTCCTATTATTTAATGTGTCGCTTTCTTCGGAAAGGGAATAGTGGAGAGATGAAAGGTGTTGAAAGATGAAGGGTTTTAAACATGGCAACACTGTAATTGTGCGAGTCTTAGAACAGTTGCTGCTCACCATCTGATGGAGAGTTGACGAACTTATTGAAGCTTTTTAGTTCATAGCCCTGATTCATTATATTACTTCGGTGTGCGCTGCGATACATATGAGGGATACAAAACTCATACATATTATTTTTCTAAATTGATGTTGTCGTCAACGTGAATTGAACCCGGGACCATCGGTGTAACAGTCCAATGCTCTACACAACATTACACCACAACAAATCTTACGGAGGGCCGCACTAAAAAAAATAAAAATCCGACCTGAAAAACGTTGAACATTTTTTTAAAAGAATTTTGCTCTCCTAAACCCAAATTAAGAGTCCGAAGAGTTTAATCGAATTAACTTTTCCAATTGTGGTTTTTTCTTTTTATAGCCCCTCACCCAGGAGAATGTATTTTATGTTTCAGTTTTTTGGAGAAGTACATCAACATTTTTTATATTTGTATGTACTTAAATTCCACATAAAATTACCATATTCGAAAATGTTCAAGTTGTTTAAAAGATCCCATAAATCTTAAAAATGTAATTTTTTGGATTTGTCGTTTTAAAACTTAAATTTGCTTAAAAATTTTGACACATAAAAACAGCATTCATGCTAGACACATCAATAAATAAATCTCGGTGAAAAACTTTCAAACTTGTTAAAAATTTGAAACAAATTTGTTTGAGTAAAAATTTTTGATTTCTACTAAAAAAGAAGTCTTGATTAAACAAAGTCCCTAAATTAAACTTTTGCTTACACCCGCATATAAAATTTTGGCACCGACTAAAAATAATGCTTTTTAAATTATTTATTCTAGCCTATCAAATACGAATCTGAAGCAGAAAGACCTATCGCATCGATATTATGAAATATAGAGCTTATGTTTTAAAGGGTGATTTTTTAAGAGCTTTCGAATTTGATAAAAAAAACACATACAATTTAGAGAAATGTATGAAATCTTTATTTGAGTCGATAGAAGGATCTATATAATTCAATGTTTAATGATGATTTCATGTAAATGGTTCATATGCTGGATCCAATTTTGGCATACTCTCTCATATCGGCCGGTATCTCACGAATAAATTCTTCAATATTAGCTTCCAGTGCGTCAACCGTTGCGGGCTTGTCCCTATAGACATGAGCCCACAAAAAATAGCCTAAAGGCATTAAATCACATGATCTAGGCGGCCAATTGACCGGCCCCAAATGTCAAATAAACTGTTCACCGAACTCGCTTTTCAATTGGGCCATTGTTTCGCGTGCTGTGTGGCATGTGGCACCGTCTTCTTGAAACCACATGTCATACAAGTCCAGCTCTTCCATTTTGGGCAATCACAGTAACGTTCCTGCCTTCGTCGTCTTTGAAAAAATACGGTCGAATGATGCCACCGGCCCATAATCCACACCAAACAGTGCATTTTTCGGGAAGCATTGGCAGTTCTTGCAATACTTCTGGCTGCTCTTGTTCACGTTAAAAAGTAGATCTTCATCCAACTTTGCCAGCTCCCATTCACCAAAAGTTAGCCGTTGTTGTAGGTCGTGTGGCTTCAATTCTTGCACCAGCTGTATTTTACACCCAAATCCTTCCGCAAAATCTTTCGCGTAGTGGAGTAGATTAGATTATAGTGGCACTATGCACCGCGACCAGAAATTGGTATTTTGTGCTGCCAGCGAATACACCCTATAGGGTCAGGCTCCCTACGAAGCCAATTATCCTCCCAGGTGAACAGTTCCAAACGCCCGATGGCGTCACTATTCGATCACCAAAATAACGCACCCTCCTGTCGAAGAGCCTCGGACATTTGCAGAGAACATGCTCAGAGGTCTCGGGTTCCAATTCACAAAACCTGCACGTATCCGTAGAGGATCGTCCCATCTTGTACAATTGATACCTAAGGCCTCAGTGTCCTGTGAGGTAACCCGTTACGGTCCTTAGTTCGCCCCTCGTCATAGACAAGAGTTTCCGCGATCTCTCCCCAGAGGGAGATATAAACAGCCTCGCCTGTCGCTGCCCAGGCGATCTGGCCCAATAGGCCCCAAACTCCGACTCCCTCCATCTTCTGAGCCTCTCTCTGACATACCCATTGGGTACGCCACAGAAGGGTTCCGGGCCAATGAATTGTCGACGAGCTCCGCAGTTGGCTAAACAGTCAGCCCGTTCGTTGCCCTCATGCCCCTCATGGCCTGGAACCCAGCCCAGTGTCAAGGAGTTGTTAAGTCCTAGACGATTTAGAGAGTCGATGCATTCCTTAACCAGACCAGATGACACATCTTGAGCCCTCAAGGCACCAAGTGCCGCTTGGCTGTCAGATAGAATGTAGATCGTGGCCCCCCGTGTCCTCCTCCGCAGACACTCTTCCACACAGATACAGATAGCGAAGACCTCAGCCTGAAAAACGGAGGGATATTTGCCCATGGGCAGAGCACGCTGAAATCCGGGTCCGACGACACCCGCCCCCGTATCCATGTTCGACTGTTTCGAGCCATCCGTGAACCAGACCTGTGCACCAACCTCCGGTACCCAAGATACATTCAACCACGTGCTCCTGTCGAAAATCACAACAACAAAGTGCCTAACAAATACTTGCACAGGCAGTATCTTGTCACTGACCCTAATAACCGGGTCATCAGCGAACATTTTCGCAATCTTAAGATGCCCCTTCAGATCCCCACTCCTCATGTTGCCAATCTCCCGCAGCCTTAGGGATCCCATGCACGCGTTCTCTTTTACAGAAATATGCAAAGGAGGAATACCCAGCATGACTCCAATGGCATCAGTCGGATATGATTTTGAGGCACCAGTGATACCAATACATGCCAGTCGATAAATCCTCTTAAGAGTCATCTGAGCCCCGAGTTGTTCAACCTTTGTCCACCACGCCAAAGAGGCGTATGTGACCATCGGTTTCACAATGGTGTTAAAAGACCAGTAGACCATTTGAGGTAGTGGAGTAACAGAGGCCCAATTGCTGCTAACGGCGTCGAATCGATAATTCAGGGTCATCAACAACACTGGCGGATACAGCTGCGATATTTTCCTCTGTCCAATAATGTAAATTTGGCCGCCTCAGAAGGTCGCCCAAACTGACCATAAATTCGAAGAAGTGCACTATGCACTTTTTTAACCGAGCATGAATTTTTATAATAATAATAATTCAATAATCTGCAAGCGTTGTTGGTTTGTAAGTCGATTCATGGTTAAATTATAGACCAAACTGAACATGTTTAACAGTAAAATGTTACACGAAAACAGCTGAGCTGCTAAAAACACTGTTGCCAAACAGAAAGTTGCTAAAAAAAATCACCCTTTATATTCATAGAATATAGAATTTCAGAGAATTTTCATATCTGGACAGTTTACATAAATATCATCAAACTTTTCGTAAAAATTTATGACACAAGTTTTACAATTTTTTTTCTTTATTTGATAAACAAATATTATCAGCATTTTTATTTTTAAAATGGCTCATATATGAAATATTTACAGAAATAGAGCAAAATGGATGTGTCCAAATGTTTTGCTAACTTTAAGTACTATAGAATGACCACTCTTCAAAATCCAATTTTCGTATTATTGAGAAATTAATGATTTTTCCCAGGGTTTAAGCTTAAATGGAGAAAAACCAGCAACTTGGTAGTAGTTTTAACTTTTTTGACTTCAGATTCATTGTATTTCCTTTTGGAGCAGTGTAATTTTTAATTATATTTTCTAATTCTGATCGTGGGTACCGTTTGTTTTTCTTACTCCTTAATTATTTCTTTTTTTATGTTTTATTTAATTATTTTTGAAATTTAAAACTTATTTTATTATTTTTTTTTAATTACTAAACGACTTTTTTGTTTGATTTTTCTTTTGGGCGGTTTTTTGGGGCCGCATTTTTCCATGTCTGTTAAATACCTAAGTACATGCATATATTTAATGGGATACTCATATCTACGATAGGTACCCAACAGGAACTTGATAGAATAAATTCAATGGAAAATTTTTTATTACAATAATATAATTAAAATTTTAAAATTATTAAAACTACCTTCAAAAAGTTCCCTTTATTAAAATTAATAAATTATTTTTTGACGTATGAGTGATATGATCAATAAAATATTGATCATACGCACTAGGTATTATTATAGAATAGACTGGTGTTTCACATATTAAAAATACTTGTGTATAAACAAAATTTTCGGCCATGCTGATTTTAATGGCGTACTCAGATTTTTTTACTTATGGGCCACATTTTTTGCAAAATTGCATTAAAGTTTTACATGTTTTAACAAAGCATTTTATGCATAAAATTTTGAAAAGAAGATTTTGTCTCCTAATTTTTATGGACATGGTCATATTTATATGAATTTTAAAATAAAATTTGAAAATATTTTATAGACATTTGTTAAACTAACTTTTGCAAATATTAACTTTAACTAAAATATCAACTCGTAGGTCATCCTTTTTCGAGGTATCCCGACACGGACTGGCAGTTTTTATGAACTTCGGATATGTTGTAGAGAATAAAAATTTCAGGGACTAGTGTTTTTTTTTTTTTTTAGTTGCCCAATCTTACGGTTAGACCAACAAGGGGAGTCTCCCGATGGGTTCTCTCCGATCTTAATGAAATTTGTATATGTGATAAAAATAAAATAAGGGATATGTTTTTTTTTAGCAGCCCAATCTCACGTTTAAGGGTTTAAAGGTGGAGTCAAAGAAACTAATGAAATTCAGTTGGTTTTTGAATGCAGCTTTGATGTGCTCGAGAAAAAAAAGTTTTAATACCAATATTGGCTATGTAGTGTGTTGGGGTTGCCATTTATTTGAAATATTTAAAATATAGGTAAAACCACTTAAACTTCGCCTAAAAGCCGAACAAAATTACGGATGTCGGTAAAACCTCAGACACCCCCTTTGTTAAATTAAATAGTCATTAATATAAATATTTTTTAGCTTAATCAAACTATAATTCTTTAACGCCATTTTTAATATAATTTAAAACACATTTTTTGAATAACAAAAATACTTGAAAGTTATCGGACAGGTTTTGTATACCAGTGAATGCGTCTCTTTCATTTGGTACGGCATTTGTCAAAAATGTATCTGAAACAATTCGAAATAAGTCGAAAAAACAAAAACCGGGGTAATTTTTGACTCACTATTAACCCTAAAACAGTAGGTTGGGCCGTGAAGTAAAAATACGTGTCACTTATTTTTTTTTCTTTATCACACATCTAAATTTCATTAAGATCGAAGAGAACCCATAGGGAGACTACCCTTTTAAGTTTTTTCGATTTATTTTGTTCTATTTAAAGAAATATAATAAAATGAAAGGTTTTGTTGTAAAAGTATTGAGTATTGGAGTACTAACTAGGTACTCGATACCAACAAATTTTCCGGGTATCGAATACCAAAAATTAGCATATTTTTGCACTATTAAGCTATAAAGCCCAGTATTTTGTTTGTACTTTTGCGCCAATTTTGTCAAAATCCATATTAAAAATGGTTTTTCATTAAAAATTGTTGAGAAATTGCTTTTGAGTTATCTTCGTATTAAGACCGTTTGAAATGTAGCGAAAAGTTACATTTGGACTTGTTATGATTGTGGCTTTCTAATGACTATGCAAAATAGTGATTTTAAAAGTTTTTATTATAGGTTTATAGCTTTAAAAAAAAGCGCGAAATTTGTTCGCAATAGAGAACAAAAAACTGCATTTAACAACTCAATAAATTTTACTTTATTTAAAACAAAAAAATTATTGAAAAAGCGTTAGCAAAAAAATAAAATAGAAAGAACGAATTTTATTTTTTTAGCAAGAACCGAAAATAACAATAATTTTTAAAATTTTAATCATAAAAAGCAAAAATAACAGTTATTTTTTAACAGAAGAAAAAAAGTTGCTTAAAAATAAAAATCATTAAATAACTTTTATTTTTGCACCGAAAAAGTAAAAGTCAAAAATAACTTTTATTTGTGACCGAAAAAATAAAAATTACAAAATAACGATGTGCGCAAGATTATTCAAGTTCAATATCATTTGTTTTTTTTGTTAAACAAAAAAACCGTGCAAAGTTTAGTTAAAAATGTTTTATTTTTGATTTGAATTAGTTCAAATCTTACAATTTTGTTTGTTTACTTCTCATCAAGTAAATAAAACAATACGGGTAAAGCGTTGATATTTTTTTTTTTTTTAAATTATAATTTGGGTAAGTCTTCTACCACTTCTACATTGGTCCTCTGAAGATTTTCGGTGACGTGGAATGAAACATGTAAGGAAGGACCTGTCAGTAGGTAAAGTCAAAATTAAATTAGTGGATGAAGATATTTTTAAATTAAAGAATAAACATTGTACGGTTTTGTGTTTACCAAAAAACAAATGATCTTGAACTTGAATAATCTTGCTCACATCATAATTTATGATAAAAGATCGAAAATAAACTTTTGGTTTTAATTTTTTAAAATTTAGAAGTAAAACATTCGTTACAAAATAACATTTTTCATCTGATTTTTATTACGGTCTCTGTTTTTTAGTTGGTAAAAAATAAATATGAACAAAAATATAATAGGGTAAAAAAATAAGAAATACCATTCAATCGATGCGTAGTAAAGGGCTAAATATGAAAAAAATACGCAAACAAATTTGAAGTGGATCTTCAGTTTCTTACCAGCGATTAAAGTTAAAGCCAAAAAAAAGGTAAAATTTTTTTTTCCCAAAGTTTCGTAATTTTCAGCTATTACTGGAAAACAATTTTTTAATTTTCCGTAGGGTAATTTAGGTCCACCAGAGGATTTTTTAGTTTTGAGCAAGTACAATTTCTATACTTTATATTTTTTTAAAATTGTGCATGATCTCAATTAAAATATCGTCTGGTGCACTAAAATTTAGTGTCCGACCGAACAGTTCGGCCAAAAAACTATATTTTGTCGGTTTTTTGATATCTAGAGGCAATGATGACAAATTTTGGTATTGGAAACATGTTTGTTGAGCCGATTTAATTCGATTTTGTGTATACAATTTAAGAGAAAAGCCGAAGTTTAGCTATAAAGTTAAAAGTTCGGCCGCCGAACTATTTTCGATTTGGCCGAACTTTCTGAGGCCGAACAGTGAATTCATTGCTTAACTACAGACTTTTCTTCAAATTTGACACTCAAAGTAGCATCTAATCAGTCCAATAAACATTTTTCCATCCGCCAAATTTGTCCATAATGCTTTAAAATACCGAATACAGACCAAATGCATTTTCTTGCCGAACTGTTCGGTTGGACACTACTAAAATTACTCAACAGAAAGATTAAAAATGTTTTTGCAGTTATAAGCTAAAAAACGAAACTTTTGAGTAGCGTTTCGACAAAAAAAAAGTCGAAACTTCTTTTGGTAAAATTGCACTAAAACCCGCAACTTCAAACGCTGTTAGGGAACCGAAGATCCACTCAAATTTTTTTTTACCTTTTTTCCCATATTCAACTCTTTAGTATGCATCGATTGAGTGGTATTCCTTCAACCAATTCGAAAAAGTGCCATATTCGGGACAGAATGCATTGTAATCCATATTTAATTTAATAGAGGGAGTGCCTGAAATTTTCCCGATATTAGAAATCGATATTTTTTTGCGACTTTTCTCAAAGAGCCTTTTTCCCCGTATATTTTAAATAATTCATATATTAGCTATATGGTTATCAAGATTTTTCTTTTCTTGAATTCTTTAACCCTGTATACAAATAAATCTAACTTTTTGAAATTAAAGACAAGTTTTCATAAAATAATAAATGATTTTTTAACCCCACTTTTTAACACTAAAATGTGAGGTTGGGCAGCTAAACAAAATACGTTTTTATTTTTTGTTGTTCCCCTATAATATATACAAAATTCATTAAAATCTGCGAGTTCGGGTCGGGATATCTGCGAAAAATGTGGCACATAAGTTCAAACAATGGGTAAGCCACACAGTGGGATTGCTTCATACATTTCTTGGTAAAAAGTATAAGGAGAGCTCATAGAACATTAAAATTTGGCCCAAAGCCTTTCATTAACTCAATTAAGAAAAATTTTAAGTTTAATCAAAATTGGCCACGCACATCGCCCCTCGCCCATATAACCCGAAAAGATTTTTTAGCCCCAAGTTGTTATTTCTTCACCAAAAAACTTGAAACTTGGCACAAGTGATCAGTGTTATAAAGTTGAGATATCTGCAAAGTTTAATGGAAATCGACCACGCCCATCGGCCCTCGCCCATATAACCCATAAAACACATGGGCCTAATAGTATATACCATTCTATATCGTGTTTCATTGAAATGATATTTCGTGTGACTTTTTTTTTTATAAAATTTATTATTTTTTCAACATTAGCAAATATTATCCGAATTTTATTTATTTTATTTTATTTTTATTTTATTTTTATTCAAAAGAATACACTCCCACCTTTCCTTTTTTGTAACCAGAACATAAAGGTCGATAAAGCTCACCTTTTTTTGTTCAAGAAATACTAAAAACACTGAATTTTTGAGTGCCAATCATAAAAACCTAAATATATTTTAAACTATTATTGTTATCCATTATTTTTTTTTAAACTAATGTTGAATACTATATTTTTTAAATATACTTACGTCAAATAGATATGACAAAAAGAAATGATGTACCCGGACCATTGAAATGCATGCAAATCTCAGGCAGTTACTGCAGAGTTTCGTTTAGGTGACTTTGCCGCGTTATTTTGGACAAAAAATTAAAAAAAAAAACAATGATGCTTTTCTCTTAATTAAACAATTCTCTACAAAACTGCATCATTACATTTTTGATATTTTACACTCGAAAAACGGACTTTTTGCCAGTAAAATCCCACTGTGTGCCATTAAAATCTGCCCGAATTATTTAGGATCAGCGGTCGGTACTCTATTTTTTTTTTGCTGCTGTTTAAGTTTAACTGACAACAAGCTGCATGTATGATATTTTAATCCCGTTGCGATAATATGTTTTGAGCGTTCAAATCAAGCAAAAAAGAAGAAAAAGTATATATTTTACAAATTATTTCATAAAGTGTTTTATAATTTAAAACCATTAGAGTAGTCCCTGTCAGAAAAAAAAAAAAAAAAAAAAAAAAAACGTTTATATTAATGTTTGCCTGTTTGAAAATGCATGTTGATTTATAACTATAAATTATAATCATTTAAATCTGTTATAATATGATAAATTTAGTATAAGTGAGGATCATTTTTAAATTTATAAGTAATTTGTTCACTTAAAACATTTTCAATTTAGCGATAAATATGTGTTTACAGTAAGAGAATTTACTTAAATCTCACTTAAGGTGCAAAAAAGATAAAAAAACAAGTTAAAGTGATTCCGATTTAAAATGATTAGATCAGATCTAACTATATATGATTGAATATAATTAGATATGATTGAATATAATTAATACTGATCATATATAATCAGATATGGCATTTTTATACACTTTATGCCCAGATCTGATCACATCTAGTATCAGATCTGTTCATATCTGAATAATCTGAGAAATTGGGTAACTTTCGTGCCCATATCATATCTGGTGACAGATCTGTTCATTTCATAATCCCTTCCACAGCTGTTACCAGATCTGAGCATTTTTTTAATGACATATAAACTTAAAGTTTTCATTTCAGTTTTTATTGTGTGTATTTCTAAAATTTTGAAAGCTTTAGGAAAACTTAAAAATAATCATATATTTTTTATGTACACTCAGAATACTATGTAGGTAAAGACCACTGCACTTGAAGAAAGAACGACTTACATTTCAGTAAATTCAGTTAACATTGTCATTTGTTTTTTACTGTTAAAAAAATGAACCACAATTGTACTAAAAATGTACCACATATGTACACACAAAGAAAAATTTTGCTATTTGCCAACTTAAATTCGGTTACTACGGCTCAAATTCATCTATTTCGAATATCAGGCTGTTGGCACAACTTAACATTAGTTTTCACAACAAAGTTCGGTTGTTTCAACTGAAGTTTACTTGTAACATCCAAAATATTCATAAATCTAATGTAAATATCGTCGAACTGACTGAATTTATAAGTTGTTACCATTAATATACACTTTTCAATTCGGTTGGCACTTTTTTTCTCTGTGTGTAGTAAAAAATAAACAAACAATTATTTGTTTTATTTAAAAAATAAAATAAAAACTACTTTATCAAATGTAAAGTCATAATACAGTAATATGATGTGGTTTGTTGTTTTAAATGAATTAAAATTGTAATCAAAACATAAATTTCTTCTACAAATGACTGTTTTTTCTCTTAAAAATAAAGATATTGTATTACAACTTAAATGCATACAAAAGTTAAAAAAAAGTGGGCATTAAAGTAGGAGTGGTCAATAAAAAGTATATGGTGACCATTGATGAGGTATGGGGAACATGTGTACCAAGTTTGTGCGCAATCCGTTTGAAAATCGAAATTTCATAACTAAATAACAAATTCATATTTTATGGAAAAAGTGGGTGTAAAAGTAGGCGAGTTCGATTAAAAAGTATTTGGAGACCTTTCCTTAAGTATGAGTATCGATTGCACCAAATTTCAGAGAAAATCATTCTAAAATAAAAATTGTATAGCGAACAAACATACAGAAAAAAAAAATTTATAGACATATATAGATAAAGACAATAAATTGATATTCCGTGTCAATCTATCTATGCCCGTATCTGATCACTCGAAACAGCTGAAGAAGGCGGTTGATCGGCAGATTAATCTAGATTTATAAACATTTTAAGAAATGACTACCCGACAGCCATAGCCGAATTTAAAAAAAGTGAAACATTTAAAAATGTGAATTTGTATCACCTTGTTTGTCTTTCTTATCAATTTATTTTCCGCAAGCTTTTAAATAAACGTATTCAAAAAATAAACGGGTTTTAATCATTTAATTAAAAAAATTATAAAATTATTAAACCTCTAAAAATGTAAAAACATCAGATGTGCACAGATATGATGAGACCTGTCCAGATTTGATCAGATCTAATTCGATCTTAAATTTGTACCCATTTTTGAAATGTTATTGGATCTGCTTATGAGATCTGTTTAGATCTGACAAAACAGATCTTTTTTACATGGGTAGTTAAAATATCTAATTAAAGATTTGAATTAAATTTGTTTTTAAACAAATACTTGTTTAAGTCAATTAATATTTTAATTAACTTAAAAGTATATAAATACATATTTTATTTTATTTTCGTTTCGTTTCATTTTAGTTTAGGTAAAAGCACCCAAAACCATCAATCCCAAAAATCGAAAAGTCATGTAGCCCAAAAGGCTGGCATATTGCCCAAAAGTGGGTATACAAATGCAAAGTCATATTGCCTAAACGTTTTTTTTTGGGTAATATGACAATTGATTAAATCAGACAATTCTCAAAAACACAATACAGTGAAACTGTTTTTAAACAGTATTTGTGTATTTGTATTTACTATAGAGCGGTCGTGATGGAGATATGGGGAAGAGAAGTATTGAATACGTTGCCGGTAAACATTACAAGATTTAGATTACAAAGACATCAAACTCGTCTTCTTCTTCTTTTGACAACAAACACATTTTTCATATACATTCAAATATTTTTATTTTTTGTATATGTATGTCCAACACATTCTCAAGAGTTACATCCTCTGACAGCAAATGTCAAAGAGTTAGATATCTATGTAATACATATATGTTTTATGTTACCAAACTTGAGTGGGTATACCAATCATCCAACTCAAGAAATTTCATTTAATGAACTAAAAGCAATTGAGAATATGAAGGAACGATGTAGAAGTCCCATAGCACTTCTAAGTGGTACTAATTCTTCATGCAGAATACGAAAAGTTTTTAAAAATATTTATGAGCCGACTCGCGTTTGGCGGGCACGGCAGCAGAGCTTTCAATACGTTTATCGCAGTTTGGTGGAGTAATTTTATTTATTGCTTTCTTATAATTTTTATACATCATTCTGGAGAATTCAAAAAGCTTAGAGCTTTTTTATCTACATCGAAACGATAGAAATTGACATTTACTTTCGTCTAAAATACATAAGAAACAAAAATAAATTTTCGTTATTTTTATGAAAATTTCTTATCGTTGGATGCGAAGAACGCCAGAAAAGCTTTAATTGAATATAGTTTTGAAATCTCCTCGAAACTTGTGTCTTTAAGTCCTTCCAGTACGAGTTTAGTTGGAGAAGTTAAGGACTATATAGAGAACCTAATTTCCCCGACCATTGAATATTATAAATATTCTAAATAGTTTTGTTTGTTAAAGATTTTAAAAATAAAAGTGAACAAAGTTTTTGTTACTTTACTTCACTAATTTTTGGTATCTTTATGTTTTTAAGCATATAATCTTTAGATAAAAATTTGTTCGTTAATTCAAAAAAATTACATATTGACCAAACTTGTTGCCATATTGGTCAAATAATCAAAAAATTTTACAACATCAAATTACTCTAGTGTTTTTAGGGCAATACTTGATTTTATTTTTTGGCTTTATGGTTTTGGGCACTATTTCCTAACGCCGTTTCGATTTGGTTGAAAGTGAGCAAATTGGGTTTCAACGTTTTTCGAAATTCGGTGTATGTCGCGTTCTATCGCATCTGAAATTTCGTCATTTTAAGCAAAACTAAAAAAATAGCAAAATGTTTAAACTACTCCCACTATTTAAATTTTTATCCGATTTTTAAAAATTTTTAAAAACGCTATTTTTAGCGAATATTTAAAAAATTAAATATTTGATTTTTCTTAAAAAATTTGTGTTGATAGATCATATTATCTTGTATAACATATTAACAATTCAGAGTAGGTTCTTCATGGGGTAAAAATATATTTAGATTAGAGTAAAAAATCTCATATTATCTTTTAAAAAAATTTAAGTTTTAAATTTTTCTTCAATACACACGAATTTTTAATAATGGTCTTCTGCGCTCTGATTCCGAATGTTAACTCAGAACACGTTTTTGTGATACTATAACACGATTTTCCGTCATATTCGTAGCGTTACTACACTTTATTATATAAATTACTAAATTTTATTATATAAATCTCGTTAAGGCATATGTTTACAGTACTCTTTGTTTTTAAAACGCTTTCCGAATTTACTTCATATCTTAATTTTTCCTCCAGTGCAAGCACTAACCAGTACAACATTATATGCTTATATGAAACAAAACAACTTATTTTGCAACTATCGGTTTGTCTGAAAGCAAATGGAGTTATTCAAAAGGTAATTTGGTAATTACGAGTCGTAGTTTAAGAATTCGTAACGAGTTTCAACGAGTTTTGTGCTAAAGTTACGTATATGACGAAAAACTTGTTTTTTGCATTTGCAGGTTACAATGTTTCAAATAATTGATGACTTGGTAGAATTCTGAATACAGATTCGAATTCAGAGCACCAAAGACAATTTAAAAAGTACGAGGGCGGATCAATAAGTTTGTGATTTTTCGAACTTCCCTCGTAGTTATATGCAATGCAACACTGCTTCCATCAAGTACCACCTGTTAATAGACTACTGTCAAATTTTGAGCAAGTTCCGTCATTTACTTTGCGTTTAACAGCTGTTCATAACACACAACCTCGTGGACTTTTTTAAAAATGGAAAAAAGTGAATTTCGAGTGCTCATTAAAGATTATTTTTTGGGAAAAAAAAACCATCAATCAAACCAAGGAAAAGCTTGATAAATACTCTGCACCATCGATTTTAATGGTAAAAAAGTGGTTTACTGACTTTCGTTGTGGTCGCACAAGTACAAATTGTGCTGAACGTTCTGGAATTGAGGTCAATACACCCGAAAATGTTGAAAAAATCCACGATATGGTGTTGGCCGATCGAAGAATAAAAGTGCGTGAGATTGTTGATGCCATAGGCATTTCATATGGCAGTGTGGTTTCGATTTTAAATGAATCGCCCTCGTATATCCGGACTATGGATCGTAAGTTTAGCGAACTTTGAAACTCGCATGTATTGAACGAAATTGAAAATTTAACTTTTTTAAGAAAATAATAAGAGAATTAAGTTCTAAAATTTCAAAATTTTTTTTCGAATCCATATAGAACCCACTCCTAATTTTGTTTATGTTGACAATATGATCTATCACTACAAATTCTTTAAGAAAAAGCAAAGAAATATGCGCGAAAAATTACGTTTTTGGCTTTTTGTTCACTTTCTCCAAAGAGACTGTAAAATTATATACCAAAACTTAAGCCCGATCTCACGTCACTTATGCCTGTTCCAAATGTCTTTGCAATATGACTAGCGAGTAAGAAATGGCCGAATTATTTACACATATTTTGTGATATATCCCACTGTGCAACCGTGCCAAGTTCGCTTAAAACAACGGTTGGCCACTGTTATCAACGTATAACAGGACAATACCGTCGTTGACGCTTTGCCATCACTGTGCCGATTGTATTTTTCTTTTTAATTTTTAGTAAAGTTTTAATTGATATTATCATTACCGTGTTAGGTGCAAAATCCATTCAAATATTAATTGATTAAATAAAATTTTTAGTTGAAACCCGTTTTTATTAGTTTTTCCTGAGTAACTTTTTTAACTACAATTTAAATGAAGGTAGTAGCTGAATTTTCAACGGTGCTTTTTTCATGAGTCTACATAATTCCCAGACTGTGCATACCCATGACTTTTATAAAATATTTTAGTGAACAATTTTTAGGTTTAAGAATACGAGTAGGTTATATTTAGATAAGTTAATCTCTTGTAATTTTGAGACATCCTCCTCCGTGCCATTAAATAAATAAAAAACAAAAACAATAAATGTAAATGTAAATGTTTATCGTTTACGCTAAATTAAATTTAATGTATAGTTTCACTTTTCTCTACTGTCATTTGGCAAGTAAATATACATATATACATATGTATATTAAATACATAAGTATGTATGTAAATGTGCACATAAGTAATGCAAGTATGAGCAGTTTAATATTATAGATTTTATGTGCACTTTACAATAACAAAAAGCATTAAATGCAATTTAAATCTATTAGGGTGACATTTTTCTGTATGGCGATTTTTAAATTTTTAATTACACCTTAATTAAGTAAATGCTAGATATGTTACAGAAGCTTTATTAACAAAGACATTCAATAAAAATTCAAACTTTAAAAATTTCGAATAATTTTTTTTTTTTAAATAAAAATTTTTCTTAAGGAAATCCAAATAAATCTGAAAATCAATAAACAAATTAAAACAAATTTTTAGTTTTTTATTATAGGGCTTTTCAATTTGGGCGGGTCGATGTTGAAATGGAATAAAACAAGCTGGGTGTGAGGTATTAACAAAATTATTTTTTGATTTGAAAGGCTCATGCATGCCACTGTATAAGGAATATAACAACGTTAATCTCACGGTGGCACGGATCTGAGTGATCCAATTTTTGAATTACTTTCTAGCCCAGCAAAATTTTGGTAATGGGTGTTATAAAGCAATGCGTTACCTTGTAATGTATACTCCTTACCTGTATCATTATTTTCCAACAAAAAGTAATGAGTTACCGATTATGGTTTACACAATCCATTACATTGTAATGGAAACTCGTTAATTTCAGCATTATTTCGAAACATAAAATAATGAGTTACATCATTACCTTTTACATTATTTTGAAACATAAAATAATGACTTACAGATCATCAATTACATAATGGATGAAATATAAACGTAAAGTTATATTTAAAATATTTTTTTGAAAATCTATATTTAGACACATTACTTTGTGATTTTTTGTAAGCATACCCTCATGCATATATATTTTTGACATCACAAACGGAAACTTGAAGCACAACAATTAATTTACATTTTATGGAACTTATTATTATATGTATGTGACGATAGTTCAGTGGGTAGATTTTTTGCCTAACAACCAAAAAACCCCAAGTTCGAATCCCAGCGAGACCACGGTATTTATTTTATTAAAATCTTTTTTAATGAAAATATATTTATAGACCTTTTAACTTTTCGTACCCGGTAGCCATAACCAGTTACTTGTCCCCCTATTAGGTAATGAATCCACACATTACTTTTAGGCTCATCGCCTGTAAAATTCATCAGTGAAGTAAGGTGTATTGTAATGAGTGAAGCCTATGGCGATACATTACTTTACTCATTATTTGGTAATGTGTGGTTTTGCTGGGTTATGTTAATAGACTTCGTATTTTGCCACACATATTTTTTGTTTTTACACTAAAAGAAAAAAAAATAGTAAACATTTTTGCTACATACTGCAAAAAATTTGTTAAAAATATCGTTGCAGAAAAACCTGCTAAAATTAGCAAATTTGTTTGCTAAATATGACCCAGCAAAAATTAACCTGGATTTGGTAAGCAGTAACTACATTTGTATGCTTCCAAAATAGCGCTTCACCGCCTTGCATACTATAAAGCAATTAGGGAAGGCATTCTGTCGTGCTTCCCAGAATGCCTTCTTTGAAGCAGTGAATAATGCTTACAATGAAGCAATAAAGTATGCATACCATGAAACACTAATGTTGTCAACATACAAAAAAGCGCTTCTTAGTGCCTAAGAAGGCATGAATTTATTGCATCTAAGAGCACATGAAAGAAGCGCTTTAAAAGAGACATACCAAGTGGGACATCGCGAACAAAAAGCATGCCTTCTTTATTTGCTTTGGAAGCGCTTCGTTATCAAATAATGCCTTCAAGAAGCGCTTCTGGGTAAGCACTATTTTTTGCTAGGGAGTACGAAGAATAGCAAAAATAAATCTGTTCAATCTACAAATATTTAGTTATATTGTAACTAATTTTTTTTTTAATTGAAAGTAACAAATTAATCTCCTAAAATCAGCAAAACATTTTCTAAATAAATAGTAGACAAAAAAATTTATAAAAAACTGAAACTTTTTTTTATATATTTTTATATTTTTTTTAGTTTGAATAAAATTTTGCACTTCTGAAATCAGCAATCTATAATTTTTTAGCTAAACTTTCTGTTGATTGTAACATAATATGCCATTATTTGCATTGTTTATGGTAAATATTGCAAACATTTTATTGATACTACAGTTTTTGTTAACTTTTTTTAGTCTACAAATATTTAGTAAAAGTTTTTGCTAGTTTTAGCATAGTATATTGATATTTTCAATTAACTTAAATTCAACTTAAATATAACAAAAATTTTGTAAAGTCAACAATTTTAATTTTGCTGTTCTTATTTTATTCATATTTAGCACAAAAAAAAATCAGTTAATTTTAGCAGTTTTTTCTGCAATTTTTAAAGGTTTATTTCTATGAGTGTACATACAGAATTAACTTATTCCTTAATGTCAGGTGTTGTTAGAAAGTTTTAAAAACTTTGAAAGCTTTATCAAAATCAATTCCTATTATTAGATCAAATGACATTGTCTTACCATCGTTGCAATTCTTATTATTTTACATACACAGAAAAAATTATTAACTTAAAATATCTAATTAAAGAATAGATTTGAATCAAAATTGTTTCTAAACAAATAATTAATTGAATCAATTAATATTTTAATTGCCTTTTAAATATATAAATATATATTTTATTTTAGACATAACTCTCAAATTATTTTTTCATAAACGGTGGAGTTAAATAGAAAAGTTTCAGTATAAAATACCAATTGCATTTGAAGTGCACAAACAAAACAAGAACACAACTACACCAACAGACTCAGCATTACCAAAAACACATGCAAACGTATCTTTCACCCATTTTTTTATGAGTATCATATTTTGTTTGTATATAGTTATTTATAGATTTTTTTCTTTTAAGTTTTCAATTAAAGTTTTAATTGATATTATCATTGCCGTGATAGGTGCAAAATCAATTAAAATATTAATTGATTCAATAATTTTTTTAATTGAATCTCGTTCTTAGTTTTTTCTATGTACTAAAGCCTTTTTCAAAATTTTCAAATTGGTTTAATAAAACAAATGAGATCAGTTTTGAGAGAGGCGTGGTAGAGAAAAATAATCATATTTCTAAAAAATCATTACTACATTGTAAGTTTTCAATTCAAACAGACTGTAGTTTCTGGTAATTAATAATCATCAGTGATTCTGAGTATACGGTAGTATTTTTTTTTTGTTTGATTGCGTCTATAGGAAAATTTTTGTGCACTCACTGTCTGTGGTATAGATAAACTGCTTTCTAATATCACATGCACTACGCAGTTTTTTTTTTTTAACTTTGTGTGGTCAAATTAATAAAAACATAAAAATTTTACTAAATTTAATTAATTTGGCTTGACCATAAACTTTTTATTTTCATGGTATATTTAATTTTGGCCTTTGGTTCCCAGCAAAACTTTGGTAATGGGTGCGATAAAGTAATGCATTACCTTGTAATGTGTACTCCTTACCTGTATCATTATTTTCCAACAAGAAGTCGTTTTTAAGTATCCCAGTAAAAAACGCTGCTTACATGCAAGCAGGTTTGGAAGGGAGTAAGCCGAAAAGAATCCCTTACAAACCTGCTTACATATGCCATGATTTTTATATGGCGAATTCCCACTTGGAAGCATTACTTTGGACAAAATAAGCACGGATTCAGCTCTTATAAAAAGCTGTGATTTCATGGATTTCAGTAAAATCATCCTTTATGTCTACATTATTACTATTAAAAGTAATATTATGAATATACATAATTTTTTTTTAGATAAAACTCTACAGATATTAGATTTTTGTTGTTAAAATTTTTGACATATAATATAATTATTTTACTTTTTTACCGCTCCACGTGCTAGCTCTTCAGAAACAGTTAAATGACTAATTATTTTTTATTTCATACTCGAGAACTCCTAACACAATCGGAAATCTCTCAGTAAAACTTTTACAGATCGTTTATAATCCACGATATGAAACTTTCTGCATTACAACCTGCATCCTTATAAGGGATTAGGGTAAGCTGCTTACAATCTGCATCCTTGTTAGGGAAAACAGTAAGCTCAATATTTTTGTTTGTTTGTTCTCAAAATTATATAATAGTAAGCACTTACATCAGCTCATTTGTTTTATCCTGCTTCTAAAAACAAGAAATTTTTTTACTGGGTATATGCTATCGACAGATGTCGAAAATTTTTGAAATTACTTCTATAGAACTTCTATTTGGTTTTAATTTCGATAAAACAACATTTTGTAACTGCAGATTTTAAATTTATTTTATGTGTTATTGTGTACTTTTTACTTTTTAATTTATTTGAGGTACTCGATTAATTTTAAAAATTTTCTTTATTAATCGAGTAAAAAAAAAAAAAATAAAATAAAAAATGGCACAAAAGCAAACCCGAGTAATTTAAATAAACTACTGCTACGTAATTTTTAATCAATTTTAGTAACTTTTTCTGCCATTTTTCAATATTTATTTCTATGAGTGTACTTATACATATACGCTGTGTGGTCAAATTAATAAAAAAAAAATAAAAATTTTACTAAATATTTTTATTTTTTTAATTTGGCTTGACCATAAACTTTTTATTTTCATGGTATATTTAATATTGGCCTTTGGTTGTTGCCATGTAAATATTTATGTACGCTTTGAGTAAAAAGCTTAATTGAAATGTATTTTGTTTGTTGTTTGTTTGTAGTTTTCATTTATTATTTTAAATTACACTTAATAAACTGAACTATTTAAATGTATTTAACTAAATCTGTATGATACAAATAAAATATCATGGGGCTTGTTAGCTGTGATTACGTTAATAATGTTCCTATAGTGCTTTCTGTACTGCTAAACTGTGATAATATGCATGCATAAAGAGTGATGTAGATGGTGAGACACTTACGATTTAATTTCATAAATATCAATGTGATATGAAATAATTTCGCAAACATACACAGAGAGAAATAAAGTGCCAACCGAATTGAAAAGTTTATATTAATGGTAACAACTTATAAAATCAGTTAGTACAACGATATTTATATTAGATTTCTGAATATTTTGGGTGTTGCAACTAAAATTCTGTTGAATCAACCGAACTTTGTTGTAAAAACTAATGTTGTTTTGTAGCAATCGACTGAAATTCGTTATAACTGAGTATGAGTGATAGAAACCGAATTTCAGTTGGCAAATAGCTAAATTTTTTTCAATGTGTATGTTAGAATCACTGACAGTGATTTATTTTTAGAAAAGAAGATATTTTATATATAATAAATTTTTAATTCAAGTACTATTTTATTTTTAATTTAAGTACTAAACGAGACACAGTGGAATTAATTTTGCAGATCTGATACACTCAAAAAAAAAAAGTAAATAAAGTCAGAAAAAAATTTTGCTGAGTCAGCAAAATTTTAGTCAGGAGGGTGCTTGTAAAAAAATTGATAATGTTAGCAAAATCTTTTGCTTAAAATCAGCGAGCTAATTTGTAGAAAATTTATACTTTAGTTAATAAATCCTTAACATTTTTTTGTGATTCTTTAAAAAAAAAAAATTTCATAATCCATTGACGACATGAATAATGTAATATCTGAAAATATATAGAAAAAGTTATACATAACACAACCAAAATTATCTTTAAACTACTTATATCAATGGTTGTCTAAATGATGGCAACTTTTAAAAGAAGACAAATGCCTTAGAATATTCTATAAATAAAGGAATAACAAAATATGACATGTACAATAAGAAAAAGGAAACATTCAATAAGAAAAAGGAAACATATAAAAATACCAAAAATGTGTGTCCTTGTTCCGCTTTAGTCTGTCTACCTGAACGTATATTTGTTTGTAATTTTAAAATGCCAATTTGACCACACTACATTAATAATCATTATAAACATTTAGTTATAAATACACATTTAATCTGTATTATATTTAAATTCTTTATTTTATCTTTAATTTAATTAATAGACAATTACTTTCACAAACCGATGACAATACAAAATATAAGTTGTTTTAATCCACAATTTTGTTTTATGTATGAAAACCAGACACAAAAATCTTAAGTGGTTGATTTATTATATGTCTTCCAGTGCGCCCCGGTAGGCTAGTTGGTAGCGTGCTGGCTTATTACTGCGGGGGTCGCGGGTTCGATTCCCACCAGAGGCACTGGTCTGTTTTCGCTATAACTCGCCGGAAGCCATAGTAGCTAGTGCTCGGTTAGGGTAATAGTATATAATTTGTAATTATATGATTATTAATTAATAAAATAAAAAAAAAAAAATATGTCTTCCATGAATTGTACTTTTTAATATCATTTTCCTCTTCTCTACTACATCTTGACATGCTGCAACATCTACTTCATTCTGCGTATATTTTTCAATCTAGTTGTCGTCCAAACTATTAATGTGCTTATCAGTACAATTTTTTTTTAGCAAAATAAATTAGTAAAACATTAGTAAAATATTAATAAAACATAAGTTCAAAGCATTTAAGTTCTGAATAAGTATAACTAAACTTTTAGCTTAAAACATAATTTTAGCAGAAAGTTCGCTGAAAAATAGCAAACTTGTTTTACAAGACGTTTTACTAACTTTTCTACTAACTTATTTTTTTGAGTGCAGTTAATCCCATGTGATATTTTGGAATCTATCAGGATCTTAATTAGATATTATTGGATCCCCCATTTTTGAGATTAATTTTTATCTAATTCAATACAGTAATATACCCTACCAGTGATTGAAGTTACCGGTTGTAGTGCATTTTGACCAAAAAAAAAGTTTCGAATTTCGTAATTTTTGGCTTACGATATTATTGGAAAAATAATTTAAAATTTGTGAGTTCGAGTACCAGAACGACACCAAAAAATAAAAAAGTTTTTCATATAGAGCAAATTAACAATATAAAAATACTTTGTTCAATTGACACATAAATTAACCACTAACGAGTCCCAGGAGGGGGACGAAACTGCGGCAGTCTGGTGTATCTCTTGTGTCCGTAAAATTTTTCAATAAAAATGTTTTCTTCTTCTTCTTCTTCCTGTAAAGAGACTAACTAAAGTAATATTATACAGTAATTAATTAAAAATTAATTACGATTGTCATTATCTGACGGTTGCAAAACACTTTCTGCCAGAGTATTTTTAGTTTTGAGCAAGTACAATTGGTTTATGTACAAATTTAAAAAAATATAAAGTATATAATTTGTATTTGGTATAAATTAAATAATCCTCTGGTTTCCCAAAATTACTCTAAAGAAAATTTAAAAATAGTTTTTCAGTAATAAGCCAAAAATTACGATACTTTTGAGCCCAATTGAGAAATTGGTTTCGTAAAAAACTCGTAACTTTTTTTGGTCAAAACCGACAACTTCAATCGCTGCTAGGGAACTGAAGATCCACTTTAAAAATGGTTTACTTTTTTTTCCATATTCAGCTCTTTAATTTTCATCGATTGAGTGGTATCATTCCTACAACCAATTAAAAAAGTGCCAGATTCGGGACACCCTAATGTTTATAAATAATATTATAACTTTTAGATTGAATTCATTATACAAAGCTTATGTTACTTTTAACTTTTTAATCAAATAAAAAATAAGGTTTCCAACAAACTCTTGCAATTAGGAGCAGCAGAAGTTATACATTAAAAAAATATTTAATTAAAATTCCGATTTGATTGAATATATCTGCAGTTTGGTAAACGTATAAATATATGTGCAATATTGGAAAAACATTAGTAATTTTTTTTGTTAAACCTACTAAAAATTAGTTAAAAATGCCGTTGCATGAACAACTGATAAAATGAGCAGATTTGTTGGCTAAACATTAGTAAGATAAGAATAGATCTGTTGAGTCCACAAATTTGTTATATTTCAGCTAAATATGAATTAATTGAAAGCAACAAATTAATCGGCTAAAATCAGCAAACAAAATTTGCTAAATAGTAGTAGACAAAAAAAAAAAAATCACAAAAAGTTTGTAAATTTCAAAATATTATTATGAGAATAAAAATCTGCCGGGAAAGTGAACAGCTAAGCGCTTGAAATATTGGTGATATAAGGCATGCTTAGTGCTTGAGATAGCTGGAGTAAAATCACTTGTTTCGATATCCATAATGCGTTTATATCACAGCTCTAAATAAAGACATGAATTCACTGATTTTAGCAACTAAATTTTATAATCATCAATATTCTTTCGTGCTTTCGCGAAGAGATAAAGTGTGATAAACAACCCGCTATTGCTTCTTCTTACGCACTACTGGAAGCAGAAAAGAAGCAAAACAGAAGCGTTCATGAATTTAACCGCTTCCGAAATTTCTCCTGGGATATTTTGCTCAAAACACGGTAGTATTTACAAACTATTTCAAAATTTAACTGCCAATATTTAACCCTCTAACCGGTAAGGCTGCCTCAAGGAAGTCTTCATAACATTTATTACAAATGCGTCAAATGAGCGTTTTATACTTAGAAATTAATATATTCCGATAGAAAACCAAATTTGCTAAATATTTTGCGAAATTTTTCGTGTGCCGTCCACGGTATGGAAGCAACAAAGCTTCAAAATCAAAATTTCGTAAAATTTCAAAAATTATTTTTTTTTGAAAAAAAATAGCTTTTAAAAATCTAAAAAACCAATTTAAGTTGGCAAAAACTCTTTATAATAAAATATAAGTAAGATTGAAGCTTTATCTTTAATAATAAGTCATTACTTTAGTCCAAGGACTCACAGGATTTTATCAGGATTCCTCTATAGGACATCGTCTTAACTTATAAACTAAAAGACGGATTTTTATAAAATTTTGCAGATGGGATCGTTATTGAGGATTCAGATACTCTTGATGTTCTGGGCATGTGAATACAGTGTGATGTCCGACAGATCACATTATTCAAGAATCGAAAGAAGCTTTCAAGTGTCTTGGTTTTGTAAACCGCTGTAAGAAATACTTCACCCCATCTGATCTCCTTACTATATATACCACCTACATCCGGCCGAAGATGAAATATAACTCCCATATATGGGCAGGTGCTTCAAAGTCTATTTTGGGGCTTCTGGATCGTGTGCAACGGAGAGCGTTGATGCTTATCAACTACAGTAGGGTTTCGAACTCTATTGACTCGTTGGAGCATCGTCGGAATGTGGGTTGTGTGACTTTGTTCTATAGATATTACCATGGGAAGTGTTCTGCTGAGATAAGCCGACTCATCCCGAGGTACCGGGTCTCTGTTCGTACTGCCCGCTTGTCAAGTAGATCTCATCCGTTTGTTGTCTATAGCCCGGCAAATCGCACAACGCATTACAGAGAAAATTCGTTTTTCAGTCGCACTATCCGTATGTGGAATTGTCTCCCTGCGGAAGTCGTCCCTGCAAATTACAATTTAGAAAAATTCAAGTCAAATGTCCACAAACACTACTCCCTCTTTCCTCTTTCCTCCTACCCATAACCTATTTTCCAGATATCAACATAATGCAATGCATTAGTAGGGGCATCCCCTGAGTGTTGGTTCAACGTAAAAAAAAAAAAATAGGAACAGAAAAAAAAATAGTTTTTTGAGCGTGGTTATATCTTGGTAAGAGAAATAATTTTTGTTCAAAACTTCTCTTTTATATGCTTTAGTTTTCAAAATGCACCCTAAAATATTTTGGCTCATATCGCCTAAATTAGGCAACGATAAACAATTTTGTTGAAAAACTTATTATTTGTTTTTCGAGTGGAGCACATGGTATGAATTTCGTTGCAAAACATCGTTTGCCAGTTAGAGGGTTAACTACTAACGAAAGTATGTATATTTCTATAGTCTTTTTTTAAACTACCGAAACAAAAAGTTGAAAAATATATTTCTATGTATTTTAATTGATTCTTCATTTGAAACTAAACTTTACGTATAACTTTATAAATAAACTTAAAACGGTAACAGAAAATATATTGTGAGTGTACAACCTAAACTAGGTCGCTTTTCTATGTTTATTGTAGCACAGTGTTATTATTGCGATTTTCATATTTAGAATGATGAAATACTTGGCAAAATATAGTGGCACAAACAATTTATTACTTTTTTAATCGACTGTAAAATTTAATAGAGTCAATATTGAAAGTACTGAAACATTTACATTAAAGTAAACACTTCAACTTAAAAAATCTGACAAATTTTATTTCAAAGCTACAACAATGTATTTTATTTGAAACCTTGACATTAAATCAGATATATTTGCAAAACTAACAAGCTTAAAAAATATTAATTAATTTTTATCATAAATATAAAAAATCACAGACAAAAATAACAATTCATGCAACAGAACAAAAAAATATATATACCTGAAGGTTTAGCAAGAGTGTTTTTATATTTCATACAGACACATAAATAAAACAATAAAAACAGGGACACTAAACAAACAATAGTGCAAAAATAATATAAAGGAATCCATTTCTTATGGCTACTACTACAAATACATACAACATGCCAATAATCATAAAAATCTAAACAAAAAGAATGAAAAAATAACCAACAGGAAACAAATATTAGCACACCCTTGAGACATGACTTTAGTTATGACTTCGTTGGACTACTGCTGCTGTTGCTTCTGGTAGTTTTCCAAACTATCATGTACTGAATTTAGTTGAAAGTTTAAGTTCATATTCGTTTGTAGAATGTATGCAGGCAAAATACAATAAACCAGAAATATAAATATAATTTAGATTTTTTAAAATATTTTTCTTAATACTTTTTTTTATCCCAGAAAAACTTTGGTAATGGGTGGGATAAAGTAATGCATTACCTTGTAATGTGTACTCCTTACCTGTATAACTTTTTGACAACAAAAAGTAATGAGTTACCGATAATGGGTTACATAATGCATTACTTTGTAATGAATATTCTTTACTCCTTATTTCGAAACAAAAAGTAATCAGTTACCAATAGTTGGTTACATAATGATTGACATTGTAATGTATACTCCACACATTCAACATTATTTTAAACATAAAGTAATGAGTTAACAATAATTGAACACTTATGGATTACCTTGTAATGAACGTCATTACCTTTTACATTACTTCAAAACATAACATAATGACTTACCGATCATCAATTACAAGGTAAAGTAATTATGAAAATATTTGTTTGAAAATCTAGTTATAGACACATTACTTTGTGATTTTTTGTAAGCATGAGAGTAAATATTACATGTATAAATAGCATTTACATGTATAAATAGCATCAGTTGGTAAAGTTCTGGCATAACTAATTGTTAACAACCAGAGACTCCAGGTTCGGGTTCCAGCGTGACCACGTTATTTATTTAGTTTAAAAAAATATTTCTACTCATTTTTTTATACATTTTTTTTTATGAAAATCTATTTATAAATACATTACTTTTTCCACCCAAGTAACCATATAAGTAACTAGTTACTTTACCCCCTACATGATAATGAGTCTCAACGCCTGTAAAATTCATCATTGAAGTAAGGTGTAATGTACTGAGTGGATCCCTATGGAGATACATTATTTTACCCATTATTTGGTAATGTGTGGTTTTGCTGTGGTTTACAATTGTTTGTAAAAATCCCCGTCATATGTAGGAGTATATATCGAAATGTAAATAATAAACTTACTAGGAGAGTCCTTTCATGTGTTCCCGCCGATTGCGATGGAATTTGTAAATGTTATAAAGAATCAATAATTAAGAGACTCATGTTTTCTTTTAGCTACCCAATCTCACATTTAGGGGTTAAAAAGTGGGGTCAAAAATTACCCCATTTTCAGTTTTTAGCGTTTTTTTATATTTCTTCCAAAGAACTCAGCAAAACCTCGGTACTAGGTTGGTATTACGAAAGATATCACCTGGTAACAAGTTAAACTCCTTTCCCTTGCCTTATTTAGTACCGTTAGTATTACTGACTGCCCATGAGTAATACCAAATTCACATGTTTAAATGTTTTTATGGTATAATTAGTTACCCAGCAAGACTTTGGTAATGGGTGCGATAAAGTAATGCATTACCTTGTATTGTGTATTCCTTACCTGTATCATTATTTTCCAACAAGAAGTAATGAGTTACCGATAATTGAACACTCATGGATTACCTTGTAATAATACCTTATTACATTTTACATTACTTCAAAACATAAAATAATGACTTAACGATCATCAATTACATAATGCATGAATTATAAACGTATATTAATTATTATATTATAATATATTTTTGAAAATCTATTTATAGACACATTACTTTGTGATTTTTTGTAAGCATGAGGGTAAGGTATATATTTTTGATATCACAAACGAAAACACGTAGCACAACAACTCATTTACATTTTAAGCAAAAAAATATTATATGTATCGATAGCTCAGTGGGTAGAGTTCTCGCCTAACTAATTGTTAAATACCAGAGACCCCATGTTCGAATCTCAGCATGACCAAGTTATTTATTTAATAAAAAAAAAAGTTATTTATTAAATTAAAAGAAAAGATATCTGTTAAAAAAAAAATTTATGCATTTTTTTTATGAAAATCTACTTATAGACACATTACTTTTTCCCACCATGTAACCATATAAATAACCAGTTACTTTACCCCCTACAAGGTAATGAGTTCACCCATTACTTTTAGGCTCATCGCATGTAAAATTCATCAGTGAAGTAACGTGTAAAGTAATGCATGGAGCCCTATGGCGATACATTACTTTACCCATGATTTGGTAATGTGTTGTTTTGCCGGGTATTTTCTGCACAAAATTAAATATAATTAAATTTTCACTACAAATTTGACAATTTTAAAATAATATTCGATTTAAAAATGAAAGATTTAAATAAAAAAATGTTGAAAACTTGTAAGTTAGGAGGAACAAGTTACCGATGTAAGTACTTACGTCGATGGACATGCTCTTGTTAAAATAATTGGTTTTTTGATAGAAAAATAACACGTTACTTCCTTATTACAAAAAGTTTATTTTTCCACCCAAAACTTATAAAAATTTCATGGTAAAAATTGTTCTTTAAACATTGTTCAATTGTAATTTAATATCCAATATAAAAAAATTAAATTTTCAAAAAAAAAAACTTATTAAATTTGTACTGGAGGTAATATGTGTTTTGTAAGGTGTTACGAGAAGGGACATGCCCTTGTAAAAATATTAGGGTTTGTAATAGAAAAGTTGCTAGTTACCGACCTTAATTTCTTATTCCCAAACATATTGCCGGGTAATAAAATGTTTTGCTGGGAATCTGTATATAAATTTGGTATTTAACTTCATACGAAAAACGTTTACATATATGGCCCCTTCCCCTCATACCCAGCAAAAAATGGGTTCGAAAATCGAATTATTGATACTTCTGAGCCCATTTTGATTTTGTCTGTTGTATGTACCCTATGGGAATGGGACCGGTTCTGCGTGTGCCTCAGGATCGGTCCCTTTGTGCCAGACACCGGTCCTCTGCTTTGGCATTGGCTTGTCATAGGAGGGGGTCATTTGTCCTGCTTTAAACCACATGACTAACCAAAGATGGGCATACCACAAGACTGTCGCAAAAGGGTCATGTCGTATAAAATAAACGAAAATTAAACAGCTTCCAATGGGTAACATTCTGGCCAACTGGCTTTTTCGTGTTAATAAGCATTCTGGTTAAGTGGTATGTCCTCCCTTTACCAGTCACAGGATTGGTAATTTTAGGACAATTGACACTGCTTAATCCACTTCAGTATTAAATTATACCAGCCCTGTGATAAGTCCTTCTTTAACCAGTCACTATTAAGTCAATTGGCTCCTCATTCCCCATAGGGTAATGTCTCGATTTGATTTAAGCCAATTATAGTTTTCTATTGCGGACAACTGAAGATTTGAGTGATGCGAATGAAACAATTGTATTGTCTATCATGAAAATGATCAAACTTTTTGAAAATAAATAAATAAAATTTAATATGACAATATGATATTAGATTTTGGACAAAATATATGCGAATATAGAAACTTCGAGAAAACAATTTTTGTATTTTTAATACAAAAATTAAAACATTTTTGGACTAATTTAAGATTTCAATAAAACTTTTATTTAACTAAAATCACAACACTACCCAGCAATACCACACATTACCAAATAATGGGTATAGTAATGTATCGCCATAGGGCTTCACTCATTCCATTACACCTTACTTCACTGATGAATTTTACAGGCGACGAGCCTAAAAGTAATGTGTGGACTCATTACCTAATATGGGGCTAAGTAACTGGTTAATTATATGGTTACCGGGTTCGAAAAAATAATGTGTATAGATTTTCATCAAAGAACATTATTAAAAAAAAAATTATTACAAATATTTTTTTATAAAAAAAACAACATATATAAAAAAAAATCATACAAAAACACACTATTTTCATAAAATTTTTATTGTATCGGATCATGTTTCACACTGAGATATTCGAAATTACAATGAAAATTAAAATTATTCCAGTTCAAGGCCATACTCTATATTTCTATATTAGGATATTGTCCTAACAAAAAATCTATTTAGTTTTTGTTTTCAAATTTATTAATTGACCACTTTCAGGAATGTATTGATAGATTTATTTCGGAAATTTTCTAGGTTCCCATCATCAGAACACGTTTTGAAAGAAGTGGCAATCATATGCCAAACATCAAGCAGTCATATAAACTAGTTTTCTCACTAAATGAGAACTAATAAATGAGCTCGAAGTTGAAGATTATCACCATTGATCAAAAAATAAATTGAAAACTTGTTTGCTGTGTACAAGGTCTGCCTTTAGTAGATATTCAATAAAAGTTTTTTATTTTTTTTCCCTTTTTATTTGTACACTTGTTTTGTTTAAAAACAAAATGTATAGGGGGAGTAGTAAACAAGACCGTACTTTGTCTTTTATGCAAGTTTGATATAATTTGGAATTAATGTATTTTCAAAAATATAATGCTTCAGGAAATTTCACTTAACATCCAAACGCGCAAGAATTTCGAAAAAAGAAATAAAACGTGTCCACTAGAACTTAATAGAGAATAATATATGTGAGTTTGGACCTGTACCCATTATACCTCCAAGTACAAACCCTCACAAAATGTTTTTGTTTTTCGAATACCACGAAAAGTTGAGCATGCTCGGACATGCTACTTTATCCAGGTGCATTTGCGCATTTCAAATACTTTTATTAGATACCAAATTTATATATAGTTTCTTTAGAAAAAATAAGGAAACACGGCAAAAACAGAAAATGGAGTCATTTTTGTGAGATTGAGCCGCTAATAAAACATTGGTCTATTAATTTTGATTCTTTATAACCAGGGACAGGAAGTTCATGCAAATGCATGTTTTTTTCTTAAGTCTGAGAACAGGGTAAACCAAATATCTTTGCGAATCGAAGAACTTAATACAAAATGCCATAGATTTGTTTGTGCATATTTTTGGATATTTTGCTATAAATGCATATTTTGCGTTAAAGGCATATTTTTATTGCATATTATTTTTCTTAAAATTCACATTTTTATAGCATATTTTTTAGTTTTTCGTAAAAAGATCACTTTCGATTTTATTTTGCATTTGACAAGTAAGCATTAAATATTAAGAAATACATTTGTTTAAGTGGTTTTAATCAAGAACTATCCACCGTATTCTGCTAAAACCCTAAACTGGGACTTTGATAGTTTCGAAGCAAATTAACAAAAAACTTGTGGAGGAAGGAACAATTTTATTTAAATTCTAAAGTTAATTATTATTATTTAATATATTTTCTGTATACGTTTTACACAAATTTTTATATATTTTTGCGAATTTTAAGATTTTTCATGCATATTATAGGCGCCTAAAAATCACTGTTTTAGCCCATGAAGTTCCTGTCCCTGTTTATAACATATCCAAATTTCATCGCAATCTTCAGGAACGATTAACATAATTTGTTTATTTATTTATTTGTTTGCTTTTCAACCAATGAACTATAACCCCTGATACTAGTTTTCTTTTTATATTTAAACACTAAAGAAAGGTTATTGCTCTCTTTCTCTTAGTTGTTGGTTGGTTTTTTTTGTTGCACATACTTTGTTGCATACAGAGCTATAAAATAATTTATTCCTTAAGCTTTTCTATAAACTCAAAATAGTTTATAGCTGAAAATGTTACTTAACGTGAATGATAAATCACTTAAAATCCGGTCTACTTACTTTTTATTTAAATCAAATATTTCTTGTTAATTATTTTATATATTATATTATATTGTTTAAATAACTAACAAATCCATAAGAACAAATGAATAGTAAGTTTAGAATAAATGTTCAAATTTTAACTACACTCAAAAAAAAAAGTTTGTAAAGTCAGCAAAGAATTTTGCTGAGTCAGCAAAATTTTAGTCAGGAGGGTGCTAGCAAAAAAAATTGCTAATGTCAGCAAAATCTTTTGCTGAAAATAAGCGAGCTAATTTTTAGCAACAAAATTAGTAGATTCAGCAAAAGTTTTGCTAACACTTAGTAGATTAGAAATAAAAAAGCGTTGGTAAAAATTAATAAATTTTTTGCTGAATTTTAGTAGACTGCAAAAAAAACGCAAAAAAATTGTAAAAAAATTGTAATTTAGTTAATATATTTGCTGAAAATCATAAAACATATTTTTGTGATTCTTTTAAAAATAATTTACAATAATTACGAAATATAAAAATTTTTATTTTCCCACATTGATGTCATGAATTAATTTAATATCTGAAAATATATAGAAATAAATATATATAACATAACAAAAATTTCTTTCAACTACTTACATCAATGGTAGTCTAAATGATGCTTTCTTTTAAAGGACGCAACTGCCGAAGATAATTATAGAAATGAAACGAAAAAATAAACAAAAACAAACGAAACGAAAAAAACAACCCTTTTTTTTGCATTAAGAAAAAGGAACCATACTAAGATGTGTGTCTTTGTCTTTCGCTTTACTCTGTCTACATGTCTGTATATGTTTGTTTGCAATTTGACCACACTAGATTATTAATCTATTAACATTTGTTATAGAAATACATATTAAATTTAAATATTTTCTTTTGTCTTTTATTTTATTAATAGACAATTATTTTCACAAAAAAACAGAAAAACAGATACAAAAGTCTTAAATGGTTGATTTTTTTATATGTCTTATTAGAGTTGTACTTTTTAGTATCATTTTCCTCTTCTCTACTACATCTTGACATGCCGCGACATCTGCTTCATTCTGCGTATATCTTTCAATCTGGTTATCGTCCACACTATTAATGTGCTTATCAGCACAATTTTTTTTAGCAAAATTAATTAGTAAAACATTAGTATATTAGTAAAGCATTAGTAGTGTAGTGATTGGTAAATATTTGAGTTTTTCGTTTTTGTTTGTTTTTTTCAACAAAATGTAGACACACGCACTACGTACACATCTTGTTTTGTTTGAATGCCTGTGTTATTTGTGTAAACTTTTTTAATTTCTTGTAATTTGAATTGAAATAATTAACATAAATTAACAAACCATTTTAATAAAAAAAAAAAACAGACTGCAGCTTTATGAATATTTTTTTTGAAGCAGACAACAAAGAAAAAATTTAAATTTGTAATATCCCAGTTAACATTTTTCTGAGTGCTCATAAATTTTGATTCATAAAAGTCTCGAACACATAAACGATTTCGGAACTTTCAAATTTAGACTCCCAAGTGATTCATATTTTATTATATTTTATGTGCATCTCAAAAAATGTTTAAAATGAAATTTTAAATGACATATTTCAAAATGGTTTTTGTATGCTTATAAATATGAGCCATAAAAGAGCCAAATAAGTGTACAATAAATTCATTGTATGAGATCGCTCTTAGTTATGTGTTAATTATGAACAAAATATTTTTTTTTAGTCAATTTTGTTAAAAAAATTTTAAACAATTGCTTTTTATAAATTCACATACAAAAAATTTAGTTAATTAAATTCACCATATTCACTATTTTCCGCTGCCAAAACATAAAACCAAAATGCGATATCACAGGCAGCAAAATCCGATAATAACTTTCAAGTATACGGCTGTTCAAAGTTACATAAGTACTTAAAATTAAAACCGTGAAAATATTTTTGAAACATTTCATAGAGAATATATGATTATAATATACAGAAAATTGGAAGACATGAGGTCAAAAAATCCAACTTTTTGGTCTTCTTTCAAAGAACGAAGTTAAATTTGTAATCTAAAGAAAAAATTACAACTTTAACGATTTTCAACCAATTTTAACAAACAAGAACTCCCTTTAATCCGTAAACCAACTTTCAAGAAAAAGACAGGTTTTCAAATAAAGAATTATAATAAAATGCGTCAAATTAGAAAAAATTAAAAAAAGATAAAAGTTTGAAATGGTTTAGATAATATTTCCACATGGGTATAAACATTTATATATTTTTGGAAAGCTTAACTATACAACGTGCTAAAACCGTTCAAAAATTTAAAATCGGGTTAAAACTAAGTTAATAAAACTTTAGTTCGTAGAGTCTAGAAAAAACTTTTTTTTTATCGATAAATTCATATCTTGAGGGCGTATTCAAAATTCTGAAAATTGAAAAGTGATTTACTCAGTCAGGCGTACAACCTACACTAGGTCATATTAAAAGTATATTTTCACTGTCACACAGTGTTATTTATTACCCAAACTGTTTATCACTAGCAGAAAATGTATTATAATTATGAAACACAACTACAACTACATAATTTAACAAATACAACAACACACAATAACTATTTATGTTGCATCAATCGAAAAATAAGACAATTAGTCTTGCGAAGACGCCTACGTGATCGGTACAGTTGTTTAAGAAATATCTAGAAAACAAAATTGACATTATAGCTATGAAACGCCCTGTATATTTATTTCTACGGACTACAAATGAAAAATATAGCCAGCATTCGATTTATGTGTTACTTGTTTAAAACAATTTTGCGTTAACGCATTAGTATACAAATCACCTAAGAAAGGAAATCAGGTTACATTTTCTACGATTTACACAATTTTTTGCTGTTCAAAAGCGCAAAACGAGGGATACTTGTAGTTAAGAATCCAGTTTACTGCATTTCGCTAAATTTTAATAGTACTTTTATTACAAATCATCTAAATAAACAATGTCCATTTTTTTCATTGCGTACTGGTTACGTATGAGTAATATAAATAATATAAATCATACGCCTTCGATTACTTTTACTTTAGAGTAAACTGTAGTCTGTTTTTGATTGATAATATTGTGATACAGTGGAAGTTTGCTTAAAAAATACCTAGTGCATGTTGATCTGGTTGAGTAGATTCATTATTAGGGCTCAGAAGTTAATGAATTAATAATCGTGTTAATTAATGATTTAAGTCATTTTTGTCTTAAAATGTGGTTAAAAATTTAAAAATTAGTGTTAATCATCATCAGAAAGTTTGTAATTTTATTTTTCTGTTATTTTTGTGTTCTTGTTATATTAAAAAAAAATTATGAATTTGAAGAAAAAAATTAATAAAATTTATATGAAGTACTTCAACAATTTTCGAGACACTTGTTGAAACTGATGCCTCTTATTTCTCAAGTTTTGCCTCTTATTCTCAAGTTTTGGGAAACGATATACAGAGTAAGGTAGACTAAACTTAAAGCCTATGACATGCAAAGTTTGAAGTTGAGAAGTCTTCACCTAAAGAATTAATGGGCATTTAAATGTTAAAAAATTAAAAAAAAAATACTTCAAACTTGCAATAGTTTTTTCATTCATTTTATTTTTTTGCTCATAAATGTATAAATGTACAAGTTTTCGTTTATTTAACAAAAAATTTGGTTCTTTTAACATTTTTTTGTAATTTTACGCATGGATTATTATCAGTGTAATTTACATATCGTTGCTTGGTTCAAAATCGCATGGGGGCTTGCAAGTGGAACCAATACTTCTCGATTTTAAAACTTTCGCAGTTTTTTCCATTGGGTTATTGCGCCATTTAATGAAATTGAGTTTTAAGAACAGTATTTAAAAACTGGTGTAATTTTATACAGTTTGAGTTACACCAACAAACGGATACGAACACCACAAACTTATAAGTAATTGACGTAAATTTTATGAAAATATACATATAAATTGGTTAGCGTATTGCGTAAACTGAGTTTCTTAGTAAACTACACCTCCGAGTCTAAAAGGCTTTTTAAAAGTTTCAAACGTAAAATTTTATGAACTTTTAAGGGGGGACATTACATTTGCGGCAGAAAAAACAGACATTTTTTAAAAAATTCATAACTCAGTCAAAAACAAACATTTTTCCAAAATTTGAACAAATTACAAGACAAAAAATTCAAAAAAATATATTTTTCACTCCAACATGGTTTTATAGATCTCCAAACTGGCGGCAGAGAAAAAAACGGGGCCTCGTGGTTGCAGCGCTGGGAGTCGCAAAAATTGTCCGATCTGGAAAAAAATGACTTTTTTAAATCTTAACAAAATTGGTTATCGTATGCCACGAGGTTTTTTTTTTAATTTTTGGTGATATTCCAAATTTAAAAGTGTGTTTTTTCGAAAAAAATATTGACTTTAAAAATTCATAAACAATCGAAAAAAAATTTAAAAAAAGCTCGTGTCATACGATAGCGAATCAAGTTTAAAAAAATACAAAAAAAAAAAAAATTCGTCAAAAAATGAACCCGCTAGTGCCGCAACCAGTACGAAAAACATGGTTTCGAGATAAACGTGTTCAAAGTTTGTGAACAAAGAAAAAAAAAAAGAAATCTGCCATGCCTGCTTCGTACTGTATGCCTTCGTTATCTTGTGTTACGCTGTTTCTTACAGTTTTTTGCAATCGTTTAGCAATTCGGGCTTCTTTTGAAGCTTCATATGCCTTCACTCTGGCGCATTTCAAACGATTTGCATCATTTCCTTAGCAAAAATTCAATGCTGTAGCTCCTATGGTGATACCAAGTAGTTGAAACATTTGCAAATAACTATAATCGCCGTCATTGTAAGTCTGGCATACACTTTGGTGCAATGAGCCAAATTTTTGCATTCAAACTTTCATTGGAGTTTTGCGTGAATCCACCCAAGCTCTTGTTTAGCAATTCATCGTTTCAACGCCGTGTAAACTGGTTTGATTGCCTTTAGCACTATTTCTTGAAGTGGTGGTTTATGGAGGACAGTTGATCCTTCTGCCTTTGCCTTCTGCAAATAACACCAACTGTCACTACCTGTAGGGCAAAACATATGCTGAGGATAGCAAGTAAAACATATAAAGTATATACCAGCTGCCGTACGTAGGTAGCGCGAAAATTAAAAATGCGCTCTCACTAATCCGGCTGTAACTTTTAAACCCGTAGGAATGAAATTTTTTTTCTTAGAATCTCGAGAATATTTACTAAAATACAAAATTATAAAAAAAGTCGATTTCAAAAAACGGCCAATGTCATGTCCCCCTTTAAAAGTTTGCAAAATTTAATTATTTTTTTTTTGCGTTTTTTTATAAAAACATAGCTTGAAAACCTAGTTAGGTATTTAAAGTGAAACTTGCCGACTGACTAAATTAGTAAAGTCCAAATAAATTAAAATAAAAATAAATAAATTTTTTTTTTTGAGTGTATTTATTTTTTTTGAGTGTATTTTTATATTGTTTGGTGGTGTCCAGGCGCGGATCCAGGAATTTATGGAGGGAACTTAGAGTATTTTTAATAAATTTTTTAATTTTTTTTAAATTTTTGTATTGAAAAATATAAATTTTTGTTGTTGGGGTATTTCCCATTAACATTAAAGTAATGCAGAGAGTAAGCTGGTGTCATAACTGGTAGTGGGGAAAATAATGACATGTCATTACCGTTTCTACACTGGGGTGCACTGAGTTTTTTTTTTTTTTTGAGCAAATATCACCTAGTGCTCGAAAAGGTATTTTGAAATCTTTAAACCCAAAAGTTTTATGAATAGATTGGGTAGCTATATCAAAAATGCGTGTCCTTTTATGCTTTACAAAGTATCCAAAGTTCAGTAAGAACCGCGGCTCCGGGTCGGGATACCTCAATTGCAAGTTAATATTCCCAGCAAAAACAAGCATTACCGTATAATTAAGCGAGTAAGTAGCGCACGATGGGTTTCACTAGTTACCAGGCTTAATTACTTTTGTTTGCGATGTCCAAAAAATCATTACCATCTCGCTTACAAAAACAACGAGAATAATGAGTTGCCTGAATGGCTACTCATAGTGAAAGAATAAGGCGACACTTTCAGATAAGGAATAAATGGATACTCAGATTGATGGAATAAGAGGTTACCTATGAGTTACAAAATATGTGGTTACATTAAAGTTAATTTGTTTAATGTTTTAACTTTTTTAAAAATTAACTTTTCATCGGGAAATATTCCTGTAAACATTTTCAGAAGAAATTAATAAATAAGTGTAATATTTAAATCAAAAAAAATTCGAAATCGGTTCTTATGTATCAAATTACCCGTAACTCACTATTTTACAACTTCATATAATTACTTTTGTAACCCACTATTTCAAAGTAATGTAAGATGTAATAACTTATCATCAAGATGTTATAACCTGTCATTACCATATTTTTCTGGGTTTTTTTTAGCCTCCGAAACGGTTTTTTTAGAATTACTTCAGATTTTGAGGGTGTTTTAAAATTTCTGGAAATCGTCACGTGATCTACCCAATCAGACATGCAACATTCGCTTTGTCGCGTTTCAAGTATATTTGGCATATTTGGTCGATTTTGTAGCACCGTAAAATTTTTCGTGTGTACATTGTTTTTTTTCAGAACTTCTTTTTAATGAAAAAAATTTAAGTTAAGAAATGAATTTAATAATTGAAACTCTGCTTGCACTTATTTATAAATTCAAAGTGCACCTTCAATCTACGTTTTAGCAGCTTTTTGTGTTTATGTTTATGTTGCAGTTGTTCTTGTAGATTTTTTTTCTAAATGCCGTGAGACCTCTTTTAATTATTTTTTTTTTACCCAAAAGGAAATGTTTCCTTTTGTATATGAGTCATTCCATGTCAAACCGAACGATATTTGGATTTCGACTTTTGTTTGTTTTGAAATTTGGCAGAAGTGTTCTTACTTCAAAAATCTTTGACAGTCTTTTTTGGAATTTTAATTATTTTCGAAAGGAGTTATTTGTGTTTAAAAATTAAAAAAAACATGCAAAAAGTTTCGACATGTCAATATTTAAAAATTAGTAGGCATATTTTTATAATTGACGGCTTTTTTAATGGACTTTTACTCAAATATTTCTAAATGTATTTTAATGTCAATTTTCCCATATTTTAATGCTTTTTTTTTTAATTTCTAACTTTCGTTTGTATTTTTTAATGTATCAACGTCTACACACATTTCTACTAAATAAATACTGAAATTGTCTGAGTAGGACGGCGATGGATTCTAATGTTTTTAAGATTTTTTTTCAAGAAATGCTACAAAAGTTAGTAATTAACATGTAAAATATTTTAAAACACTTTAAAACCTTACAAACTTTTATATATGTAGTTTAAAATATGTTCAATAAGAAAATTAACAAAGTACAAATTTTTTATATTTTTTGTAAAAAAATCGTAAATTTAAAAAACCTATCGAAGTCCCACTCTGAAAATTTCCATATTTATTTAGTAGAAGTGTGTGCAGATGCTGATATATTATTTTTTATGTTTAGGTGGGGTCGAAATGATAAAAAATACAGACAAAAGGTAAAGAGCAAAAAAAATACATAAAAATCTATTTAAATGCATTTAAAAAAAAAAAAAAATAGAGCAAACTACCATTAAAATAGGCCATCAAAAGCCATTAATTTAAATTGGCCTACTAGTTTTTAAACTACCCGATTAAAAAATTTTCTATATACTCATTTACAATTTGATATCATTATATATGCTTATATGTGAGCCAATATATTACGATATATGTTCATATCAGACATTTAGTTTATGCAGATTTTTTTAATATGGCGTAATATATCATCATATATAATTGTATCGTATGTTATATATTATTATATATTGTATATCTGATCATATGAAATATATATTGGTCTATATATGACCATATATTCTAACATATATGATCATATGTAAGTTTTTATGGTGCAAGTAATCAATAATCCCTGCTGGAAATGAAGGGTCGATTGATCCATTGATTGGTAATTCTGTGATATATGATTGGGGGCCACTTCACGAAACTGGTGAAACCAAAATTGTGGTGCACCAAAAAGTGTTAATTTGGGTGAAGTGACCAATCACGTGACTATAGTTATGGTGACAAACATTCACTGGTTGGTACCAAATACATCACGTAACTGGAGAAAAAGTAACATAACATCAAAGTGTACTGAAGCAACTAGGGTCGTTGCAATTGAAGTTGCTTACTGGTCATTGAACTGGTTCAAAACCATTAGCAGAGGATGAAAACATGGCAATTAGTGCCAAAGGATGAATATGATTTTTTTACACAACTTATTCAAAAACTTGAAACACTTTACAAGAATATTAATTAAAATGGCAAAGTTTCTGCATATTGGTTTCGAAATATTTTGTTAAGATATCTTACAAGATTTTTGGTAACGATTTTTTATGTACAAGTAATTGCCGATTTGTAAGAATTTCTTTGGGTACAAAATTGAAACTGTGTATATATTTTGTTGCTCTGCTTTATAAGTTATACATTAAGTTTGTGCTGCTAAATTGTTGCAGCTCCTTCTTTTTATAAAGATTTTATTGTGAATTAGAATTGTAATGCAGCATACAAAATTAAAATGTTCATGAAGTGCTTTTTAGAAGTGTTGGAACATAAAAATTCGTAGAAATTGTTTGATAATACCAATGGTAGAAAGTAAAGAAAAAACTTGAAAACAAAATCTATATTTTGAACATCCGGACTTTTTGTCTAGTTTATGTCCTTCTCCAAATTTAAATTGTTGTAATGAATTTAGTTTTTTGTTGGGTATAGACAAAATAACGTAATTTTAAAATTGATTTTTGTAGTGCCTTTTTAAAGGTTTTTTTGGACTTGGGGTATGACGCGCTTTTTTGGATAAGTGCAGTGTGGTTCCGGAAGGGCTATTTCGCAACCCGTACATATTATGACACACGCTGAATAAAAAGTGACAGGTTACTTGCTAATTACTTTTCGAAAGCCCGGCGACATGTACCCCTTATACCAGTGCAGTGGTACGTCGCAAAACTATTCCAGTCAAACTTCCCGTTTCACAGAACACATTGCGCTTAATGCGTGACTAGTTTTCCTTCAAAAAATTTTCTCTAGTTCAACGATACGTACACCTGCACCAGTCACATGATAAATTTTTTCCCACTGGTTCTGTTGCATATCACATAAATCCTCAAATAGTCATACTTTGACACTACCTATTCTAGCTTGTCCCGTAGCATATTCATTTCAGTCGGTACGGTGATAGGTTATCTTGGTCAAGTTATTCGCCACGTCACACAGTTCTCCGGTCACTTTCATATAACAGAACCGAAACTAGGACAGGTTAATACACACAAAGTTCTAGTCACGTGACCATACCAGTGATTGGTCGATTTCCAGCAGGGAATAATTCCATCACATTTATATATAATTATATATGACAAAACATATTATTATATATAAATATATATAGTAAAATTTAATGAAACAAATTTTATCACTTTTATGTTTTTTTTTTGCTCTGTCTATAATTAGAATGTAAATAAGTTTCAAAATTTACTGCAAAAAAACATGAACAACTACGGATTTTTGTTTTGTAATTATTTCACACCGTCACAAAATTATAAAAAGACGATTTGGTTTGCACTGCGATATATATTTTTAACAGATGTCTTGCAGATTCCAAGACTGTTTTACAAATTTTTTCATCACTTCACAATTTTGCGAAAACAGCGATTAAAACAGCGAAAAATAGCGTTTTTAATTATTTTTGAAGTTGTGTACACCCCACATCTGATCAGCTTAAGCATTTCTTTTAGAATAGTTGTTATATTTAATTTTTTTTGTTATAATTAGTTAACAAACTATTAAAATCTTTGTATTATTTTAGGAAAAAAATTGGATTTAAAAAATACTCCATCAAAAAAATTACCAAATATTACATTTTTAAAAGTAGCCTAGGCCATGCATCCGAGCAGCTTTAATTTATATTGGGGTCATGATATAAACTTTGAACTTTGGTGTTTTTAATGACGGCGATAAACGTTAAAATTATTACACCAACTTTGTTTAAATTGCATTTAAAATATAAGAAAAATTGTACGAAATTATAATTCTTATTTCTCAATTTCATATAAAAAATGTATTTACATTTTTTTTTGTATAATGCATTTGATAAATGTATCTTTTCGCTATTTAAACAATTAGTTTTAGAAAATATCATTGCTGTATCTTCAAGAGTAAAGTGTATTCTAATTAGTTAGCTTTATTTTGAGTACTTAGAAAGCGTCAACCGTATGATAAAAGGCTTAAAAAAGAGCCAAAATTGCCATTTTTGTCAACTTAAACGCGGTTTTCTCAAAATTGTGACGTGATGGAAAAATTTGGTTGCCGAATTTTCAATCAGGGCAACAAAGAGTATGTAAATCCCATATCGCCATTCAAACCAATGAAGCTTGTCGAGGTGTTATTAATATTTTTTATTAAAGTACTAAAAAACAACGTTATAATTATTAGGCTTTAAACCAACGAACATATAGACTAAACAAGAACCAAGGTACTCAACATCTGTTAAATTTTATATGCCAACTGGTTTTAAGAGAAACAGTTTTTAGAGGTTTTATAATACATATTTTGTAATATACGAGTATATAAACTAAACTTTGTGTTAGTTATACAAAACTTTTGCAGAGAATACATTTTATATATAATTGAATTGGCTTAAAAGCATAAAAATTAATGAATTAAAAGTATCACTGTTAATCCATTTTTTGCGAAACTCTCTTAAAACCAGTTCAGGTTTTTAGAAGAGAGTGTTGGAAGCGGCTTATTTAAACAAATGAACCAACCAACCCTTAAAACATGCGTAATAGATTCTAAATTTGTAATTTAAAAAAATAAATAGTTGCTTAGTTCCACTATAGGCAATATCTTTTCTGACACTGATCCTGTTTGTGGTTAACAAAATAGTTGTTTGGGACATTTTGAAAAAAATATTGTATTGATTCATAACACCGACCTATATATTATTTTGTATAACAAGGACGTGAAAAGTTTGCTGTTTACTTCTGCTCTTGAAAAAAATATTCCACTTGAAAATTTTGCGAACGGAATATTTGATTTTCTCTCTAGCGTTTTTAATTTATTATATGTTCAGGTTCATAAAAGCATAAATTTTTAGATTTAAATATTTTTTAAAATATGTTTTATAAATGAATTACAAGTAGTACTTAATTGGAATAAAATATAAAAAGTACTGATCTCTTAACACAAGTTTAATATAATTTTTATTAAAAAAAATAAAAATTATGTTTTTTTGACATTTAATTGTGTAATGAAAATGAAAATTAATTCAAGTTCGAGGCCATACTCTATATTTCTTTATAAGGATATTGAAAAAGATCTATCAACACATTCCTGAAAGTGGTCAATTAATAAATTTCAAAACAAAAACTCTATAAATTATTTGTAAGGACAATATCATAATAAAGAAATATAGAGTATGACCTCGAACTTAAATATCTTTTCATTTTCATTGCACAATTAAACGTCGAAAAAATATAAATTTTATTTTTTTTAATAAAAATTATATCAAACTTGTATAAAAGACAAAGTACGGTCTTGTTTACTCCCCCTTTACATATTGTTTTTAAACAAAACAAAACAAGTTTGAAAATAAGAGGGCTTAAAAAACCAAAAAGCATGTATTATAAATCTACCAAAGGTAGAGGGCGCACATAACAAACAAGTTTTCAATTTATTTTTGATCAAATGCGATAATCTTTAACTTCGAGCTGATATATTAGTTCTCCTTTAGTGGAAAAAACTAGGTTATATGAATGTTTGATGTTTTGCATGGGATTGTCACTTCTTCCAAAGCGTGTTCTGATGATGGGAACCTAGAAAATTCCCGAAATTCCTGAAAATGGTCAATTAGTAAATTTTAAAACAAAAACTCTATAGATTATTTGTTAGAACAATATCGTAATAAAGAAATATAGAGTATGGCCTCGAACTTGAATAATTTTTCATTTTAATTTTCTAATTAAAAAGCTTATTAGATAAAATTGTATCAAATTATATATAATTGACCCATATTTGATGGACCCATTTTTTAGTTATATGTGATACTATACATACACATATTGGAACTTTTTTCGTAGGGTACATCAATTTAAACATCGACATGTCGGAACATTTTTCATGTTTTTAAATTTTTAAACATAAACCAGTAATTTTTTAAAAAATTAAAAATTGTTTTTTCCAAAAATGAGTGTCAAATATTTTCTACCAAAGCAAATAAAAATCATGTAAAAAGACTTTCGGTTTGATGTGGAATGACTCACATGTGCATGTGTTTAGTTTACATACTATTTGCACAGAAAGAAGAAACGGGTAATAGTGTGCGTGCACTAACTACATAATATTTTAATAAAGTTGAATATTAACAGCTGAAGATATTGCATTTATATGCCTTAAAAGGACAATGCACCCGTAATGCTGTAGTTTATATTCAAGATTAATTTATATGGGCTACTTAAAATTGGGATTACATTTTTTTTTTTAACTTTATGGCACATTAATAGGATTTTACACGATAATTAACCACAATTAACGATTACGTGATTCACTTCCTGCAAGGAGCGCAAAAGTTATGGCTGTTTAAATTTTAAAATCTTAAAAAATTCACAAAATTATATTTTTTGAACGGATTAAAAAAAATGGCACATGTTTATTTACTATTGCTTAATATTTTTAAAGCGTTTTAATGTAAATTGTCTCCCTTATTTTGTGCTTTATACAAAATCTTTGTTAAATTTTGTAGTGTTTCAAAACATTAAATTTTTGACTTATAATCGCGGTTTGCGCAATATTTAAAAATGATAATTTGTTTTGGACATTACATTTGAATTTAACGTAATTATTTGAAGAGAACATATATTTTCTACTAGTTAATTACAATGATGTGCAGTTTTTAACATGCTGCTGTTTAATATTTACTAAATTTTATTTGGTCCATAAAATATTTATTTCTTAAATTTATTAATGCTCCCCTGGTTTTGTGCTAAATCATTGCCAAATCGTACGAATAATGGCAATTTTGATGAATTACTGGCAACAGTGTTGATGTGCCGGAGCAAAACGTGTTTAGATAAAAGAGTAAATTTTTTAGCACACGGTCCCGTCTGAAAATAATTTGTGATGTTGAACAATTACATGCGTTGCCATTATTATATCTAGGTTTTTAAAATTTTCGCTGATTTTATATTGTAAAATAAAAAATAACAAACTCAGTTCATGAAGCATACTGGCCTATTTAAAACTAAACAGCGAATGTGTTTTGGGAAAAACTGCTTTTTGAAAAAAATTCATGCTCATATATTTCAACTTTTGTTAAGGGCACATCATCAAAACATACATAAATACAACATTTCCCAGCAAAATTTTTTAGAACAGATTGCCTTTGAACCTGTTCTATAACAACTGCTTTTACCATCGGTTAGATCGGTCGAAATGTAAGGTGTCACTGTCCCAGAACCAGTTCTATAACTGGTTCTAGAACCGGTTTTAAAGCAACCTGTTCTTGTTTGGAGGTAAAGATCCTATTGCAAATTGGACAAATTCCATATAAAAAGAACCAGTTGCAGAACCGAAATTAGAACCTGGTATAATACAGTATAAGCTGTTCTGCAACCAGTTATTTGGATTTTACTATTTTACTGGGTTACTAACCATGGTTTTAAAATTAATTTTGTACCAGTTCCCGGTACAAAAAACACGAAAAATTTGAAAACTAAAAAAAAAAATTGGTTTCAATTTTCGATTAGCATATATTTATTTGTTAGGTAATGGCACACCAATTAAGTACGTGTTGAACTTATCGCTCATGTATTGGGAGACTGTGTAATACCAAAAGGAATCCAAAAGTTGGAAGCCCCCAACAAATCAATAAAAAGAAGAAAAAAAGTTAGCTTGTTTCAAACTAAGTTTGACATACGCCCATATTTATATTTAAATATAAATTTGTTATTTTTTCAAATAAAACAAATATTAATTAATATTATAAACATTTAACTAATACCCTCAAAAAAGTTTTACAGCTAATACATGACAGTTGTTTATGTAGTAATCAGTATTTGTTGTTTTAATTGCAATTACGGTTGTTTTTTTTTATGAAATAATACAAAGCAACTATTTTCACAATTATTTCAAAAAATAACTGAAGTAAAATACTATCATTTTTAAAAGTTGTTTGAAGCAGTTATTTTAGTATTTAAATAAACAACTACCAAAATGGTAATTTTGCAGTAAACAGTTAATTTTTGTTAGTTTTTTAAAAATAGAAGACTATGTTCAGTTTCTAAAAATTCTCGTTTAGTTTATATTTGGTAGTATTGATTTGCTCATAGTTTTGCAATTAGTAATTAGAAAATTTCATTGTAACTACAATGCATAAAAACGTCATAAATGTAGTGAAGTTCGGAATTTTGATTTTGTATTTATGAAGGATGTGGAAAATACAAATTTTTATTGTGATTGAAAGAAAAATGTATATAAAAACAAAAAAACTAATAAAACTGTAAAAAATATTACTTGAGCCAAAGTAAAAACTGAATTTTTTTTTTTATAAAAATTAGAAAATTTTTGGTCTTCAAAGTTTAGTAACGTCATGATGCTTGTTAGGAAAAGACCCTAACCAAGTGTTTGATTTCTAAGAGGACAAGAATGAAACAAAAGTGATGATTAATATTTTTTTTTTGTTAAAGCTCTACCTATTCTTGAGTCACTAGTTTATCTAAAACTTCGGGTTCTGATGAGATCTTTAGCCAGATCGAAATGCTAGTATCAACCTAGCTAATATGTTTGATGTGCTTTATTTTTGTAAATATACGGAGGTTGGTCGCTCGTTATAAATTGAAAAAAAGATATTATTTTATTAAAATAATACTTTTAAAATACCGAAGAAGTAACTGCTACAAAACAGTTGTTTTTGTAGTAAAAATTGTCAGTTGTTTTTACGACATTGTTGGTTGTTTTTACTACATTTGTTATTTGTTTTTAAACAGTTAAAAACAACTACCATTCTAATTATTTTAACGGTAATTGCCTGTGTCGCCTTTTTAACTGAAATTGCAGTTGATTTAACTGTAATTTTTAGTAGATTCTACTGGAAAACTTTTTCGAATGTATAAAAATTCTTCATAGATTTTCGTTCAAAACAACTGATTCACAAATATCATGAAACGTTTTTTCTTTAAGTGTAAGGTATTTAAATTTTAATGTTGGTTACCAAATGTCTTTGCATATTTGAGAATTGCTAAATTGATTGCAGATTTTATAAAACATATTTTGTTACATGAGTAATTAAAAAAATTTTGACAACTGAATGCCTCGCTCGAATAAGGGTATAAAATAAGAGAGTTTCGAAAATAATGCACTTTTAATTAATTAATTTTCTTGCTTTTAAGCAATTTTAATTACATTTTAAAGATAATTTGTGTTGATTAATGTATAACTTACACAACATTTTTTTATATATTCTAAAAAAGATGCATTAAAAATTTTTTAAAAAACTGTTTCTCTTAAAACCAGTTGGCATATAAAATTTAACAGATGTTGAATAGCTTGGTTTTTATTTTATTATATATAATGATATATTTTGCCATATATAATTATATATAAAAGTGATAGAATTATTTTCAATTAATTACACCATATACAATTACATGTGATCCCATATGGTAGAATATATGGTCATATATATATATATATGTATTTATATGTATTTCATATGATCAGATATACAAGATATGCTAATATATAACATTCGATACAATGATAGATGACGATATATTACATTAGATTATTAGGGTGCGGCGAACAACCCTGAAAATTACCGCCCAATCGCAATTTGCTCTGCGCTCTCCAAAGTGATGGAGACCATGGTTAACCACCATCTTGTGAAATATTTAGAGACCAATTCACTTTTAAATGATCGACAGTATGGCTTCCGTAGTGGTCGATCTACGGGAGACCTGTTGGCGTTTCTATCGGAACGTTGGAGCCGGTCAATCCACCGCTTTGGTGAGAGTAAAGTGGTTGCTCTAGATATTTCTAAGGCGTTCGATCGTGTGTGGCACGGGGCACTCGTGACTAAGCTAGTTGCTTTTGGTGTCGGTAATGTCTTCTCTCGATTTATAACGAGTTTTCTCAGAGACGGCACTATACGTGTTGTTTTAGATGGGGTCTCATCAAACGAGTTTCAGCTAAATTCAGGGGTACCGCAAGGTTCTGTTCTTTCTCCTACCCTTTTTCTTATTTTTATTAATGACCTTCTTGGTCAGACCATCAACCCTATCTACTCTTTTGCAGATGACAGCAACATTTGTCATTCATTTTCATTCGATCACAGGCCAAGCTCTTTGGAGATAGAGGGCATGCGGCAGAACATGAATGACACACTCAATCAAGACCTTTTTACAATCTCCGAGTGGGGGTCGCGGGAATAAGGTCGATTTTAATGCACGCAAGACCCAATGTTGTATGTTAACCCACAGACGGGCTGTGGAATTGACATTGTCATCTGTAACTATGGATGGTATAGGTATTGAGGAATCGGATACTCTTGATGTTCTGGGCATGAGAATACAGTGTGATGTCCGTTGGAATAAGCACGTATTTCAAGTGTCGAAAGAGGCATTCAAGTGTCTCGGTTTTCTAAAACGGTGCAAGACTTACTTCACTCCATCCGATCTCCTTACTATTTATACCAGCTATATCCGGCCAAAAATGGAATACAACTCTCATATATGGGCAGGGGCTCCATTGTCTATTCTGAAGCTTCTGGACCGTGTTCAGGGGAGGGCGGTGAAGCTTATCAATGACAGTAGTGTATCCAACTCTATTGATTCATTGGAGCATCGTCGGAATGTGGGTTGTGTGACACTTTTCTATCGATATTACCATGGGAGATGCTCATCTGAGATAAGTGAACTTATTCCACGAGCCCGAGTTTTTATTCGTAATACTCGCTTATCTAGTAGAGCACATCCGTTTGTAGTTGATTGTCCTGTGTTTCGCACAACGCATTACAGAGAAAATTCGTTTTTTAGTCGAACGATTCGTATGTGGAACAAACTTCCCGCAGAAGTCTTCCCTGTTACTTACAATTTAGAAAAATTTAAATCAAATATCCACAAACACTACTCCCTCTTTCCTCCTTCCCATACCTTATTTTCCTGATCAATACAATGCACTGCATGAGTAGGGGGCATCCCCTGAGTATTGGTTAAATTATAAAAAAAAAAAAAAAAAAAAAGATTAGATTAGATCAGAAGGCACTATGCACCGCGACCAATGTAGGTCTTTTGTGCTGCCTAAGGTTACCTACAGATTCAAGCTACCTATAAAGCCAATTATTGTATTAGGCGAAATATTCGCGATGTCGGAAGGCGAAATGAAGCGATCACCTAGAAACCTAAGTCTCCTATCACAAAGCCTGGGACATTCGCAGAGAACATGCTCCGAGGTCTCAGACACCATCTCGCAAAACCTAATACACCGTATTAAAAAAAAATTCAAAAACTAAGATATAAAAATATATCTAGTGTACTGCCACATATATAGGCATATATAAAATGATATCAAGTTGTATATGAGTATATATAAACTTTTTTCACCGAGTAGAGTGAATCTTCATAACGGATGAAATTGAACGGATAAACAAATTATTATTTTTTATTCTCAGCGGCAGATTTTTCCAAACACATTTGGGTTTGTGAGAACTATAACGCTGAATCAATTCCAAAACGTATATCATATGAAAGCTTTTAATTAGCTTAATACTAAATTCGAAAAGGCATCAAAACACCTCAAGGACTTTACATTTTAAGGAGCAAACAAAATTTTCATGAACTGAAAACCATTCTTATATAAAGTTTTTCAGTTTGCGAATTTAAAAGTATTTAATACGATTTTCTGGAATTAAGTAACAATGACAATCAATTAAATAATCGCGGTTTACTTTTTAAGTGCTAAAATATGACAAAAAATTTGTTTGAATGTTTTTCTATATTTTTTGGTGATGAAATATATATTTTGAAATGTGATAAATACAATGAGATCAAAAATTTATGTAGATTTAAATGAACGAATGAAGCAAAGACTGTAATTATATTTTTAATTTGATTGAAATTTAAAACCAACATTATTTTTGCGCCGTTAAAAATATTGATTAACGCGAATGGATTTAGCATGTTTAAACATCGGTTAACATATACACAGAAGTTTATTCATGTCATACAAAAATTTTTTTTTTTAAATATTTTACCTCAAAGTGTTTGACATTCGTCATAAATTTTCGCTTTTATTGTGAACTCTGGGGTGAAGAAAAAAATATATTTTTTCCTCACGTTAATTCGTTTTCAGAATAAATATTGAATAATGAAATTTGTCTATTTATAACAAAAAAATATTATTGTAATTGTACGATGCATTGTTTTGTTCTTTTAGGAAATAAATGATAATTCTGATAAAATTTGTTAATCTTGTCCCGCTTTTAAAAAATGTTTCTTGCAATAATGGCTTTTTTCACATACTTCTTGGTAAAAGAAAATTTGGCGTAAACGTTTTTAAAAGATTTTATTGGCAGTAAAAAGCGAAAAACTTAATACATGCATGTAAAAATACTTTTTTCAGTTCATAATTATTCTAAAAAATTGTCTTTCGATAGTGTCATCTCTTCTCTATAAAATAATTTTCATTAATTACACATCACGTTTAACATAGTGCAACATTCCCTTAGGAGTCTTTTTGGCATTATATGATACAAAAAAAGTTTCATTCATACATTCACCTTACAACTATTTAAAATTTATTAAGGGGAATCACAGAGTGGCAACTAATAAAATACATTCTGTTAAGCAATAATTCGAAAGGAAATTCTTTGAAATGAGAGAATTTTAAAAGTGTTGTAGTTAAAAGTTTTAATTTATTTCAAACCAAAAAAAAATCTGTCGTAAACAGAGAAGACATTTTTTTGCCATTTTTACTCATATCTGCTTTTTTAAGCTTAACCCATTATTGCAACGTCATAGATCCACTAGAAATTTTTCAACCAAGCTTTCCAGATATATAGAAACATGCTTCATTTAGAAATTTTTAAATTTTTTTTTGCCTTTAAACGCCCTCATATTGGCAACCAAAGTTGAAACTTTGACAGCATTCCAGGAAATGGGTGCGATAAAGTAATGCATTACATTGTAATGTGTTCTCCTTACCTGTATCATTATTTTCCACAAAAAGTAGTAAGTTGCCGATAATGTGTTATATAATAATGAATACTCCTTGCCTTCGGCATTATTTCGAAACATAAAATAATGAGTTACCGATAATTGAACACTCATGGATTAACTTTTAATGAATCCTCATTACCTTTTAAATTACATCAAAATATAAAATAATGACTTACCGATCATCAATTACATAGTGCATGGATTATAAACGTAAAGTAATTATTAGAATATCATTTTTAAAATCTATTTATAGACACATTACTTTGTGATTTTTTGTAAGCATGAGGATAGGGTGTATAATTTTGATACCACCACCGAAAACACGAAGCACAACAATTTATTTATATTTTAAGCCACCAAATATTATATGTATCGATAGCTCAGTTTGTAGAGTTCTCGCATAACTAATTGATAACAACCAGAGACCCGTGGTTCGAATCTCTAGGTCACCACGTTATTTATTTATTTAAAAAAAATATTTGTAATAATTACTTTTTCAAAATATGTAACCATATAAGTAACCAGTTACTTCATCCCCTAGAAGGTCATGAGTCCACCCATTACTTTTAGGCTCATCGCCTGTAAAATTCATCAGTGAAGTAAGGTGTAATGTAATGCGTGGAGCCCTATGTCCATACATAACTTTACCCATTATTTGGTAATGTGTGGTTTTGCTGGAATATCAATCCTAGAAGATATTTTAAAAATTTTAAGTTTGTTACAATTTTGTGAACAAATTTTTATTCAAAAATATATGAAAAATTATACTGTTAACCACTAAAAATGCACCGGAGATGCGACTTATCAATTGTGATAGATCACAAATGTGAACACCAAATTTAAATAGTAGCTCCACTTTTCGAAAAATCTAGTTTTTTCTTTAAAATTTCTCATTAATTCATATAAACTGAGAATAACTTTTTATATTTTTTTAAAGTATGAACTTGGAGTATTAAAACCCATATCGACTTAATGCGGTTGGGTCAAGGATGTAGGTTAGCCTTGCAATAAAACGGAAAACTTCACGTATTTATTTTTTATGAATCACTTTATAGAGTTTACAAAATTTTAGCACATGGTGTTAATTCAAACTCTACTTAAATAATTTTAGCGAAAAAAACATCGCTATCATATTAAAATTTTCCGAAAATTCAATCTGAAGTTAATATCTTTCGATATTTTTTTAAAAATTAAGAAATTTCAACTTTAAATTGTTGCATAGCTACTATTATTGCACTTTTCAAAACGTGTGCTGTATAATATTAAACTGCTCATTTCATACTATTTGGATGTTGCAAAAAATTTGCGTCATTATTGAAATCTTTATATTATTTTATAAAATTTTTATCAAAAAATTTAAATATTTGTAAATGCTATACAAATATTTCTTTAACTTTAGCTAACTTTAAAAATCTAAGGCCATATTCATGATCTACGTCCCAAAGTTTTTTAGAAATAATAAGTCGCAACCCCGATGCATAAAATTTTTCTGAATTTGTTGAACTGTGTTATTATTTTTAAGTTAACCGATTTTTAATTTTTTTTTTTTAAGCATCGTGTTTTTTGACCATTTTTTAAAATTTCCATAAAGCAACCCAGATGATATAATTTTTATAAGTTTAGTAGTATTTTAATAAAAACCATCCATTATTTATATTTTGAGTGAAAACGGAAAAAATTTTGGAATATTTTAGACTTTGTGTATTTGAAAAGTTTATCGTTCGATAGGTCAGATTTTCAAAAATCATATATGTACATACAATCGATGAACTAATTTCTAGCAAAGAAATATGTTTTCCTATTTTTTCATCAACATAACACTCAAAAAAAAGCCACTCTTTTATATTTTAAAATAATATTTGCAAAAGGTTCCATCACAAATGGTTAAAAACTGATTTTCAAATAATTATTTGTCAACTCTGGATAACAATTTTTCAAAATTTTTTTTATCCAATCATGATATTGAACACTTTTTAGGTTTTTTAATCAATTAATTATCTTTTTGCAATAGCAAATATAGCCGTTTAAAATTACTTGGTCGAAAAAGGAACACTGTGTCAAAAATGAGTTAACAGCTATTTCTTAAGATTTTTGAGCTTTACAATTGCATTTTTTTTAGCATTATTCTCTTTAAACGCTTTTTTCCTCAAAATTTTTTACTTTTTCCTATTAAAAGTGTATTAATTTTTACCTATTTTGAATTTTTACTATTTTTTTCTTGTGCCGTAAGCTAGAGTTGTCATTTATCAAACGTTTTTCATCGAATGATCAAACAATTAATGTTTCAAAACTATTCGATTAATCGAACGAATAACGAATAGAAAAAGTTTTAAAAATACATAAATAATAAGAGCTTTTTACATTGTATCATAAAATTGTATGAATTTTAACATCAATTTGGAAAAATATTTATCTGTTTCAGCACAACCCAGTAAAACTTTGATAATAGGTGCGATAAAGTAATGCATTACCTTGTAATGTGTACTCAACAAGAAGTAATGAGTTACCGATAATTGAACACTCATGGATTACCTTGTAATGATACCTCATTACATATTATATTACTTCAAAACATAAAATAATGACTTGCCGATCATCAATTACATAATGCAATAATATATATTTTTGAAAATCTATTTATAGACACATTACTTTGTAATTTTTTGTAAGCATGAGGATAAGGTGTATATTTTTGATATCACGAACGAAAACACGAAGCACAACAACTCATTTACATATTAAACAATAAAATATTAAATGTATCTCGCCTAACTAATTGTTAAATACCCAGAGACCCCACGTTCGAATCCCAGCATGACCACGTAATTTATTAAAAAAAAAGTTATTTATTTAATTAAAATAAAAAATATCTGTAAAAAAGGTTTTTTATGCATTTTTTATTTCATTAATTTCATTCTCTCATTGATTTCTTATATTGCATATTTGTGCTTAGTACCATATTTCTTCATATTTCGATCTTAAGATAAAATTTTAAAGAAAACTATTTGATTTAAGGATATTTTTATAGTTTTTAGAACAAAGGCAAATTTTTGGAGCTCTTTTGTTATTATTCTTAAAATTTTTTTTCATTACTTTTTTAATCGTAATTTTAATAAACATTTTACCACAAAGTAGTAGCGAATTTTCTGAGACAAACTAAAATCACTGTTGCCAATTCTAAGCGATTTATCGTATTTTTTAAGCAAAAAAAAACTATTTAACTATTTTTCGGTTATAAATGTGTTTTTATTAAGTTTGAAATATTGAAAATTTTTATAACTTATCTATTTTCTAGCGATTTTATAGTTTGATATAGCGATATTTCCCAAAATTAGTTAATTTTCCAAAAGGTTTCAATAAATTAGATATTTTTTAAAATTCTTTATTATATTCGATTAATCGTTAAAATTTATTCGAATTATTCGTTATTTAAAAATCTTGATTTTTAAATTGTTCGTTAGAAATTTGTTTTTGTTCATTCGATTATTCGATTAATCGATTAATCGAATAATTTTTATTCGAGCGACAACCCTACCGTACCAACAGTGTATTTTACAATTTTTTATCTTCTCTGATCATAAATTTAGAAAAAATTAAAATTTACTTAGGAATGTCTAAACAGATTTTGGAATTACGAAAATTGTTAAAATATTTCTGACATCGTATGAATGTCCCTAATTTATATACACACTGCAGTCATTTTCAAAGTGTCTGTGTTTGAGTGAGTGCATTCTAAAGTTTTATTTAGAGATGTGAAAAAAAATAACACAACATCATGACTGCATACAAGACTTTGTAGATTTTTTTGTTGCTGTTATGTTGATGTTGTTGCATGGTTCCATCTCCTTTTGCCACATAGACTAATTAATGCAACTATGACAATAATGTTGATAATGATGTTGGCTTTTTGTATATAGGTTGGATGTACTCTAGCAGTGATGAGTAAATATGAAAATGTTTCTATGACAGTATTTATCATCTATTAATGTTACATTATGTCATTGAGACATAGAAACATTAACAAATATACCATCATACTCTGTTCTATACAAGCATTAGTTAGAGGAAATACTATATTTAGTATATGAGTAGAGTATGGAAAATAATTATGATAATGATTTTAACAAATTTAAATCATGTTTTATAAATGAGGATTCGTTTCCTTTTAATATACTCGAAGGATGAATATGTTAACCATAACACATCATTGATACTTTAGTTGTGCGCAACACTTGCTGAACCATGTGTGAAATATCTTAACTTTTTGTATTTGTTGGTTTTGATATTTAAATTTAAACATAAATTGTAAATTTATACATAAACTGTAGAAAAAAAATATATATATTGTTTGTCATCTAAGAATGTCTTTGTTATGATGATATGAATTCATATTGAAATCTTTTATTTTTCAACATCTTTTTGTCTAAACATTTCCAAGTGGAACATTGAAACTGTTGCATTTTTTATAAAAGTTTTTTTTATAAAAGTTTATTATATAGATTTTTTTTTTGGAATTGCGTCTGCTTAGAAAAACGTGATGTTTTGTAAACAAACACAAAAATATAGTTGAATAGTTGCCAACAAGGTCTACTTGCAAGGATATTGTAAAAGGTTATCAACCCAAACAAAAAAAAATATATGCAAGTATTCTAGTATAAATTGTACTTATGTTGAAGAAATGAAAATAGAAACCTAAATATCTGCTTAAATACTGATATGCCGAAATGTATGCTCCACTAAATTTTTGCAAATATGTTGCTTTCCAAGCTAACTGTCCAGCTAAACAAAAAAGTATATCGCAGCAATTGTCAAACTAACAATATTTGTTCCCCTTATATGATACTTATAAAAAATTAAGCAACTTTACCAAAAAGTGGGCGAAGTAGGCGTGGATAAATATTGACACATTTTGTAATAGTTTTTAGAAAGTTATTTATAATAATTTAACTGAATTTCTCAAAATCTAGAAATTTGACTATATCAATATATTTTTTATGGAAAATTTGAAAGAAAGAAATTTTTATAAAAGTATTCAGAAAATGTTCAAAATTTTAAGTGTAACACAAATCTCAAATAATCTAAAAATCGGTTTACAAACAAGGTTAGATTCTAGTGTATAAAAGCATAACCATATAAATGGCTACATAAGTACATATTTGTAAATGGAAAGTACTTACATTTGTTACTACAAATCCCATTACTTTTATATGGGCATGTCATGCTAACTAATGAAATAACATTAAATAACGAAAAATCACAAAATTTGTGGTTACCTAAATGCTTACCAGTATGGATAAAAATCATAAGTTTAAAATTAAATATAAAAAAACTCAATTTAATAAAAACATATATTTTTTGTTGAACATTTTTTTTTAAATAAAATGTGTCCACACGGTATTCGAACCTGGGACTCCAGGTTGTCTGTCAACCGCTCTAGCATCTGAGCTATGTCGACATGTTTTACTTGATAGATAAAAACATACTGCCCGTAGAATTAAAAATATAATGAGTCTAAAGTTAGAAAAATAATGAGTCTAAAGTTGATGTTCAAAAAATTTTCTGATGATTACTTTATATTGAAAATAATGATAAAAATTAATAGTTATGGGTAACACATTATTTTTTGCATTGAAATAATGGGGAAATTAACTAGTTGTTAGTAAGTCAGTATTATTTTTTGTATCAAAGTAATACATAGAGTATGCAGGTATTATTACTGGTGGTCCAACAATAAATGATATGTCATTTCCTTTACACACGCGGAGATGTTTTTCTATCGATTCAGAAAGTTTCATCGAATACCTCGTATTAGTTTTGGAGACAATATTCATTGAATATTATTCTTTATAATTCTTATAATTATTTTAAAATTTTTATGTAAAAGTACGTAGAAGTATGAGCAATAAATAATATATAGAATAAAATTGCTCATACGCCTACATACCATACTTAGCTTTTACATATAAATTTTGACGTATACGTATGTGAAGGACTATACTCAAAAAATATATTCTCATAAACTAATTCTAATTACACGATGAAACTATCTGGACCGATAAAAAAAACATCTAACTTTTCTTTTTTGTAAATAAAAATTTTTTTTCGACGATTTTTATATAAATTGATTGTTGTATTACAAAAAAATATCAGAACTTGTTCTGAATTAAAATAAAAAAATTCTTTTTTAAATTCTCCATATTATAAAATAAATAAAACTAAACAAGTGTAACAATAAAAAGGAGAATAAAAACAAAATCGTGTATTGCATATCTACCAAAGGTAGAGCTTGCACATAACAAACAATTTTTCAATTTATTTTTGATCAATGGTGATAATCTTTAACTTCGAACTCATATATTAGTTCTCATTTAGTGGGATAACTAGGTTATATGAATGTTTGATGTTTGCATGGGATTGTAACTTCTTTCAAAACGTGTTCTGATGATGGGAACCTAGAAAATTCCCGAAATAGATCTATCAACAAATTCCTGAAAGTGGTCAATTAATAAATTTGAAAACAAAAACTTTATTGATTATTTCTTGAGACAATATCCTAATAAAGAAATATCGAGTATGGCCTCGAACTTGAGTAATTTTCATTTTCATTGCACAAATAAAGGTCGAAAAAACATAATTTTTATTTTTAATAAAAATTGTATCAAATTTGTAAAATTTTAAGTTTAAAATATATATTTGAAAAGCGAAAATACATTTTTACACCTCTGACAGCAGTTTACCGAATTTTTTTTAAAATAATTTTAAGATTTTTGAAAAAATTCAAGAAAAATCCGTGCACCACCAAAAATAAACTTGTGTGTCAGTACTGGCACGTAGTTTTGCCAGCCCTAATATAGCACAACAAAGAGTGTACCCTTGACATTGAAACGACATTCTTTTTCCCGTAAAGGGGCAGTTGGCTTGGAAAGCAACATATTTGTAATCGTTGTATTGTACAGAGGACCAAAAATCTTATAGTATAAAAATTTCTATAAAATTTTTACAGCAATAGATATTATGTAAAGAAGGGATTCTACCCGGTATTTACCAAATATATGAGTATATACCTAATAAATAACGGTTATAATCCTTTTTTCAATGACAAGTGGGTTTATAAATATCAACAAAGGAATTAAATTGAACTAAAACTGCATTAAACTGGATAAAACTGAATTAAAATTGTAGAGAAGGCACGCAACACTCATAAAAATGAATATAAACACTCCGATAATAGAATGGAACATTGGTCTAAAATGGAACGATCGGAACACTTAACACATTTATATTATCAGAACATCTCACTTAGTTTTTGGGATACTAACCATTTTACAAAATGCCCTTTTTTAAATGGGCGTTATCTCCAAAACTAAACGAGATAGGGCAAAACGCACAAAACTGTTGCTAAATACGAGCATTAACCCCATAGGAGTATTACAGTCTGAGAATACAAATAGGCTAAGTCCGGGAAAAATTTCGAGGGATCCATTTTGTATAAACCGGCCAGGGTTTATTTATATTCACACACTGGAAAACGTTTTATTTTTGGTTTTTAATAAAAATAAATATATTTAAAATGGTTTTTTTTTTCAACCGTACAAAAAACAAAATAAGTATTTTTATTTTCAACTATAAAAAACTTTAATAAGAAAAAACTAACAATAAATTATTGTTAAATAACAAAGTTGAAAATAAAATGTTGAAAAAAGCACAAAAAACTAATCTTTTTTCAACTTTTGTGTATTAAGATAAATAAATTTCAAATATTTATACAAATAAAATCGAAAGGAATTTTGCTGTGTTAACAAAACTTAAATAAAAACATGAATATAATGAGGGGTTATCCCCTACATGACGTACATTTCTGCAAAACCGTATGATTTGTGGTACAAAACAAGGTATCACAAAAAACGGCACAGTCTCTAGATTATGATCAATTAAAATCGGCATTTAAAAAACTGCGGTTTGCCAAAAAATGCTTTATGGTGTAACAAATTAATTATTAAATGCATCCGCGGTTTACAAATTAAATATTAAATGCATCAGCGGTTTACATCCTAAAAAACCATAATTATTTTTTTTTTGCAATTTTATTTAGCAAATTTTTCATACATAAGTTTTTTAATTTAAATTACCGAGGTCAAACCCGGTAGTCATATTTATAGTTAAAAGTTGATGCAAAAATCTTAAAATCAATCCCGGTATTTTTTAAACTTCGTGATTTTTAAAATATTTTATATGGGCGGTATTTACACATTATACTAAACATTGGATGATGCTGATCAAGATGACCCCATACACCTTGAAAAGTTATGAAAAAAAAAAAAAACATTTTTAACAAATCGCGAATTTTCCATATGAAGCGCCATATAAAATAACTTTTCTAGTTTTTTATTTGAGCCTATGCCTTGGTTATACATTTGTTTAGGTCTATAGTTAATTTAGCGATAAGTTTGCAAAAAAAAGCAAAAGACGAGAAAAAACGCGAATTTAAAAATTTAAGTTTCGTTAAAATTCAAGTTTGGTGAATACAATTTGAAATTAAAAAAATTGCAAATAATAAATAGATTTATATTTTTAGTTATTTTGTTCGCGGTACGCGATTATTTCGCAGTTTTATAAATGCAGTTTTCAAATAATTAAAAGCAATCTATCAACTTTTCTCAAATATAAATAACTTTCTAAAACAAAAAAATTTATTTGAACACAAATGTTTGTTTTTTTTTTTTTAGGTAAAATAGTTCTTTTAAAAATATTTAAAATCTGGTGTATGCTTATAATATAAATTGTGATACTCCGACAAAAAAAAATTTGGTTAACATTCAATACAATTTTGTTGACTGCAATTAATGTTCCAATTCCACTCGTTCCCCGTTACATTCTATATCGTTCTCCATGTTTAGTCTTTAAATTCCACTCATTCTACGTTCCAATACATTTCGTTCTCACACTCAGAATAAAACATGCATAAAAATACGAAATGATTGTCAAATCAACAAAAAATTTGGTAAAACGTACAAATTTTCGTTTGTTTTACAAAAAATTTGGTTATTTTGACATTTTTTCGTGCAACATTATTATCAGTGCAATATTAGGCAGTCCAATTCCACTCATACCCCGTTTTATTCCATATCGTTTCGATACATAAAAAAACTTTACTTTCCATTCCATACCATACACATCTTTAAAAAAAAATTTAGTATATTTACTTCCTGTCATTCAAATTCATTAAATTTTGCTGTTTAATGCGTTTGTTCACCAAATTTTCATAGTTTATAAATAAATCGGAATTTACCCAATTTACCCATTTTACCGGGTATTTACCATTTGGGTATTTACCACATTCCCATCTCTAGTGATATGTCATTCATTTTATATTAAAAATATTTCTTCGTAATTATTTTGTGTTTCAATTTTATCTCAATTTTTTTTTATAAATCTAACCCATAGTGCCTTGCAGAATCATCCATAAAAACACAATTTTGCAAATATTTTTTATTATATATAGTCATACGTATGTACACATAAGTATCTTATAGTTAGTAATACGTTTATGTATATTTGCCTTATTTTCTATTTACATTGTAATCCTTTTTAACAATTGAATTTTACATTATACATACGATTGCATTTGTGTGTGTGTTATGTTGGTTATATCAACAAATATTTATCTGTAAAATAAAAATTTTCAAAATAAAAATAAAGTAATTTCACTGAAAAAATACTTGAGAAAGTAATGATATTAAATTTCATGTATGATAATGATGATTTAAAAAATCATAAAATGTAATTGGATGATAACTTAATTTAGTTTTAACATTTTTTTTAAAGCTCTTCATTTTTACTAGGTTTAGGAAGTGTATGGATTTGTATTAATGTTTTTTTATTATATAAAATACTAGCTGTTTGTACCCGGTCTTGCATGGGACTCAAATACTTTTAAAACAGAACATATTGGAAACAAATGTTTGTTGCATAACTTAAGACGTAAAAATATACCATATTTTATCTGACGGACGATTTCCGCCACCGCAAACATTGCAGTTTGCCCCGTTTTTTATAAGATAGTGAAAATTCTTAAGGCATAAAATTATTTTAATTTTAAAGTTCTAGTAAAATAAGTGACTGTTTATCATTTAAAGAGCAAACAATAACTGAATGATTATATATCAAAGAGTATATACAAATAGAGAGACTACACTTCCCATGCCCCTCAGCAACAAAATACCAAATGAAAATTTTTTTTTTACACTAATGATTGCAGCAATTTTTTAAGCAACGATTTATTATCAACATGTTTCAATAATTTTTTTATATATTTTGGTATTTTCTATTAAAAAACATGATAAAAATTAATTTAAACTTTTAAATTTCTGCAATATGTTTTCAATTGCTCGGTGCGAGTTTGCAAACAAATAAAAAGAGAACATATTGAGCGACACTGAGTAGTATGGAAAACCCACTGTTTATATACAGTTAATCTAAAGTAATGGCAAGTACTTAAAAATATTTAATGCAATCTTTTGGAGATTTGGTGAAAAATAAAATTTTTTTATTGAATATCTAAACTGGACTCGACAATTTTTTAAATTGTCAAACTGAAGTAATGTTGCCAGATTCAAATTTGAAAAATGCTTGACATTCACCAAAAAAAAATATTGATTTGGAAAACAAAATATTGACAATTAAAAACACTAATTCGTGAGTATTCGTGTTTCAGTTTGATTTATTTTTTATATAAAAATAATTTTTTTTTTTTTTAAGTGTTAAGAAATGGTATACAAAATTATCAGTTGGAATAATCCGATTCATTAATCAGCCTTTTCAAGTAAACTGTATATCTTGCATTTTTTGTTGTCCTCGTTATTTTCCATATATTTTCACGAATTAAATGTCTTAAAATAATCTTTTATAAAAATAGCGCAATCGGTGCAACCGGTTAAAAGAAAAATGTAAACAAATGAACTCACTAATTGTCAGCTGATTAATGTTTTTAATTACACTGTGTAACGCGAAATTGTATCCCTAACGAGAAAGGAGGGATATAAAACTAGACCAAAAACCCCAAAAGGTTTTTGAAACTTAGCTTTTCAATTTTCAAATGTTTTAGATTTTTTAAAAAGTTTTCGTATTCTAAAATATCTAAAAACAAAATGCTAACTGAGCAAGTCTAAATCTTGCTTTCTAAATTTTAAATGTTCAAAAGAAAAAAATGGTAAAATAAAATGTAACAGCCGGTACTTTTCATACTTAAGGAAAATTTTTTATAAAAAATGAAACACACCCAGACGAATGAGTAATATATAAATATTTCATATAATTTTTATTGCGTGAGTGTTAGTGGTGCAAACCAAATTTTCTGTTGCATACTTTCGAGAAACATATTTTGAAAACAAATTTGCACAGACGTATGAGTGATATTTTAATAAAAATAAATTATACGCTTGTATGTGTTGCATTTTTTAACCCTTTCGCGGACACACAAGAATTAGGAAATGTTAGCAGAATGACACATGCATTTATTTAGCTTATAAAGCAGATAATTGAGTTCGGATTTTCACTCACAAAAATTTCCGTTATAGTTAAACAAAAAAAAATCAAAAAAAAAATCGAATTGGGGCACTAACTTAAATCTGATTGCTTCTGCAGTGGCACACAATATGCTACTACATATAAAACCAATGCAGTTGACGTCGCCTATGTCCGACGAGTTTACATACGATTTTTTTTTTCTATGTCGGCATATACCGACGTGTCCAATTTAAGCCATTCGTAGTGTCGGCTTATGCCGACGTGTCCTCGAAAGGGTTAAACTTGCTATTGGATACTTTAGGGAGACTTAAGACTAATGAGTAATATTTATAATTTCTAAAATTTATAAACGGAGAAGAAAAAAAAATTGTGTTTATGGCAAAAAATATTGGAAAAAAGTTAAAAATAGTAAAACAACAAAAATGTAAAATAATTAACCCTTTTAAAAGAAGGAAAAAAACTTTTAAAGCGAAGTATATCTGAATAAGGCAATTTTAAAGCTAAAAAAATCTTAACAGGAATCTGTTTTTAAGCCCAAAAATTAAAACTCAAAAAAATGACACACAAAAAAGCCAACATGAATAAAAATGCCAAAAAATGGCAAAAAAAAATACTGTTCTCAAAACTCAATTCCATTAAGCGGCGCAAAAACCCTATGGAAAAAACTGTGGAAGTTTAAAAAATAAGAAAATTTGTAAATCACTATAAAACTTTGCACCAAGCAGCGATAATGAAATTTCTTTTTAGTCAATGTATCTACCAATTCTAGTGATTCAATTTTATATCGTATTCGTTTCTTGTCTTATTTTCTAAAACTTTTAGAAAAAATATTTCATATAATTCAATGATTTTCTAGGAAAAATTATCCGCCACATTGCATCTGCCATTTTGAATATTTCATATCTTATTTCAGATTCGTACTCAGCGAGAAAAGATTTTACACGATTACTATTCCAAATTATTGTTTTATGGGTGTATGAAAATGCATTTAAAGTATATTTTATACACAACACAATCTGTTTTTAGCATAAATTTGCAAAATAATGACATCGTTTAAATAGGGATTTGTTGAATAATACATATGTACATTAAAGTGGGTCGTAACACAACAATTTTTTAGTGGCCTCCTAAAAATGAACTTAATTTTTTTTTTTGAAAATTCCCAAAATTAGTAAGCTGGACCATTTAAAAAAAGTGCATTTTTTTTTTAATTTTTTAATAAGTTTTATATTTTTTAGATGCGTTTTTGTTTTGATACCCTTTTGTCAACAGTTTCTTGGAGCGAAAAGAAAATATCTTAAAAAAAACTAAAAAGTGTGCCTTTTTTAAAAATGGTGAGCTACACTAGCGGCTATCGCTAAACACGAAATATTTCGGTAATATTCCTGGAAAATGCGAAAGTTTATTTTCGGGGGGCCACTAAATTTTTTTTTGCTGAAAGGACCCACTTTAATCTACATTGTGGCAATATAACAAAAATCCTTTAAAGTAAAAGTGTTAAAAATGAAAACAAACTTGATAAGAACCAAGCGAAAGCGTGTTTTCTAAAACAAAAAATAAGATGTACGAGGTAGATCAATAAGTCCGTGACTTTTCGAACTTCATTCGTAGTTATATGAAATGCAACACTGCTGCAATCAAGTTAATAGACTACCCCCAAGTTAATAGACTACTGTCAAATTTTGAGCAAGTTTCGTCATGTACCTTGCGTTTTACCCTTTTTTTTTTAAATGAAAAAATTGAATTTCGAGTGCACATTAAACATTTTTTTTTTGCGAAAAAAACGTCATTCAAACCAAGGAAAAGCTTGATAAATACTATGGGGACTCTGCACCATCGATTTCAATGGTAAAAAAGTGGTTTACTGACTTTCGTTGTGGTCGCACAAGTACAAATGACGCTGAACGTTCTGGACGGCCAATTGAGGTCAATACACCCGAAAATGTCGAAAAAATCCACGATATGGTGTTGGCCGATCGAAGAGTAAAAGTGCGTGAGATTGTTGATGCCATAGGCATTTCATATGGCAATGTGGTTTCGATTTTAAATGATCAGTTGGGTTAAAGAAAGCTGTCTGCAATATGGGTTGCGCATTTTCTCTCAATTGGCCATTAACGTAATCGTGTGTCAACTTCAAAGGATTGTTTGGAGTTGTTTAACCGCAATTTGAATGAGTTTTTGCTGCGTTTTGTAACTGTGGATGAAACATGGATCCATTACAACTCTTCGGAGACCAAGCAGCAGTCTAGACAATGGGTTTCTCCGTTTAAACCGGCTCCGAAGAAGGCAATGGTAAGTTTGTGGGGATGCACGCGAGATAATCCACATCGATTACCTTCAAAAGGGAAAAAACAATAAACAGCGAATATTATGGCAACTTATTGGACTGATTGTTAAAACAAGGATTAAAAAAAAAACAACCCCATATGGCCAAGAAAAAAGTTCTTTTTCATCAAGATAATGCATCATAGCCCATAAATTGGGCTACGAATTGGTACCCTCATCCGCCATATTCTCCGGATTAAGCACCCAGTGACTATTTACTATTTCCAAACCTAAAGGAATGGCTCCGTGGAAAGAGATTTATTGATCAAACAAATACCTATATTATTACATGAAACGTTGGACAAAGTGCACTAAGCTAAAGGGAGGTTATGTTGAAAAATATTGTTTGTTTGCAAAAAAGACTGTGTTTCATTCAAAAAGTCACGGACTTATTGATCCGCCCTCGTATTTATCGATTATTACAAGAATCAAAAGTCATTGTTCTTGGGTCTATTTAGGTCCGTGTGGCGAATTTCATCAAAATATCATAGTATTTGGGACTAGCAGAGTGCGCACTCATAATAATCTATAGGTAAAATACACGAAAACCGTTGTTCATTTTACGAAAGTTTTGGTTATTTTGACATTACGAAAAAAATTTGTAGAATATACAAATCACATTTCGTAAAGTTTTGTAAAAACTTTTTTTAAATAAAAATGTAGTGCATACCTTACGGGTTTATTTTAAAATTAAAAAAAAAAAAATGTAATGGTGCCACACGAGAATCGAACTCACGATTTCAGTGACGTCCTGCTGTGTTGAAGTAGACCCCTCTACCATTTGCACCAAAGTAGCTGATGGAATACAACAAACTAAAAAGGAACTTAAGTCGAAATATTATGAAATTTTTATGAAAACTAGAAAAATATGCTACAAATATTTAATAAAAAGGTAAAATGGCAATTAAATATTTTTATTATGTTTATTGAACTAAATAAAATAATATAATTTTTTTATAAATATATCAAATAATATATTAAAAAACAAAATAAAAAAATAATAAAATAATAATAATAAAAAACTTAAATAACAATTTCAAACTAATTGCATTTTATTATTAAATATTTTATCTTTTTAAATATTTGTTTTATTGAATTTCATACTAAACCCGGCAAATAAAGTGGAAGCAGTGTTTTCGGGTCCTCTTTAACTTGTTTTAGGATCCTCTTTATTAAACAAAATACAAAATATCCATTTATATCAAAACACAAAAATAGTAATAATGAAATAAAAAAATAAAACATAGAAATTTAAAATACATTAATAAACAAAAAAAAAAATATAAAAACTAAAAAAAAAAAAATTTTGTCCTGGCCAGGAGTTGAACTCGCAACCTTCTGATTGCAAATCCGACCTCTAACCACATCAACATCCATATGTAATATTTGTAACATTACAAATTTTTGTATAATGTACTAAAAAAATATTACGAAATCATGTTTGTATTTTTTACGAAATTTGTAAATTTATATAATTTGTTTTATACAAAAGTTTTGTAATATAAACAAAATATTTGTACATTCTACGAAAACAAATTTACGAAAAATATATTTGTATTTTTAAGCATGGATTATTATGAGTGCGGATAAGCATAAAAGGTACCGTTATATAAGAACTACACTCACAATATATTTTCCGTTACCGATTGTAGTTTATTTAAAAAGTAATCCGTAAAGTTTGTTTTTAACTGAATAAGCTATTAAAATACAAAGAAACATATTTTTCAACTTTTTTGCCTGTTATTTAAAAAACAAACTATGAATTAATACGGATTTTCTGTAGCAGTTAATATTTTCGTTTAAAATCTACATGTTTAAAAAAAATCTACTTGTTTAAAAAAAAAAAAATCACACAAAAATCACAGTAAGTAATTAATTTACTGGGGATGGTAAATTAATTACTTATTTACATTTTCAGTCCAAAAAGTACCAAAATGGCCCAGCTGGCGATTAAGTGCTTTGTTTCAGTAAATTTTGTTTTACTTTTTTATTTTACTGAGGGTATTCAGCGTGGTTATTTGCACACGATGCAAATTTGCACTTTCTCATCCTTGAGCAGTATTGACGGTGCATAATGTGCATATTAGAACAGAGATGGAGTTCCCTCACTGTTCCAAATTTATATGTTAAAGCACATCTATTAGATGACATCTAGGAGATGAAGAGATAGAGATAGAGTAAAAACTCTGAGTTTCTTTATTCATGTACAAATAACAAAGTTTAATATATATAAAATAAAACGAAAAGTTAGGATTATAATTTTCGCAGTATAGAACATGTGTTAGCTGATTATTTGAATACAAGAAAATTAATTAGCAATATGGTAAAAGTCTAGTGTTTTTTAGGTAAACAAGATAAAGCGCATCAATGTTTAATGTAAATTTAAAATTAAGCAATATTCTTGTGCAACTTTTACTAGTTTGCAATAAATTACCCGTGTGTATGTCATATTGGAAGGTTAGAAAAAAATCAAAAAGGTTTTGTGTCTGCACAAGATATGTGTTAAATATTTAATATTGAGTTGGCTACATTGAATGATAATAAAATTGTCAGTAATATGTGCAATAGTATTGCAAGAGTACCTTAACAATTAAATTAAATCAAAAGGTACCAAAATGTTTACAAAAGTGCTTTTTACTTTAGTACTAAACCAAATATTTTATTTGCCATCACTATAGTTTTTCTTTAGATTTTAATTGTCTTTTATTTTACAAACACATAGTTTTTTAAGTTATTTGCATATTATAGTAAAAGATGAACTCAAAGGTCATCCTTTTTCGTTATGCTGCCATATAAATGTTAGGCGCCATTCGCTCAATTAATTATTATTCAATTAATCTTATTATTTAGTTTTAAAAATAAATCCTAATATATATTATTATTAAGTATATAATACATTATGTAAATAATACATTTTTATTTATTTTAAATTAAATTTGGTGATAGCTAAAATAAACGACAATCGTTTATTTTTACGTTTTTGGGGGTAAAATTTTGATGGTTAAAATAAAGGAAAATCGTTTATTTTTAAGTTTTGGGAGTTAAATTTTTAATTGTCAAAATAATGGAAAATCTTTTATTTTTATGGATTTTCGGTAATTTTTTGATAGTCAAAAAAACGAACGTCGTTTATTTTAACGGATTAAGCAATTATTTTTTAATAGTTAAAATAAACGAAAGTACTTTGTTTTTATCGATATTTTAGTTAATTTTTAACAATTAAAAATAATTGGAAATTACTATTGTTTTAAACGAAAAATCAGTAGTCCTGTTTTTAACAGCTTTTTCTATAGTTTTAATGTACAAATTCGTTTGTTTCTAACTATAAAATATTGTGAGTGTAGGTTTAAACACGAACAGATTTTACCCAAAATCAATTGGTTTTGTCAGTGGGGTAAAATAAGTAATAAGTCATACAATTCACCCCTTGCAAAATAGTAATAAATTATATTGATTTAATGAATTTTTTTATCACATATCTTGCCTGAAACTATATTTTTAGTCAATTTAATAAATCTTTTCTACATACAGTCAGGTTTACACAACATGTATTATAGTTTTTTTAATAGAAAATCAATTAAATTACAAAAAAAAAATAAAATAATGAAATCATATCTACTATTTTGCTACAAATAATGACATTCAATACTGATACAGATACACCTTTTATGCACATTTATTTTACATTGTTTAAAATCATATTTTGTTGAGCTTAAATTTTAAATAGAAATCTCAACATTTGTGAAATTAATATGTTAAAAATAGGTCATCATCCATATGTACTCTCTATGGTGTTAAATAAAGTGACGTAAAAAGCATACAATATTACTACAAATTGCACTTTTTTAGAGTCCTGTGTATAATATGTCTGTATAATAAGGTGGAATATAATTTGAAAATTAGTTTTTAAAAAAAGCTGTCATTGGCTTAAATAACTTTTTAAAACTTCATTAAAAATTAATTATTTTTTTTTGGGAAAATCAGGAATATTTGTATGCAATACCATTTTTAAATGGTTTCTAAAATATAAAAACTTCTTCAAATTTTAAAACTTCCCGAGTAAAAATAATATTATATAATTCTTCTTCCTGTAAAAATATAACTAAAAAAAATATTATATAATATTATACAATGTGATCCAGTTTTGTAGAATTTAATATAATTAAATACGATATCATGTATAGTATGCGCGGCTCCAGCCGCAGGTTAAATTTCATACGCCACGATGTACAATTGCATGTGATTGTTGTTTTTTGCACACTGAGGCGTATGAAATTTCCTTTATATTAATTGCTGGAGTCACACATGTGTATAGTAAGATACAATTCTACTGTAATTTTTAGTAAAACGGCATATTTAATTGTATCTTACAATACCATACGTAATTAGACGGGCAATATATAATTGGATTGACAAAATTAAATTAATATATGTGATTAAAGAAAGCAATGTATTGCCTTATGATAAAAACACATTTTTTTTTAAGTTGTAGAAAAGGGAGGTTTTTTTTTTGAAACCCATAACATCCTATTCAAAATTTTAATAAGTTTATTCGATAACACAAAAATGTGTACAAATTCGTTCAAATTTGTACAAGTTTTTACTGGAAGTTAGTCGTTTACACAAATACTCACAATGAAACTACAGAGCGGTGAATCCTCAGATTTGAATAAAACTAGGATATTTTATAAAGGACAAAAAAGTATATGCGCAATGTCAAGTTTAAGGGTTAAAAAGTGGGGTCAAAAATTAAAAAAACTCAAAATATCTTATTCGAACCGACAAAAATTATTTATCTTTTGGATCTAACTAGATTAAACTAGATCTAAATAGATCCCATGGAACATTTTAAGATCTTTCCGGATCTTAAATTACATATCATTGTATTCCCCAATTTTGAAAACAATTTTGATCTAATTTAATCCAGTAATATGTTTGAGGGATATAATAGGATATTACTGGATACCCCAATTTTAAGATTAAGTAGGATAATATTAAATATTGGTCTATATAAAATGGGATATGATTTTATATTTTATATATAATTTTAAAACATACAAATTCAAATTCCGTATTCGAGATCAACATCCGAAAGTCATTAAAAATAATAGGTCACCACCCCGATGTATCAACTTTTTTCTGATTTTGTTGAACTGTGTAATCGGACCATAATACGAATATATATCCCCCTGTATTCAATTTTAACAAATTTATTTTCACTGGATTGAATAGTATCAAAATATATTAAACACCATGTAACATAATACATGAATATGCAATACGATCCAACATTTTTTGGATATTTCAAAAAATAAAATACACCAAGTGAAAATGGTATCATATAAGAACATATCTGATCATATATGCGTTTGTATATGATCATATATTTGTATAGATTATCATATATGCCCAAATACAGTTTAATATATAACCATATATGATCTCATAAATGTCCATATATGATCGGATACTTCCATATATGAATCATATATTAGCATATATAGACATATATAATCATACTCGACCATATATCCAAAATTTTCGGATCCGAACATGTTTAGATATATATGAAACCATTCATGGTCATATACTAAATATAGTCAAATATACCTTCTATATATGTACATTTATGATCACTAATTTTTAGTTTTTTATCCCAAACGCACAACTGACACAGCTCCTTAAAAAAAAAAAAACGAAAACATTAAAAAAAAACGAAACTCCAAAAATGATAATTTTTAAATATGAGAACATCTTTTTTGTTTAGTGTAGAAAAAAAACTATTTTCTTCTGTGTTTTATAGGATCATGGAAAAAACTGTAAAAAAGGAAATATTTCAAAAGGCTATACAATTCCAATTTGAGTTTTCAAAACCATTTTGGGGTTTTGGTCTATTGATTGTCTATTTTCATTTCCCATTTCAATCGTTCGGGGAAAAAAAGTCTTGTTGCAGAGTGTTATCAATTGAAACAAATTTGTAAAGGAAAATATTATAATATCTTCACCGCAACAGTTAACTTCACCGTTAATCTTAGACTTTGACCTTAATTTGACACTCTGGATCGCTCCTAAAAAATTTTGCCATTATAGAAATGTATCTGAAACACTTAATATTACCAAATGTTCACAAATTGCCGTTTTTGTGCCGAACTCTTCAATTAGACTCATACCAAAAAAGTTAATCTCCTAAAAAAGGGATTTACTGCTTAATCGAGCACTAAACAAGTCGATTAAACCATTTTTTAATCTTTTTGATTAACCGTTAATCCAAATTTTAATCTGACTACTATTGCAAACCTGTGTTTTGACATAATTTCGGTTGGCAACGCTATAAAACATACATACAAAGTTATGTAAAAAATAATGTTGAGACGCTGCAGCAAAAACATCCTGGAGTTGTAGACAAAATTTTGCCAATGCCGATATTTTCCTTGTTTCTCTTATGCGGAATGTAAACGAGCTAGATTTAAAATGTTGATTAACTTTAATCAAGTAGATTAACATCGCTGTCAACACTTGCTATTAATTGATTTTATAATTTTTCTAGTTTTACCATTTAACTTGAACTTATCTTCATTGCTACAAGCTTACAATTTTTTATACTGAAACTTTTTTTTAATCAAACTCTAAGATTTATAGGAATCGCTGTTATAAAATACATTTCCCTCAATCTTAAGAATAACTAAAAATACTGAGAAAACCACAAATTTCTAATACAGACTTAAGTCATTACTACATTTTGCATACAAACATATTTTCTAATATGAATAATTTTATAAGTTATTTTTCGATCGGGATACCGGGAATTTCAGATAAATTTTCCGCTTTATGTGGAAATGCAAAAATGCAGGATTTTGCAGAGGGATTTAGAAATAAACGGAAGTTTTCCGAAAGCTCTTTGCTATTTACTATAAGATTTTGCATATTCACATAGCACCCTGCGACACATTTCAATAATTTTTGCCTGCATAATCGATTTGCATAGTAAACGAAATTTTAACTCTTTTCAACCAAATTTTTCTGCGAGAGGATACCTTTCGGAGCTCCATTATAATACCTTTGTTTAAGAAGGGTGACCTTAATACAGTATCGAATTATAGAGGACTTTCTCTTCTCGACACTTTTTATAAAATTTTTACTGGCATAATACTTAACCGTATAAATAGCTGGATTGAATATCATGATATTATTAATGAATACCAAGCTGGCTTTCGCAAGGAATATTCCACTGTTGACAATTTGTTTAATTTAACAAGTATTGTGAATCTGAGATTTGACAAAAATTGCAGAACATATGCCTTTTTTGTTGATTTTTCCTCAGCGTTTGACATTATTCCAAGGAATTCGCTTTTTTACAAGTGTTTCTCGTAAAATGGTTCTCCTATTGCAAAAATTGTACAACAACACGTCTAGCCGGGTATGGGACGGTAGCTCACTGTCTGAGCCTTTTACTGTCACACAGGGTGTCAAACAGGGGTGTCTGCTGAGCCCTTTATTGTTTTCGCTTTATATGAATGACATTAACGACCATTTACCTAGTGGCGTCAATGTGGCTGGGACTGTTGTCAAAGTTTTACTATATGCAGACGACATTGTCCTTTTGTCAGATTCTCCAACGGGTCTGCAAGAGATGATCGACTCATTATACGACTACTGCATGCAATGGGGTCTGAAAATAAACCTTGATAAGTCTAAGATAATGATATTCAGAAAGGGTACGATGATCAGTCGTGGGCTATCTTTGAGGTATGGTAAACGAGTATAAGTATCTTGGTATAAATTTATGTTACAATTTGTCCTTTAAAAAACACTTAGAGTCTAAGCTCGTTTCTGCCAAGATTGCAATTAACACCACATGGCTAAGTTACATTCACCATCCAAAAATAAGCTTTTCAAATAAATTGAAAATTTTCCATACTGCTGCAAAGTCTATAATGTTTTATGGCGCGCAGGTCTGGGGATTTATGGTTTTTGACGAAGTGGAGAAATTGTTGCGATATTTCTTGAAAAAAATGTTATACCTTCCTGAAAATACTCCAAATTATATTCTGCACATAGAAACTGGTTTGCCATCACTTTACTTGGATACACTAAAATTACATTTTAGTTATATAGGAAAAGTTCTCGACCTACCTGTCACTAGACTACCGCGAATATTGGCCGAGGAGACTATTCGGCGGGGGTACTTTTTGGTTCTCCAATTGGGGGTCTTTATGTGAGAAAATCGGGATTACTTTGGATATTGGGACCTGGAGGGGTAATTTTCTATATTCTCGAAAATTTGAGAATCATAGAGTACGAAAAATTTATTACTAGTGCCAGAAATCCGCGATTTCATTTTCATGATTTGTACCCTACACTGCAATATAATGATATTCCTCCTTACTTTCTCGATGGAAACTCGCCATATCTTGTTAGCCTAATTACAAAGGCCAGGGGTGGGTTGCTTAGTTTAAACACTCGTGCTTTTTATGGTAATGGAGAAACTACTTGCACGCTTTGTAACTGTAATGAAGAGGAAAACACTCATAATTTTATTGGTAGATGCCCAACATTTTCTAGCTATGGTTTAACTTTTTTGGAAAAAGATTTTTGTCAATTGATGAAGTTTATGAGGCACTAAATGGTAAAGATTACATGCGTTTATACCAGGGACCGAAAATAACAGTTATCCCAAAAACTATAACTCAAAAACTCTCTATGTTAGAGTCAACGGAGACGTATACTATTATATACCAAACGATTCGTATTGAAGTGCTCTTTCAGAATCTATTGTGATCTTAAGGAAACGATCTCAACTCCACAGTTAAGACTTATTTTTCAACGAAAAAATAAAAAGTCGGATGAAACTCTTAAGAAGAGAGTTTATTTCGCCTTCATTAAATAATACTGTTTTGAGGAATTTTTTTTTCCGTCTAAAATAAAACTCTTTTGAGGAGTTTTATTTTTCCCATCAGAAAATAAAGCTCATTTGAGGAGTTTTATTTTGAAACTCATTTAAGGAGTTTTATTTTTCCGTCTAAAATAAAACTCATGTTGTTTATTTTCTTCTTTTTTGATTGACTTTATTTGCTATAATGTGTGTAGTAATTTATTTATTTAAATTAACGAACATAACTTTTTCCAAATTTTCCGCGGAAAGATTTGAATGCAGGTCGCTCAATACCAATTTAAGAGCAGAGAATGCTCTTTCCCCGCTTACCTGGGTTGCAGATACACACTGTATAGTTTTTGCCAATGTATACAAGTACGGATAGTGTATTCTTTTAGCCTCCCAGAATTCAAAAAGAGGTTTATCAATCGACAAGGGCCTTGCAGAAAAATTGTCGATTTCATAGAAAGCGTTTTTTCATCCTCATTATCACTTTCTTCGCTTTCTTGTTCCATATCTACATACATATACATATATAAGAAATAAAACAACAACCATTTAATAATAGGAATCAAACAATAACAAATTAAGAACCCACATGTTTTCATATTAATGACGATTTTTTCAATTGCAATGCAAGTGATTAGATAATACTGCCTTACAAATTGTAATGATCTGGCAAGCGGCAAGCTTTGAGTGTCAATTTACATAAATGAGTTTTATTCTCTGACGGAAAAAATGAAACTCCTCAAATGAGTTTTAAAATAAAACTCCTGAAATGAGTTTTATTTTGGACGGAAAAAATAAAACTCCTCAAAAGAGTTTTATTTAATGAAGGCGAAATAAAACTCTCTTCTTAAGAGTTTCATCCGATCTTTTATTTTTACGTTGAAAATAACTGTTTTAGATGTTTTTTTTTTCTTTTAAGCCACAAAATAACTGTTATAAAGGAACTTTTTTGATATTACTTATAACCGTTACGGTCCCTGGTTTATACAAATATTTGGTAATATGTTTAAAATATAGAAAACTTATAATATCTGAATTCATCTAAAGAAAGAAAAAAAAAAATTTAAAAAAGTTTATTTAAATCCTTTAATATTTTATATACTACCTAAATTAATTTTGTGTTATTTTAATACTTTTTCATCTATATAGTAAAATAATCAATATAATTATATAATTTTATTTATAGATATATGCCAATCAGACACACAACATTAAATGTTATGTCTTCAAATGATTTAATCATAGCTACTTTTTTGTGATATTTATATGAATTGTAATTACATATTTTTTTTTAATAAATCATTATTCATTCATTCATTCATAGTAAACACAAGACCACATGCAGTTAAACTGTGTGCTCAAATTTTCGTTATCACATAACCTGGCCTTTTAAAAAGACAGTAAAACTTATACTTTTAAACAAATTATTTAAATATTTGTGCTCATTAATTGAAGCCTGATATTCCACAAAATTTATCGCAATATTTCAGGACTAACCTGGAGAATATTTATACCAAGTTTTACTAAAATCAGGAGTTGAAAATGTCGGTTTTTTGTGCTAATAATTGTCGCCCTTGTATCTTTTTCATTGTGAAAATACATTTTCAGCTAAAAAAAGGTGCCACCTTAAATTTGATATGGAATGAGATGATCATAATGGTTTTACTCCTGATAATTTTTTTTCTCATTTGTTCTTTATTACAATTTCCCCCTGTTATTGTGAGTGCATGTTATGAAACCGAAACAGGATACAAACCCAGGAGCTATAAATGCATTATAATATTTGTGGTTGCTGTAACCGTCGTGCTGTATTGTATGGAATAACAAAAAAAAAATTATTAAAACGTGGAAGTTGTAAAAAAAACAACTATTGAAAAATATGATTAAATTGTAAAAATATTAAAGGCTGTACAATATTATTACGTTTATGTGTAACTTATGAAAAAACTAGGTCAGACTTTTAGTATTGTCGAAGGAAGAGTGAGATTTTTTGCTATTATGACAAAGAAACAATTTAGCCTTTTAGTTAAAAAAATAAAAAAAAAATATAAAAAGCAAAACTAGTTTAAAGTTAAAACTAAAGAAAAGAAAAACGAAAACACTTTTAAAAATATCGATAAAATACAGATTGCAGGATATTTATGATATTGAAATGTGTAAAACTTTTTTTTTTGCCAATTTCTATTTCTAGTGTGACCTAAATTTTAGTTTTGAAAAAGTTGCAACCAATATAAATTGGTTGTCTAGTATAATTTAAAAGTAATAACCCAGTGTGGAAACGGTAATGACATATCATTACTTTTCTCACTACGACTAATGACACCAGCTTACTATCTGCATTACGTTTACACAAATAATAAGGACTAACTAATAACTAATTATTTTTCCCATTATTTTAATACAAAACATAATGCGTAGCCCATAAGTACTTAGTTTTAACATTATTTTAAATATAAATAATGATCTCAAACATTTTTTTGAATTATTATTTTTTTTAACTGTAGTAAGAACATAAATAACTACTGATTTTTGATTTTTTGTTACCTGGAAAGTAATGGCAGTTTGAGCAAGCAGGTCATTTAAGTTTTATCTATCCAGTGTAGAAAATCATTACCATATAAGTGGTTGTATATAGTACATCACAATATTTTTTCCGTAAGACTACTGAATATACACATTAAAATAACTGAAAATCAGTTACTTTTTCGTTTAAAAGAACTGTATTTTTTAGTTTATTTTCAACTGTTGACAAAAATCTATATAAACAATAATTTGTATTCATTTATTTCAATACTCAATAAAATATGAAAAGTTTTATGTTAAATAGAAAATTTAACTAAATATTTAACTATAACCGAAAGTCCGTTTTTTTTTGTTTATTGAATAAAAGACAGAAAGTTAAAAAATATTTTCTTTGTTAATTTAACTGTATATCCATTGAAACAACTTTGCCGATTATATTTTAAATAACTGTTGATTTTTATGGAAACATTCTTGTGAGTGTACATATTTGGTAGTGGCAAGTACTTACAATTGTCATTACAAATCTCATTACTTTCATATGGGGTTTTCGCTAAAAATAATGACATATCATTGCTAAAGGCCTTACAAAAAATTGAGAACTATGTGGTTAACAATATGCTTAGCGGTATGTACAAAAATAATGAGTCTAAAAATAATTAAAAAAAACTAAATTTAATAAATTTTTTTTTTTTTTATTGAAAATTTGTTTTTCGTAACGTGTGCTCACACGGGGTTCGAACCCTGGCCATCAGGATGAGTGGTTGACTGCTCCAGGATGAGCGGTTGACTGCTCTACCATCTGAGCTATCGCGACATGTTACACTTGATACTTGATAGATAAAAACATTAATAACTTGCTAACAAAAAATCAAAAATAAGTAGTTATATATGTACTTACTAGAAGTGAAAAAATAATGAGTCTAAAATTGATTTTCAATAATTTTTAAGATCATTACTTTATACTTAAAGCAATGATAAAACTAAGTACCCATAAGTACTACCACATTATTTTTTATATTGAAATAATGGGAAAGTTAACTAGTTATTAGTAAGTTAAAATTATTTGTGGTTAACTAATGCAGATATAAAACAGAAGTCATTACTATTAGTGAGAAAAGTAATGCCATTTTCTACACTGGGATGTCGAGATTGCTCAGATAGTAGATCAGTTGACTGCCAACCTGCTGGACCAGGTTCGAATAAATATTTTTTTTTATTACAATTTAATTTTTTGACTCATTATTTTGTTCATACTAGTAATAATAAAGGTAACCACATATTTTTTGATTTTTTGTAAGGTATTTAGTAATGATATGTCATTATTTTGCTCCACATGCCCATATAAAAGTAATGGCAATTGTAAAAACTTGTCATTACCAAATATGTACCTATATAACCACTTATATGGTAATGCTTTTCTACACTGGGCATAACTAATCATAAAAATAACACTTTTAGCAGCATGAGTATGCTTTTAGATTAAGAAATTGTTTATTTTGGTTGGGTTTTAATATGGTATGAGAGCTTGCATTTCTGTTTATAATTTATTTACTATCAAACAAATGTATTCGCTTGGTTGTTTTTTACCCAACAATCCTTTGGAGATAACAATTGTTCTGCGGTTTTATGCTTTTATACAATGTTGCTTTTGTGGCTTATACTAATGCTAACTAGGTGTTTAAGGGTAAAAAGATTTAAAGATTGTAATCGGTTATGACAGGCACTCTAGTTGGGGCAAAAATACTTAAAGTTTTCAATTTTGGAAGAAACCAATAAATAATTGTGTGGTTCTTAAATTGGCTAAGTGGGGAGGCAAAGTGTTGTTTATTTGTTGAGTTTTTTTTTTTTTTTGAAATAGAACACAGCCAGAAAAAATGTTTGCTAAAACTACTAAAAATTAGTTCAAAATAACGGTACAAAAAAACTGATTGTATTAGTTGACAAATTGTAAAAATGTTGTGTTTTCAAACATGCGACTATATTTTCATTATGTATTTAGGCCTCCTAAACCCGAAAATAAAAATTTAGCCAGATCGAAATACTAGTATCAACCTAGCTAATAAGGTTGATTTGCTTCATTTTTGTAAATATAAGGAGGTTGAAAGAAATAATCTCGATGTATATAAAAATAAAAAACTGTAAAAAGTATTACTTGAGGCAGAGTAAAAACTAATTTTTTTTTATATAAATAAAACAATTGTTGGTCTTCAAAGTTTAGTAACGTTATGCTGCTTGTTAGGAAAATACCTTAACCACGGTTTTGATTACTAAGAAGACAAGAATGGAGCCAAATTGATGATTAATAGGTTTTTCGTTAAAGCTCTGCCTATTATGGAGGCTCTAGCTTTTCTAAAACTTTATGTTCTGATGAGATCTTTAGCCAGATCGAAATACTAGTATCAACCTAGCTAATATGTTTGATGTGCTTTATTTTTGTAAATATACGGAGGCTTAAAGCTCATTATAAATTGAAAATTAAATTTTTTTCAACGGGTAGTTTTTGAAATATTTTGTTATCTTTATTTTAATTTTGAAGCATGTGACTATTTTCACTATACCTCGCTTTAGAATCAAGCTACTGCAAAATAAATATTATTAAACTCTTTAAGGATTGATGGGTATTAAAATACCCAAAAAAAAGAGAGCCATCGTTGAAAAAATCTGGCTGATTCCTGAAAAGAGGTATCGCAAATTGATTTTCAGGCGTAGGTAGAGAAAGGGGTTTAAATTTTTACCTTTATCAGGGTGGTACACTCAAAAAAATAAGTTAGTACAAAAGTTAGTAAAACGTCTTGTAAATCAGGTATACTATTTTTTAGCAAATTTTTTTGCTAAAATCGTGTTTTCAGCTAAAATTTTTGTTATACTTATTCAGCACTTAACTGTTTTATACTAATGCTTTACTAATATACTAATGTTTTACTAATTAATTTTGCTAAAAATATTGTGCTGATAAGCACATTAATAGTGTGGACGACAACCAGATTGAAGGATATACGCAGAATGAAGCAGATGTCGCGGCATGTCAAGTTGTAGTAGAGAAGAGGAAAATGATACTAAAAAGTACAACTCTAATAAGACATATAAAAAATCAACCATGGAAGACTTTTATATCTCTTTTTCATACATAAAACAAAATTGAGGATTAAAACAACTTAAATTTTGCGTTGTCACCGGCTTGTGAAAATAATTGTCTATTAATAAAATAAAAGACAAAAGAAAATATTTAAATTTAATATGTATTTCTATAATAAATGTTAATAGATTAATAATCTAGTGTGGTAAAATGGCAAACAAACATATACAGACATGTAGACAGAGTAAAGCGAAAGACAAAGACGCACATATTAGTATGGTTCCTTTTTCTTATTGCAAAAAAGGGTTGTTTTCTCCGTTTCGTTTCTATAATTATCTTCGGTAGTTGCGTTCATTAAAAGAAAGCATCATTTAGACTACCATTGATGTAAGTAGTTGAAAGAAAATTTTTGTTATGTTAAATATATTTATTTCTATATATTTTCAGATATTAAATTAATTCATGTCGTCAATGTGGGAAAATGAAAATTTTTATATTTCGTAATTATTGTAAATTATTTTTAAAAGAATCACAAAAATATGTTTTATGATTTTCAGCAAATATATTAAATAAATTACAATTTTTTTACAATTTTTTTGCGTTTTTTTTCAGTCTACTAAAATTCAGCAAAAAATTTATTAAATTTTACCAACGCTTTTTTATTTCTAATCTACTAAGTGTTAGCAAAACTTTTGCTGAATCTACTAATTTTGTTGCTAAAAATCAGCTCGCTGATTTTCAGCAAAAGATTTTGCTGACATTAGCAATTTTTTTGCTAGCACCCTCCTGACTAAAATTTTGCTGACTCAGCAAAATTTTTTGCTGACTTTACAAACTTTTTTTTTTGAGTGTAGTTAGCGGTTCACAAGTCTGCAGATTTACACGGTCGAAAATCTGCACGTAAATGGCTCTGGAAAATTGAAGAAGTGGAAAATCTGAAATGTTTCTTAGTGTTTTAAAGTCTTAGGTGAACTCTATAATTTAAAAAAATATTTACCTCTTTAGCACCACTCACCTGGTTTACAGATATTATTTTGTGATATGGGTGCTAAAAGAAGAATTTATCAGTTTTAAGATAAACTTACTAGAAATAACTATTCTTTTAAAAAGTTTTATGTGGAAAATCATATAAAAAATATTTTATACAAAAATAATGAAGTAATTATTTAATGTCAGTTATTATTGCATAAGTCCCAAGTATGGCAAATAAAAAAATATACCACATCAATAATACAAACACCTAAAATATTGTATGTGTGAAATTTCATCGATATTAAACAAATGAATCCGGGGGTCAGTCTTTAATGTGTTGATGTGCAACATATCTTTTATATACACTAATGATATTATGTAGGTAAAGACTACAGTAATTGTAGTCAAAAACAAATGAAATTTCACTAAAAGAAAGGAAGACTAACATTTCATTAAATTCAACTAACATTTTTCATTTCCCTATTGGGAATGGGAGCGGTCCTGCGTGTGCCACAGGATCGGTCCCTTCGTGCCAGAGACCGGTCCTCTGCTAAACCCTACCCTATGTAAACAACTGGCAACTTTAACATGGCTTGTCATAGAAGGGGGCCATTTGTCCTGCTTTAAACCACATAGTGGCATGCCATAGGACTAACCGAAGATGGCCATACAACAAGACTGTCATAAAAGGGGCATGTCGGAGGACTAACCAAAACGGACTAACCACATGACATGCAGGGTTAGCCCAAAAGGAGGACTAACCCAAATGGAACCCACCACAGGACTACCCAAAAGGGACCTGTAATGGGACCTATGTAGAAGGACTAAACCATAAAAAGCCTGTCAGAGGACCTACATAAAAGAGACGCGTCACAGAACCAGTCACAGCTAAGAAATTTCGTGGTACGGTCGAAAATTACCAAAAGTACTTGTGGTTAATATTTGAAAATTAAATATTTTTTATGACAACAAAATAAAATGAATTCATACTTAAAATAAAATTATAATCAATGGTTACATTGTTTGCTTTAAAAGTAATTTTGTTTTGTATTTTTATGATTTAAGATTACCAAATCTAATAGAATGAACACAAACAAAACAAATAAAAAATAAATTAGTAAAAGAATTCAGTCAGGTAAAAAATCGGTAAAAATAACACACAAAATAAAAGTATTTTAGATTGTAATTTAAAATTATTTAAAATAAATTTTTAAATAAATGGTAGAAAATGGTAAAAAAATGGTAGAAAATGAAACAATAAATTTCTAACTCATTGGCTTTTTCTAGTCTAGTATACCAGTTACTTCTACCAGTCACGGAACTAGTCTTTTTAGATCAATTTACACTACATAACTCACATCAATTGTGGGCGTTGTGGTGTAATGGTTAGCGCGTTGGACTGTTACACAGATGGTCCCGGGTTCGATTCCCGGTGACGACAACATCAATTTAGAAAAACAATATGTATGAGTTTTCTATTACTTATATGTATCGCTGCGCCCACCTTCGGTGTTCCCATAGCACTTAACCCCACCGAAGTAAAATAATGAATCAGGGCTATGAAACAAAAGCTTCAATAAATTCGCCAACTCTACATCAGGTGGCGAGCAACAACTGTTCTAAGCTTATCATATCGCGCAATTACAGTGTTGCCATGTTTGAAGCCCTTCATCTTTCACCACCTTTCATCTCTCCACTATCCCCTTTCCAAAGAAAGCAACACATTAATTAATAGGAAGAATTTCCTGAGTGTTGCTTCTCTTAAAAAAAAAAAAAAAAATAAAAAAAAAAAAAAAAAAAAAATAATACTAGTCCTGTGATAAGTCCTTTTCCAGCAGTCCAGGTTCTTTTAGGTCAATTTTCGCATGCCGATAATTTTTTAATAAACCCAAAAAAAAACATAAATATCGACAAAAAAAAAAACAAAATTAATAATTTTTAGTTTAAAAAAAAAAAAACGAAACCTAAACAGCTTCCAATGGGTAAAATTCAGGCCAACTGGCTTTTTCTTGTTAATAAGCATTCTGGTTAAGTGGTATGTCCTCCCTTTACCAGTCTCAGGATTGGTAATTTTAAGACAATTGATACTGCTTAACCCACTTTAGTATTAAATTATACCAGTCCTGTGATAAGGCCTTCTTAACCAGTCACTTTAAGGTCAATTGACTCCTCATTTCCCATAGGGTTGTTTTTACTGTTCAAACAATTACTAACAATTGTAGTAAAAATTAACCACATATGTTAGTAAAAAATAAACAAACATTTATTTTTTTTATATTTTAAAATAACAAAAAAACAACTGTAACAAATTAATGTAAAACCATAAAACAGTCATTTGATGTGGTTTGTTTTTTGATATGAACTACAAGGTTAGTAAATTTCTGACATTTACATTAAAAATAAAGAAATTGTATTACAATCAAAACAATTACATATTTTTAAAGCTGAATTTCCCTGAGTGTACTATTTTTAAATCGGTGCAGAAAAAAATAACTTTGATTTGGTAAGCAGTAACTACAGTTGTATACTTTCAAAATAGAGCTTAACTTTCCTGCATACAAATAAAGCAATCAGTTAAGGCATTTTGTTGTGGTTTCCCAATGCCTTCTTTGAAGCAGTGAATAATGCATACTATGAAGCAGTGAAAAATGCATACAATGAATCATTATTGCTGTCAATTAGAGTTGTGTAGTTCGTGAACGAACTAGTTCAATTGAACTAGTCTTTTCTGCTGGATCACAATAATCAGCTCTTTTCGTTTCTTTTTGTCTTTTGAGTAATATTTCTTTCCTTTATGTTGCTTTTGAGTTTTTGTTATGTTGCCAGGAAAACTGGATAATTACGTACCATTTTATGATTTAACAATCAATTTAAATATATTTTAAGTGTTGAGTTATTCTCCAATAGTAAATTTAATAGAAAGTTACACATTTTGTTTACACATTTTGTTTCGCATCAGCTGTTTCGCAAGAGCTGTTGAACTAGAAGAGCGAACTAGTTCATTGAAAGGAGCTGAACTGTAAAGAGCGATCTTTAGAAAGACCTAAAATGCCCAAGCCTACTGTCAATACACAAAAAAGCGCTTTGTATTGCCTACGAGGGCATGCATTTATTGCTTCTTAGAGCCCATTAGAGCGCATTAAGCACTTTTTACCTGTTTAAAATATATGTACATACCAAGTGGGCCATTGCGAATAAACATCATGCCTTCTGGATTTGCTTTGGAAGCGCTCGCAGATTAAATAATGCCTTCCAGTACTGCTTCTTGGTAAGCACTATTTTTTGCTGGAAACTGAAAAGTAAAAATAAAAAATTTTTAAAAAAAATATACTATAACATATTTATGTAAAAGTATCAAAATTTTAGATTTTTTATATGTTCGCACTCTACATGTTGGAAATAATCTAAAGAGAAAATCTTGTTAAAATCTGTCAATTGTTAGACCTAGTTCCTATATAACAATATTTTTGCTGGAAACTAGTGTTATTAATATTATCTTAATTATTAATTAATGTTATCATATACATATTTTTTTACACCCACCAAATCTCAAGATATTGTAACAAAGAAACAATTTTCACTACCAGTATTTTTTTTATCTATAACAGACAAAAGAAAAATGGAACAATCTTTTACATTTTTCCAAAAAATTGCCGAAGTTGGTGTATTAAAATATTGACAATTTTGCGATTACTTTTAGTTTATTATTTATTACAAATGTTTTACTTTTTAATTTTAAAAAATTAAAACCAAAAGTTTATTTTTCGGTCTTATATCATAAATTATGATGTGAGCAAGATTATTCAAGTTCAAGATCATTTGTTTTTTGTTAAACAAAAAAAAAAACCGTGCAATGTTATTTTATTAATTAATAAAAGGTAAAAGCGTTGATCTTTTTCCTTTAACATTTGGGTAAAAATCTTCTACCCCTTCTACATTGGTTCACTGAAGATTTTCGATGACGCGAAATGAAACATGTAAGGACCTGCCAGTAGATAATGTCTGCTTGAAATCAGCGGACGGAGAACTTTTTTAACTAATAAATAAACATTGCACGGTTTTTTGTTTGCTCACATCATAATTAATTGTTTATTTTACCATTTAATACGGCTAGAAAGTTATTTGTCTTTTTAAATTCCTTACAAAAATTAATTTGTTTTATCGAGATAAAGACCCAAGTATTTGACATTATCGCTCCAAGGTACACGGTAAAAACAATACTTGCTAAAAATACAGCTTTTGTTTTATCGGCATTCATTTTTGTTCTCCATTTATGAAAACAGAACTCCAAATGTCAAGTTCGCACTGCAATTTGGTCACTATATCCTGACCGAACCCATGCGAAAAAAAATTAAATAATAAAATTCTTTAGAAAGGTAAAATTGCAAGATTTGCTACTAATTGCAACGATTGAATTCACAAAAAAAAATGTTCGAAACGTAATTCAATAAATGCGAGAAACATTAAAAATAAATGTAAAATATTTAGCTTTTAAAATTTTTGTAAACAACATCGGCTAAGATTTGTTTTCTATCGCAAAAAGTAATATTTTTCGTGCTGGTTGATACTATTCTAAAAAGCCCATGTACCATATTGGAACATCAGTGCGTATGAGTGTTATTAAAACATGCATATAATAATCATACGCCTAGCGTTACTCTTGCCATTCACTTGAGCAGTGGTGCACCTAGGGTTGCCAGACGGGCTGGATTCGGCTGGATTGTCCAGCTTTTTATATGCTTGTCTTATTTCCAGCTGGAATAGAATTTATACAGCTAAATAGAAATTTTCTAAAAAAATCAAACAAAAACTTTTTAAGTTGTAAATATTCCTAACGTTTCACAGATTGAAAATTTAAAATTTTTTTTTTAATTATAGTGTATTATTTTAAATCTTACATATTTCAAAGGCTGAAGAATTCATTGTCCATTTTTGAAGTGAATTTAAATTTTAGAAATGAATTCCCTGAACAACTTTAAGGAATTGAATGAATTCATTTGTTTCTTCTTTCGATTTGTCTTGAAGGAATTTATTCCCATTTTTTATATTCCTTTTTGAAAAGTATGGAGTTTATTATTATTAATTCAACTTTTCGTAAGTGAATTAATTTCATAAGGAATGAAACATTTCATAAAGAATGGAAAAACCTCAAAAATGTATAAGTTTTTAATTGGACAAAATAAAAATAAAGGAACAAATGCATACATATTAATAACACATTTTAAAGCCTATACCCGATTTTTGATATAAAAATTATCTTTATATTTAAAGATCATATAGTTCCTTTGAGGATAATTTTTATTTTCCGATCATTTCTAAGTTAATCAGGAATATATTGTTTTTCCTTTTATAGTCTCACGTGAAAAGTTTTTGGGCATTAACTGAAAAGCTGATTTCATTGAATTAAAAAAAAGTAAAGTGCCTTAGGGAATAAAAAAAAAAGTCCTTAGGGACTCAAACTAACATTTTAAATCTTAGGGAATTAAACAAAAACGTCCCTTGGGACTTAAACCAAAAAGTTAAGTCCTGAGGGAATTAAATAAAAAGGGAATTAAACAAAAATGGAATAAATTCCCAGACCAAAAGTTGAATTAACTGAATTTGAATGAATTATTGCTGAATGAATTCTTTAATTATAATGTTTAGCGTTTCAGTTTTCTTCTTAAAGAATTCATTAATTGAATTAAAAAATTTAATTTAGTTTCAGGGAATTCATTCCCAAAGTGAATAAATTCTTCAAAGCTCTGGACTGATGAATTAGTAAAGTTTTGAATTAATTCTTTTAGCCAAAAAACGAATTGAATGAAATTTGAATCGATTCATATGCATTTGGCTGAAATGAATTGCAATTCATTCCAAATCTAATATATATATTAGTTATATATTATTAATAAAAAAATAAAATGTTTTTTTCTTTTCAATTCAATATAACTTGATTCTTGTAAAATGGATTCGGAACATAAGGAACAATAGTTAATAAAAATATACACAAAATATAACAAAAGTAAAAATAATATAAAAATAATATAAAAACAGTGGACATTAGTGTGAGGTAAGTTTCTAAAAATAGAACTGTTGTGTTGTTGGAGTTGTACTTCTGAGATTATGTATGCAAGAACAAAAACACCGTGTATTGAATAAAACTAGTTTTAATCACAACAAAACTCGACCTGACGATAGATCAGTGCGCTAAAGCGCTCTGTCTAACGTGTAGTGCGAGTGGATGTGGCATTAGAAATCAGTTTATCAATACCACGGTCAGTGATTGCACAGAAAATTTCATATAGACGCAATTGAACAAATAAAAACATAACAATTATTACATTATTCAAAAAAAAAAAAAAAAAACAGGGTCACTGATGAAGGTTCAATACCAGAAACTGCGCAGTCTGATTCAGAAAATTGAAAATTTACAATGTAGTTATGATTTTAGAAAATACACTCATTCTTCTCTATCACGCCCTTTCACAATATAAAAATAGTGTTTTACAGATGTAATAATCATAACCACCATTTTTAAAATGCAATCAACTTTATTATGTAATTATAAAAAGTTATGAAACTTATCTCTTGTCAATTTTTATGAAACTCTTCATCACATTTAAGAAAATTTTATAAATATGATTAATAATACGGTGTTACACTGAAAAAAAACTTGTAAAATGACCTAGTGTAGGTTTTAGGACTTGTTGAGTAAATCACTTTTCAATTTTCAGAAATTTCATAAACTATTAACTGTTTCTCGAATATTAAACGTGTTTTGTCGTTTAGCGTATGCCAAAACCAAAATAAGTACTACTTTAAGAAACAAACTCCAAACACCATGTTTACTTTGATTAATTGCAATTCATTTTTCATTTCATTGAATTGCAATTTTTTTCTAATTCATTTGAATTAATTCAAAATCAATTCAATTCAAATGAATTAAAAATGAATTGGAATTCATTTCGCCAAATCATTTGAATTTGAAATGAATTGCAATTCATTTCGCTGAATTCATTTGAATCGGAAATGAATTCCAATTTATTTTTGCCACTTCATTTGAATTAATTCAAATTCCATTCAATTCTTTTTTTATGTGAAAAGAATTAATTCAAAATTCAACTCAAATTCGTAATGAATTGAAATCAAAAAAGAATGATTCATTTACAGCTCTGATAACAACTCAGAATATTAAGACGAATATTAAGAACTTTTCGTTATGTTTATCATATTGTTATCTTATATTCAAATATAGCTATCTACATTATTTTAGAAAATTAGGTTTTAATGCCAAAATAGAAACTATTTATTAATAAATACTGATCCAATCACTATTTAACACCTTTAAAAATTGCTCCACAATGGAGACACATATTGCAACCACATACTTATGAATTCTATTTTACAAAAGTATTTCAAATTAAAATTTTCCGCATTTTATATTAAATTTGCTAGTAATTCCCTTCTTTGTTATTTTGATTAAAGTTTAAAGTAAAGAAATCGAAATTGCTTTGTCATGACTTTTTATTTTCATTTTGCTGTTTTCTTTGTTAAATTGTATATTTTGATAAGAATTAAATTTGCCTTTTTTTTTTGCAAGTTGTTGCAATAAAATAAACTCACAGTGAATTTTATATTTATCGTGGTAAAACGCCAGTAGTTGTATGTTGGATACACATACAATTGCTGTTAAAGGTTTTCCTTCTTTGTTCGTAAAAAGTTGCACAAAAAAAATCTATATTTAATTGGCAAATTCAGTTTTTGTACAGGATGTTCTTTTAAGTTTTCTTCTTTGCATTTAAGTGTTCAATAAGGCATCCTATAACTCTAGCGATTTCTGCGTATACTTTTACGCTAAAATAAGAACAAAGAAGAAAATCAATATTTTGTTAAATTTATTGTAACTTTGGAGAGAGTTAAGATTGTTGATTAACTGAAAAGAAGTTTTATTTTTGTTAAAATTCTCTACAATCATGTTTAAGATATAAAATCATATTTGTGCTTTAACTTTTCTCATATTAAAGTCCCTAAATTCCTATTTGATTAATGATGTTAGTTTTCTGCAAATAACAAAATAACAAAATTTTGAAATTTCTTTATAATAATCATAGTTAATTGTGTGGAAAATAGGTCAAATATTTTTTAAACATTTCAAATTAATGAAAAAATATTTTTCTAACAATATGTAAAAAAGTAATGTTTTGTAGAATTAAAGTATACAGAAAAAAATAATTCATAAATAGCATAAATTTGTGCATAAACTGTATGAATTTTATATGAAATTTTTCCCCCAAAACTTTTTCATACGGTGTTAATAAATACAGAGAATAAATTGGTTGGAATTCCATTGTAACCAACAAAATTTAATCATTATCCAATAATTTTAAATGTAAATACTTAAAATTCATCATCAGAATGATTAAACCATATTGTAAACAGAAAATATCTAAAATTAACCAAAACACAGTCACATCATTCAAAATATTGGTTTTCCAAGCAATATTGAAAAAATATTTTCTTCAACATTACCTTTAATACCAACAACCAACCACTTTTTGGAGCTTTTATCCCTTGAATAAAATATTTGCAGTTAAAATCGAATATTAGTTTCGGCGGCAAAAAAAAAATCACTCTATCTTAAATATTAGTTTTCTTTACCAATTTTAAAATAATACAGTTTTTTAATAGTTTTGGTAACTCTAATAAAATATTAAGATTAGCAACCCAATTTCTGTTGTACATACAAATCTATTTTCAGACATTAATATTTAAACTTGAAAGAAAAAAAAATTCAAGGTAGAAATTTGAAAATAGAAATTAATATTTAGTTTAGGCTAGAGGTAAAGCGATTGACTAACATGCAGGTGGTTTGCCGTATCGAGCCCAGTTCGCGGAGTAAGAATTTTTTATTGATAAAATAATTTTAAAATAATATAAGATTTTTTTATAGTTTTGGTAACTCTGATAAATATTGAGATTAGCAACCGAATTTTAGTTGTATTTTCAGATCTATTTTTAGACAAACATTTAAATTTGAAACTAAAAAATATTCAAGGATGAAATTTAAAAGAATATATTTAAATTGCTAGAGGTAAAGTACATGCCTAACAAACGGAAGATTGCCGGTTCGAGTCCAGTTCGAGGCATAACATATTTTTATTAAAAAAATAAATTTTGTTGAAGCATGTGAATCTATTTATAGAATATTATAATCCATAAACATAAATTATTCAAGTGTTACAATAAAAATTCGAAATTTGTAATAAATGTCAGTTGTTACAATAGCCCAGGAAAACTTGCTATTACCATAGAATGGGAAATGGAAGAAGAAAACAAGAATCAGAAGTACTTATAGTTGAGGCCAAGAACACCTGATTTCAACATGGGGGTGTCATAGGAGGCAAGGCCTTGCCTTGTGCTTACATATAGGGACAAAAATAAGACGTTACAAAATATGTAGTGAAATCACCAGTTACACATAAGTACTTATTTCATTTCTTATTTGTAGCATCAAAAGTAATGCTTAAAGCCATTATATGACGTATTACTTGTAAGGTAATAAGTAGTTATTTATAGGTGCAAAAATAAGTACGTATTAACATGTACCTAAATAAGAAGGTATTAATAGGCAATAAAATAACTAGTTATTAATAAGGACAATTATAACTAGTTATTAATAGGTCCTAAAATAACTACTGATTTTAGTCATTACAAGGAAGGACTATAATAACTGTTTACCAGGAAGAAGTGTAATAAGTGGTGAACAGCGATTAATATTTTCTCAAGAAAAAAATTAAAAGTCTTTGTTTATTATTTTCTAATAACATTTATTAAACATAAAAAGAACAAAAAAAATTCACTAAAAATCTTATATACTAGTACACCCAAAAAAAAAGTTTGTAATATTAGCAACTCGTTTGCTGGGAGGATCCTAGCAGACAAAGTTGCTAACATCAGCAAAAAAGTTGCTAAACTCAGCAAAAAACTTGCGAGTACGAGTTGCTAACATTACAACTTTTTTTTGGGTGTAGGAACTTAAATGCCTTATACATATTTAAAATTTGGCTGGTTTTAAAAAAAAAGTACTTTAAAAATGTTTATTAATTAATAAACTACAAAAAAAAGGATTAACAAAACTGAATTTGACAAAAAATAATTGCAATTAAAAAGAATTATTCTTGTCGAGGCAAAAATTTTGTACTTATATGAATTATATATGAACTAACATACTCAATAGAATTTTTGTTTTTCAAAATGTTCTATACCTTCAGGAATGATAAGACGCGTTTCCGGGGATTTTCCAATTACCCTTTCATCAGTTATCTTTAGAAGGTGGGAATACTGCAAATAATAAACATCAAAAGTTCATATTATCTACCATCTACTACACCATCAACTAAGTGATAAGTAGTAGAACTGTTAATATGCCTTCGAAGTTTTTGAAATACATACTACAAACATTTTGAAAAGGCTTATTAACTATTCTACTACTTATCACTTAGTTGATGGTGTAGTAGATGGTAGATAATATGAACTTTTGATGTTATTATTTGCAGTATTCCCACCTTCTAAAGATAACTGATGAAAGGGTAATTGGAAAATCCCCGGAAACGCGTCTTATCATTCCTGAAGGTATAGAACATTTTGAAAAACAAAAACTCTATTGAGTATTTACTGGGACAATATTCTGGTAAAGAAAAATTTAGTTTTTTGTTTTTACTTAGTATGTTAATTCATATAAGTAAAAATTTTGGCGAACAAAAATAATTTATTTTTAATTGCAAAATTAAAGGTCGGAAAAACTATTTTTATTTATTTTTTAAATAAAAATTAAACAACTTTGATATAAAAAAAAAAATGATTTCAAAATGTTTAAGGCTTCTTTACTCTAGCGGCTACGTTTCGTAAACGGGCTGTAACTAGATACAATGTAATAGTACCTACATACAATAAGTTGTCTCTGTTTTACATACTAAACAAATGGTGACGGATTTGCGAAAAGTAAAGTAAAATAAAGTAAATTTTGTTGAAAATAGAATTTACTTTGCTTAAATCCGTCACCATTTGCTTAGTATGTAAAACAGAGACAACGTATTGTATGTTGGTACTCTTTTTACACACTGTATCCAGTTACAGTCCGTTTACGAAACGTATCCGCTCGAGTAAAGAAGCCTTTAATATCAAACAAACTTTTTTTGTTTTTAATTTTAAGTTCAAGATATTGTAGGTATATTTTAACTTGTTTAAAATAATATTTTTTGTTTTCAACTGTTGAAAAACAACTAACAAATGTAGTAAAAACAACTAACAATGTCGTAAAAATAACTGTTTTACTACAAAAATGTTGATACAACTGTAAAAATTCGTAAAAATTTTCTAAATATCATTTGCAAACTATGAACATATCAACAAAAACAAATAGAAACTAAACGAGAATTTTTAAAACTCGAAAAATTCTTTTTTTTTTAAATAACCAACAAAAGGTAACTGTTTACTGCACAATTACTGCTTTGGTAGTTGTTTACTAATATACTAAAACAACTGGTTCAAACAACTGTTAAAAAATACAGTAGTTTTATTCAGTTGTTCAAAATAACTGTCAATATAGTTGTTTTGTATTTTTTCATAAAAAAACAACTGTATTTGTTACAAAAAAGTAGTTACTTATTACCTTACAAGTACCTTATTTCTTTGGCCCTTCCTAATAAGCAGGTATATAACACAATATTAGTAAGACATAATTGTTTAGCTTCCAAAATAAGTAGTGATGTATGTTCATATCAGTAAGGTATTATTTCAGACCTTCAAAATAACAACAAATGTAATGGATAGTCATTACTACGAAAGGTCTGAAATAATTGATAATAAGTAACTTATTATTTTTGCTATTCCAAATAAGCAGATATTTAACACAATATTAGTAAGGCGTTGTTTTTATCTTACAAATAAGCAGTTACATATATTCATATTAGTAAGGTATTATTTCGGACCTTCAAAATAACAAAAACTGCAATGGATAGTCATTACTTTGGAAGGTCTGAAATAAGTCCTACCCATTACCAAAGTTTTGCTGGGTAGTATTAAAATTTCATAATAGTGATAGTACATGGAACCACAAAAATTGGTTTTGCAAAAAATTCGGTTGCAACTACAAAACTGTTTTCTGTGCATACATGAAATAAAAAAAATCATGAATTCTATTTTTAATGGAGAATTTAAAAAATTTATGCAAAATGGACAAATTTTAGATTGCAATCAATAAATAAAGTAATTAGTAGTGCTATAGTTTTTATTATAGATTTTATAAAGACATACATTCAATTATAATATAAAATAAATTTTATCTAGCGTATTGATTTCTTGCTATTATTTATTATTAAAGTTATTCATTTTTAAATAACAATCATACATACGATATTATTCAAGGGACGTTTCTGAAGTCTGGCTGAATATATTCTTATGCTCCATGTTGTGGTAGTAATATTCTTATAGAAGCAGTTTTGAGCAAAAGATATTCTTGTATTACATACAGTGGGCGCTGTGGTGTAATGGTTAGCGCGTTGGACTGTTACACAGATGGTCCCGAGTACGATTCCCGGTGACGACAACATCAATTTAGAAAAATAATATGTATGAGTTTTCTATCCCTCATATGTATCGCAGCTTCCACTTTCGGTGTTTCCCTAGCACTTTACCCCACCGAAGTAAAATAATGAATCAGGGCTATGAACCAAAAAAAAAGCTACAATAAGTTCGCCAACTCTCCATCAGGTGGCGAGCAGCAACTGTTCTAAGACTTACCATCTCGCGCAATTACAGTGTTGCCATGTTTGAAGCCCTTCATCTTTCCCCACCATTCATCTCTCCACTATCCAATTTCGAAAGAAAGCAACACATTAATAAATAGGAAGAATTTCTTGACTAATAAATATATAAATACACTTTTTATTTTAGACATAATTCTCAAATTATTTTTTCATAAACTGTATGGTTAAATAGAAAAGTTACAGTGCACACAGCCAAACAGACACATTACATTACACAGAAAAAATATTTCCCTACTTTTTTCAATTAAATCTGTTTGTTGCAAATTTTAAAAGCTGTCAATTAAAAATTAATTGCATCAATTAAATATTTGCTCACATTCGGAGCTTGCTTGACATTTTTTTATATTATCGCTCCAAAGCAAACATTAATACAATGTTGTTGTTTTTCGTAATATTTATGTAGTTGTTTTCTATAAATGTTTATGTTTAGTGGTATTAGGAAGAAATATTTTAAATGCATTTCAATTATATTAGTTTTTTGTTTTTATATACATCGAGATTAATTATATTATATATTAATTCTCATTAGGTTTATTACTTTATTAAGTTAAATAATTTATGTTTCAATCTGAATATTTATTTAATAAAAATATAAAATTTTTTTTAAACAGAAAGAAAATACAACAAAAATTAAAAATATTTCAAACAAAAAAAAAAAAAAACTCCGATTTCAGCAAAAATGCTAATATTTGCAAAGAAAAAATTCAAAAAAAATTGCCATAGTCCCTAGGCTCCAATAGAAAGAAACAACTAATTTCTGTGTGAATTTGTTTAGATTAGATTAGATTATATGGCACTATGCACCGCGACCAACTTAGGTCTTTTGTGCTGCCTAAAGTTACCCTAAAGATTCAAGCTACCTATAAAGCCAATAATCCTATTAGGCAAAATCTTCATAATGTCCGAAGGGGAGACAAAGCGATTGCCAAGAAACTTGGCACGCCTTTCACATAGCCTCGGACATTCGCAAAGAACATGTTCTGATGTCTCAGCTACCAGTTCGCAAAACATACACTCATCCGTGTCCGAAAGACCCCTTTTGCGCAGGTGGTATCTGAGATTGCAGTGTCCAGTCAGGTAAGACACCAGGGTTCTCAAGTCACCCCTCCCGAGGGACAAGAGTCTCCTCGATCCTGCACTGGAAAAAGAAATTAATCTCTTAGCCTGTCGTTGGCCAAGAGAGTTTTCCCAATAGAGAGAGAATTCTGACTCCCTAAACGACCCGAGCTTCTCCCTAACATACCCCAAAGGTATACCACAGAATGGTTCAGGGAGTATAAATAAATCTGTATACTAAATGAGAATTTCGCGGTATGGTTGGTATGGCAACAAAACATTTGGTATGGCAACAACAATTTTTTTTTTTTTGGTTTTGGGAATGTATACGATATTGATCACTTTTTAATCAATTAGTTATTATTTAATAGAGAAATAATTCAATTAAAGAGCTATCAATTTCTAATTGAATTAGCAATTTTCTTTGTTGGCGGAATTTCAGCAATTAAAGTTATTGAATCGGTGGTTTTCGTGATTGAAATGGGTTTTATTTTTTTGTGTGTTACCAAAAACACTTATACCAACGTATCGTTCACACTCTGAATTTTCAAACAATTTATCAAAATAGAGAAACAAAATTGACAATTATCACAATAAATAAAAATTATAAGACACAAATAATAAAATAATTTAAATGGAAATCAATGAGGATGCCTGTTTATAAAAAGGCAAAAACTAGTCTAGTCTGATTTGAAAATTAATAGTGTTTATAATTTTTAGATAAAATCGTTTATTCTTCTTCTTAACCTCAACCTTTCTAAATTAAATTTGTCAAATGCATACTAATTAAAAATTAATTGCGACTGTCTATATGACGTTAAAATACCAGCATACTAAAATAAATTACAAAATTTGTCCGGTGGCAATGTCTCAACATAAACGCAAAGTTGGCTACACTAAACGTAAAAACCATACGTCAATCTGGTAACGTTGTGAAATGGAGGAGATTAGAAAAATGAACAAAAATCTAAAATAAGAATATTTGAGTTTGTTAGTGTTTGTCACTTCTGAGTATAACATAGAATAAGAGAACAAGCGAATAGGAAAGAGCTCTGCAATTTAGCTGCATTGCATTCGTGCCCATACTTGGCTTGATTCTTACAGCCGGCAGATTGTTGAAAAAATTTATCATATAGAGACAATCTGACAATTACAAGACGCAAACAATAAGTGTGTTCGATTACTTTCCCAGTAAAGTCCAGTAAAAATTACTCAGTAACAAAATTACAGAGAGTAAGACAAATTTACAAAAAAAGTAAACGAACGGAAAATTTGTAACAATTGGTAAAATATATAAAACAGCTGATTTTAAATAACAAATATTAAAAAAAATCAACTGGTCATTATGCAAAAGATAAAAGTTAATTGAAATTGTCGACCAGAAATAATTTAGAATGTTTTTTAATTTCTTCCATAGTTAATTCTTTAATATTTTGCACTTTGAATCCATAGACAATTAAAATTTAATTTAATATTTTTTTTTGTTTACTAAAAATAACAGCATATTTTTACAATCATATGTTTTTTTCTTCTTACAAATTCTTACTGGCGAAAATTTATCCAGTAAAAACTTGTAAGTTCTTTGTCAACAACCTGTCATTTTACTCTCTCTTCTTACTATTTTTTACTGAGTATTTGTGTAAACGAACACCTTCCAGTAAAAACTTTTACAAATTTTTAAAAATTTTTGTGTTATCGAACACACTTAATAATACAATTTAAATGGAAAATCACTGATATCGCCTGTCCAGAAAAAGGCAGAAACTAGTCTAGTCTGATTTGAAAAGTAATTGTGTTTACAATTTTTAGAGAAAAACGTTTATTCTTCTTCTTAACCTCAACCTTTCTAAAATAAAACTGGGTTTATTGAAGTTATTAATGTTAACATAATTTATTGGAAAATATGTTTTTTTTGGATGTGGTTAACTTGTAAGGTGGTTTTAAAATCTGACAATATTTTTGAGAAATTTTTAAAATCAACAATTTCAAATTTGAAAAAAATTTTCTGCAATAAAATCGAAAAAAATTTAGATTTAAACTTCATGGAGAATGAAAATAAAAAATTTTAAAATATTGTTCAATTTGGCCAAAATTTTTAGCACAGAATCTTCATTCCCTTCATACTTTCAGTTAATTGCAACATAAATTTCATAAAAAATAATTATGTGTTTTTGAGATATTCGCGAATTGAAGGCATTTTTTAAATTTCGTTAACTTTTTCGCGAAAAAAAATTTATTTGTATGCAAACCTGTTTAAAGAAGAGGATTTGATCACCAAGTTTTTTCTGTTGACGCATTCAAATGTTATGATAATTCCAATATTGTCTATTTCTTACACATTTGTTCAAAACCCCCAACTTTGAGCAGCGATAAAATCCGAACTACAGCGAATTTTAGAAAAAATAAAAATATGTAAACTTCACATTTACTTAGAGAATCTAAATACCAAGTTAAGGGAAATTGCAAAGACCATTTTCTGAAAGATGTGTCGATTGATTTTAAAAGCTCCAATTTCCTTTCTGTTCTAAAATTAGCGTTTTTGAAACAATTTATTAAACGTTGTTCAAAAAAAAAAATTTGTTTTGACAATTTATTAAAAAAAATTGTCTAAACTTGTTTTAAATTAAATGTCTGTAAATAAATTTATTCATTCACTAGTAGTAGAAAATCGTTGAATATTTTATGATAATTCAAACATTGTCTATTTCTTACACATTTGTTCAAAACCCCCAACTTTGAGCAGCGATAAAACGCGAACTACAGTGAATTTTGGAAAAAATATGTAAACTTCACATTTACTTGGAGACTCTAAATACCAAGTTAAGGGAAATTGCAAAGACCATTTTCTGAAATATGTGTCGATTGGTTTTAAAAGCTCCAATTCCATTTCTGGTCTAAAATTCGAGTTTTTTAAACAATTTATAAAATGTTGTTTAAAAAAAAAAAAAATTGGACAATTTATTAAAAAAAGTTGTCTAAACTTGTTTTAAATTAAATTGTCTATAAATAAATTAATTCATTCATTAGTAGTAGAAAATCATACATAGTATAAACAGAAATCGATGAATGCTGTTCCTACTATTTTTGTACAAATTTGGTTCTGTGTACCTAAAATTGCTATACAAACTAATAGTTTGGTAAAAATTTCTATGCGCTCATCGGATATGTACAAACAACATGTTGTTGCTCAAATAGCAGAACAAATGCATTTCTGTTACAATTTCTAAAAATAAAATCATGAATTGGTGGGTTTTAAAAAAGGCTAAACAAAAACTCAAACTAAATCCTCTAATGAAGTTTTATATATATATTTTTTTTTTGCAATAAAAGATAAGAGTATTTGCTATGTATAGCTTTTTTTTTTTTTTTGAATGTAAGTGCATTTTTCTGAAGTTTGTGGTATTTTTGTTCACATTTTTAGCATCTCATTTTTGCCTCGTTATCTAAATGTCTTATGGTATTTATGTTACAGCTGCCGCTGTTTTTTTATGGTGTTCATTCAAAAAAAAAAAAAGAACAAAATAGCAAATATATTCCATTCACTACTTTTATTTTAGTTCTTTTTTGTTGAATATTTTTGCTGGAGGCCAAATAAAAACATAGAATATAGTAAAATAAAAAACAGCTTGAAACGGTTTTTTTTTTGTTTTGTCATATAAAAGAATATAGGCGACTAGGCAAAAAGTTTAATGAACTGTTATTGTTTTCACTAAAACTTAAATATTTTATATAAAAATTTAATACTGCTTGTTCTCTTTGTAAGGTACATGTGGCGTATGATTATTATTTTGATATAGATAATTATCGATCATACGCTGTGGTAAACCATACTACAATTAAGAGCGATTAACTTTTTTAAAAATAGCCAGAGTTTAACTTTAACTGCAGATGTTTCAATATAAATTTGACATTCATAACTACCCCCGCGAAAAAAGTCTATATATAATCATTAGACTGACCCACCAAACAATTTTTCTTATGTCCACTCCTAAAAACGTACTTTGGTTTATTTTATGATGATCCCCGAAATATTTCGTTTCTAGCATTAAGATCACGTGAACTGGGCCGTTTTAAAAATATATTTTTTTTTAGGTTTTTAAGGAGTTTTGTGCTTTTTAACTAAATACAACGTATACAATATTAGTATCATATGAAAGGTTTTTTAAGGCGCGTCCAACGGTATATGCTCTGTAACAAAAAAAAATTGATTTTTTTTAGGTTTTTTGTTCCGAGATTTTGTCATTTAAATGTCAAATTGACAAATTTCAATTCTTAGTCGATTTAAGTAATTATGTGTTTCAGTTCTTATTTTCAAACATGATGAAACATGGTGAGAAAACTATGTTTTAATCATACACCTATATCACTATGTAGGTAAACCCAACCGCAAATGTAGTTAAAAACAAATGAAATTTCAGAAAGGACGACTTACATTTTAGTAAATTCTAATAACATTGTCATTTGTTTTTTAATGTTCAAAAAAATAGCCACAATTGCAGTTAAAATTAAATACATATGTTAGTAAAAAATAAACAAACATTTATTTTTTTTATTATTTTAAATAACAAAAAACGACTGTAAAAAATTAATGTTAAATCATAAAACAGCATTTGAAGTGGTTTGTTTTTTTTTTTTAATGAACTACAAAGTTAGTAAAAAATTTAATTTGTTCTACAAATGACTGACATTTACATCAAAAATAAAGTAACTGTATTACAAACCTAAACAACTACATATTTTCTCTTATACTGATTAAAAATTCTAGTCATTTTGCAAATTTTTTATGAGAAAAGTATGAAAAAATCCCATTTTTGAGCGTGTCATAAATAAATGAACAAGCAGTCTATGACTTGATTTTCTAAATTATTTGTTAACAAAATGTGTAGTTTTTTTTGTGTTGAACACGAGTTATTAATATTGGCAATACATATTTCTTACTTCTTTAGTAAAACAAAACCACTCATATTCGTTTAAATTCTTAAAACTCTCTATAAAATAAATTTTTTTAATTCAGCATTTCGAATTAGAATGGCCAATTGTGCTAGGTAATGCACAGGAGAACATAAATCAATTATTAAATTACTCGATGAAGACGAAAAATATATAAAATTAGCCAAAATTTTGAATAAAACATCAGCTGCTACATACAAAGTAATTAACACATTCAAAGATAATGGCTCGTAGACAGAAGAATTTTTGTTTTTTGGGTTTCTGATTTAATGCAGAAATTGTGAATCTAGACATCGAAAAACACCAAAATTCCTAGCATTTGTTTTTACGGTTTTACTTCTATATGTAAATATTGGAGATTTTAAGATCGGCAGTGTATAGCACTTATATCAAAAACAAACTTCGACAGAAAAAAAATATTTTCCCCTTTATTAGCAACATAAAAGAAACCAAAATTTGACATTTACAAGTCAGACCCAAAAATCGTGTCGACCGGCTTACAGTGGTGCCTTTTGACTTCTTTCGTTGCAAAAATCATAAGTTTTAAAGTAATGAAGATATTGAAAAAGACTCCTCAAGCTTCAATATATAACATTTGCACGGCACTGTGCACAGTGTCGGATTTTGGCTGTTTTCGTTACAAACATCATAACTTTTAAAGTAATAAAGATATAAGTTTGATATAATTTTTATTAAAAATAAAAATTATGTTTTTTCTACCTTTAATTGTTCAATGAAAATGATTCAAGAAAAAAACCTGTAATATATATCTACCAAAGGTAGAGGGTGCACATAACAAACAAGTTTGCAGTAAGAAGCTCTTTTTATGATGTATTCCTTCATTTCACAAACTTTTGTCATCAAATATTGTATTTTTGCCACTAGTCTCGGGAAAAGGCGTCACAGTGCGGCGTAATCAATGAAATAAATGCTTCTAACATTGTTGTCAATAGTTTTGCTCCGTCGATTTTCGTTAATTTATTAATAAATAAACCTTTAAAAAACTTTAAATTTTTTATCAAAAAAAATTACTAAAATATGTGCTCTAACATCAATGAAAATCGATGTAAAAAACACAGTTTTAAATAATAAAATCTTGTAAAAAAACCAACTTTAAAAATATATATTTTTTTTTCTAATTACATTGAATTGCAAAAATATTTAAAAACAACCACAAAAATAATATTAAACAGTTCAGTAAAAAGAAATCGAAAAACTCTAAACAAACAACAATAACTATCAAGTGCATTCTCTTTAAAAAAACAATAAACAATCTCTTTTACAAAGCAATATTAATAACAAAAAAAAAAAAAAAAAAAAAAAATAACAAAAAAATTAAAATAATAATTAAAATAATAAATTCCTATAATAAAATAAAAATAACCCAAAATGTCCTGCCTTATTAAAACTTGTAAATTGCCATATGAAGACAATCGAATGATCTGTTGCTGGTTATGCCATGAACTGTGCCACTATAAATGCAGTGGCCTTCCTGGGCTAGTTGCCGAATCTATATCCAAAGATATTGGCCTTCATTGGTGTTGCATTGCGTGCAGAAAAATTGGCGTAAGTTTTATCGATTTTTCCAGGGTACAAAAAAACATTTCCTTGAAGTTCAAGATGAAACTGCCAAACTGTCGGATCGTATATCAACTTATGGAAAACTTTTTGATGATTTTAAGTCTTTAGACAATTTAAAATCTCCAACTCAACGACGTAAATCTTCAAGAAAAATTAATAAAGATAAAACTGATGATATAATCATAGGTCCTAGTACCTGACAACAACAACTTACTAATAATCCGGGTAATAACCCCAATATCGATAATTCTACTTAAAATAATCGCGATAAAGAATTTAACCCGCCTGCTCCTGTTTTGAATCGTCAAACTAAAGGGTGCTTAAATTTCAAGGGCCGATGTTGATTTTGAATAAAACACAAACTATTTAGGAAATTATTGTAATTTTATTTTATTATGATATATTGGTATTACTCAATTATGTATGGAACAAAATATCGGCCAAATGGGCGCCGCGACCACGGCGGCACACCTCCATCCGATGGTCCAAATTTTCGATGAAGCTGAGGCATAATGGAGGTTCTATGCCGTTAATGTGCCGAATTATCTCATCCTTTAGCTCTTGAATTGTTGCTGGCTTATCGACGTACACCTTTTCTTTCAAATAACCCCAAAGAAAAAAGTCCAACGGTGTCAAATCACATGATCTTGGCGGCCAATTGACATCGCCATTACGTGAGATAACACGGCCATTGAATTTGTTGCGCAAAAGAGCCATTGTTTCGTTAGCTGTGTGGCAAGTGGCACCGTCCTGCTGAAACCACATATCGTCCACATCCATATCTTCCAATTCGGACCATAAAAAGTTCGTTATCATCTCACGATAGCGAACACCATTCACAGTAACTGCCTGACCGGCCTCATTTTGGAAAAAATACGGCCCGATGATGCCGCCAGCCCATAAACCGCACCAAACAGTCACTCTTTGTGGGTGCATTGGTTTTTCAACAATCACTCTTGGATTCTCATTCGCCCAAATGCGGCAATTCTGTTTATTGACGAATCCACTGAGGTGAAAATGTGCCTCATCACTGAAGATGATTTTCTTCGAAAATTGATCATCCACTGTTGCCATTTCTTGCCACCATTCTGCCCATTCACGACGTTTGGAATGGTCAAGAGGCTTTAGTTCTTGAGCCAATTGCACCTTGTAAGCGTGTAAATGCAAGTCTTTATGCATAATGTTCATCAACGACGAGCGTGAGAGGTGCAATTGTTGGGCACGACGACGAGTTGAGGTGGACGGCTCTTCAGCTACACTATCGCGAACAGCAGCAATATTTTCTGCAGTACGAGCTGTACGAGCATGCACTGGTGTTCTCACATCTTCTACAGACCCGGTTTGCTCGAATTTTTCCACAATTTTTGCGATTGTACGCACATTTTTGACCAAAAAAATCACGAAGTGCACGATATGCATTTTGATTTGAACGCCCATTTTCATAATAAGTCTGGATAACTTTAACACGTTGTTGGATTGTGTATCTCTCCATGGTTCAAATTGAGTAAGTCTGAAATAGAGAAATGTCAAATAAAATTCGGAAAAAAACTTGGCGTTTAGGTGTGGTTCACATTCAACATCGGCCCTTACAATTTAAAATTGTTTCAAATAATAACACTACTCCTGGAGCTTTACGTAGTCAAAATCAAACTAACAATTCTGAAACTGTTGCCAATAATAGCACTGCGCCTAGAGCGTTACGTGTAATTCCTCGAGGAAAATCCATTTTTATATCCCGTTTCTCATCCGATACGACTGCTGAAGAAGTTGAATATTACATAAAATCTGAACTGAAATGTAATGCAGATATTTTTGTCCAAAAATTACATACTCTCAACCAAGAAGTATAACTTCATTTAAAGTAACTGTTCCTGACGATATTTTTAATAACATTGTCAATCCCCTTTTCTGGCCTGATCATGCATTCGTTCGGGAATACGAATTCAAAGAAAATCGTCGCAGGAACAATGTTGCACGCTTGCCTTTACGTGAAAATATTAACACAAAAAACTAATTTCTGTTCCTGAAAGCCAACTCTTCATAATTTATCAAAATGTTCGTGGACTAAAAACCAAATTGTCAAAATTATTCATAGAAAGTTATAATTTAAATCATCATGTTATAGTTTTTACGGAAACCTGGTTAAATTTGTATTTATTTTGTATTTATTTATTTAAACTTTGCATTTCTAATACAACAAGAAATAATATCTTATTATTTAAAGTATTAGAATCCGACAAGTTAATATTTAAGTAAAGTAAATTCAGCAATCTTTAATTCTGAGATATTCTGTAATAAATACTTTGTATATCGTCGCGATAGAATTACAACAACAACTGGTGGGGGAGTTTTGATTGCTGTCTCTAGTTTATTCGCATCTGAAGAACTACAACTCTCACCTGAAGAAATATCCGCAATTGTTGAATTCATTGCTGTTATGGTTAAATTAAACTTTAAAAAAGTATTTATAACGTGTTCCTTCAGGAGGATTCTGATATATCTGTTTACGCTAAACATTTTGAATTTATAAATTATATTGTATTGAAGTCTAATCCTGAAGACTCTATCTTTGTTATTGGAGATTTTAACTTACCTCATGTTAAATGGCAATTTTCACCTGCTTCTGATAATTATTTACCCATAAAATCAAATGATGACACTGATGACTTTTTAACAATTTATTCGACTTATGTCTTTTTCAATGAACGATTTTTCTTTGATGTGTCGAAAACGTTTTCTTATAATTTATTTAACTATAAACAAATAAACAAATTTAAAACTATTCACACGATTGAAATAAGTATTTTTTCTGCGGTTTTTCTCGTTGATGTGCCTTGATGTAAACTAGTGTTTTATGTCGTTTTTTTCGTTTAAAAAAAAAATTATATTTGAGTTCCTCAACATAAAAACCTAATAAGTTTCGTATTGAAATATCACAAATTTTGCAAGTATAACAGTCACAAAAAGTTCATTGAATGACACTTCAATTTGTACATCTTGTTTCGCTCTAAAACTTTTTCGAAAGGTTAAAACTTACTAAATAATTTTGTAGATTTTTTTTTTATAAAATAATAAAATTTTAAATTACAATTCAAAACTTTAACATAATTTAACTTTCTTTGTAGCCACATGCTACATATTTTGTATATACCACAGACATGACCGCAAAATTTCTATTAAAATACTAATATTTTTCACATACATTCCAAAAACCTTAAAACTATTTAACACTACACTTAATATTATGAGGGTGTATTTGTGTTAATGTATTTGAAATATATGGGTGTATATGTAACATATACTACACATATTTGCACTAATGGTCAATTATAACTTCATAGCGCTCATTAACTGCAAGAACGTCACAACTCAAAAAACATAATTTTTGAGTTAATGACGCAGAATTATTCGTAATATCACGTTTTATATTGTGTAAAAAAGTCGTATTGATATCTTGTATACTCACATCTTGATATAAATTATGTCGTTATTTTTTTCTTCAAGGTGGGAGTAAATTGAAAACTTTAAACTTGTTTCTATAAAATCCAAATTTTTGAGTTATGACGTTATTGCAGTAAATGAGCGATATGTATATACTTCTAAAAAAAGCACAATAATTGCTGCATCTGCAGTAGTAGGGAGAAGAAGTATCATATCATAAACAGACATGTTCACTACACCGCGAAATAAATTATTTTGTGACATAAGTAAAATCTCATGCTTATACAAAAACTAAAACTATTTTAAACAATTTTAAATGTAATACGAATTTTCACTCATACCGACTAGACTCAATGTTGCTCACTAATAAAGATATTAACTTTTTTTTTTGTAGTTTTCCCTAGACTGTCTTTAGTGTGGAAATGTCTGCATGCATACTTGTAAAGGGTGATTTTTTAGCACCTTTCTTTTTGGCAACACTGTTTTTGGCAGCTCAGCTGTTTTCGTATAACATGTTACTGTTAAATATGTTCAGTTTGATCTATAATTTAACCATAAATCGACTTACAAACGATCAACGCTTGCAGATTATTGAATTTTATTATCAAAATTCATGCTCGGTTAAGAAAGTGTACATTATTGGACATTACACCACCAATACGCATACGCGGACAGAGGAAATATGACCGTGGATTGTCAATTAGGCGCCGTTCGCAGCAATTGGGCCCCTGTTACTACATTACGTGTAAAATTATGCGGAAGGATTTGGGTGCAAGAATCGAAGCCAAAAGACCTATCTCAACGGCTAACTTTTGGTGAATGGGCGGTGGCAAAGTTGGATGAAGATTCACTTTTTTATCGGAAAATTGTGTTCAGCGACGAAGCTCATTTCTGGTTGAATGGTTACGTGAACAAGGAAAATTGGCGTATTTTGTGTGAAGAGCAGCCAGAAGCATTGTAAGAACTGCCAATGCATCCCGAAAAATGCACTGTTTGGTGGATTATGGGCCGGTGGCTTCACTGGACCGTACTTTTTCAAAGACGCCGAAGGCGGGAACGCTACTGTGAAGGGCGAGCGATAACGTGCAATGACTACAAATTTGTTTTTGCCCAAAATGGAAAAGCTAGACTTGGGTGACATGTGGTTTCAACAAGGCTGTGCCACACGCGAAACAATGGCCCAATTGAGAGCCGAGTTCATTGAACAGTTTGGGGGCCGGTCAATTGGCCGCCTAGGTCATACGATTTAACGCCTTTAGACTATTTTTTGTGGGGCTATGTTAAGGCTCATGTCTATAGGGACAAGCCAGCAATGGTGGACGCACTGAAAGCCAATATTGAAGAATTTATTTGTGAGATACCGGCCGATAGGTTGGAGAGATTATGCCAAAATTGGACCCAGCGCATGAGCCATTTGACGCGTAGGCGCGGTCAACATTTACATGAATATTCTTTAAACATTGAATTATATATATCGTTCTATCGACTCTAATAAAGATTTCATACATTTGTCTAAATTGTATTTGTTTTTTTTTTTTAAATCAAATCCGAAAGCTCTAAAAAATCACCCTTTAAAATGCAATAATGGAAAAGAATTTATTGTTTGACTGACATTTTTTTCATTAACTAGTCAACTGGGTTTTTTACATATCATCATCTTCTTATTGGTTTGTCCGATATGTCAAAAAACGATTAAGACGGTTAATACAAATATTGTTTTAAATCTACATCCATGAGGTCAGCAAGGAGTTCCAACAAAATGGTTGTTGAAAACAAATTTCACAATATTTTTTTTTTTGCAAATTTATTACTAATTCAAAATTAGTCTCAAAATGTGTTCTGGACCCCACCAAGGAAAATACACTAAATTTGTAAAATTCTAAAATACAAATATTCATATTAAATATTTAACGAAAAATGTCATTTCATTAACTAATAGCTTCATGCACTCAAGGAAGAAGTTTCATTAAAAAACAAGTTTCCTAAACATTTTTCGTTTAATTTATAAAGAAAAGTTACACTACGTTACATCTTTGTTTAGAATTTTCTTCAACAATCATCCTTTTTTAGGTTAAAATTATTCTGCAAAACTTTTCGACGTAAAGTACTCGTAAGTACATAAGGCACTTTTTATTAATTTACTAAAAATTTTAATTTTTATCGTCCACTAAAATTTTCTCGCTGTGGAGAGTTGACAAATAGAATAAGCATGCCGCATTATTACTCGATTTCATTAGAAGTGAACAAATTGGTGTATTCAACGATCCTATGATACGAGGGCGGATCAATAAGTCCGTGACTTTTTGAATAAAACACAGTTAAAAAAAAAAAAAAAAAAAAAATGATTTTTCAACATAATCTCCTTTTAGCTCAATAGGATTGTTGGAGGTGCATAAAATAAGCATTTGTTTGATCAATAATTTCATCGTTGGAGCTAAGTGCCTTTCCACCGAGCCATTTCTTTAGGTTTGGAAATAGGAAATAGTCACTGGGGGCTAAATCCGGAGAATATGGCGGCTGAGGTACCAATTCGTAGCCCAATTCATGGAATTTTGCCCTTGAGACTGCACACGCCATTTCTTTGCCATATGGGGTAGGTTTTTTTTTTTAAAATAATCGTTAAATCGGTCTAATAAGTTGGCATAATATTCGCAGCTTATTGTTTTTCCCTCTTGAAGGTAATCGATGTGGATTATCCCGCGAACATCCCAATAAACTATTACCATCATCTTATTGGCCGACGAACTTACCTTGGCCTTCTTCGGAGCCGGTTCATCCGGAGAAACCCATTGTTTAGACTGCTGCTTTGTCTCCGGAGTGTTGTAATGGATCCATTTTTCATCCACAGTTACAAAACGCCGCAAAAACTCATTCGAATTTCGGTGAAACAAGTCCAAACAATCTGTTGAAGTTGTCACATTTCGGTGAAACAACTCCAAACAATCTGTTGAAGTTGTCACACGATTACGTTTATGGTCAATTGAGAGCAAACGCGGCCCCCCATCTTGCAGACAGCTTTCTTAAACCCAACTGCTCATTTAAAATCGAAACCACACTGCAATATGAAATGCCTATGGCATCAACAATCTCACGCACTTTTACTCTTCGATCGGATAACACCATATCGTGGATTTTTTCGAAATTTTCGGGTGTATTGACCTCAATTGGGCGTCCAGAACGTTCAGCGCCATTTGTACTTGTGCGACCATAACGAAAGTCAGTAAACCATTTTTTTACCATTGAATTCGATGGTGCAGAGTCCCCATAGTATTTATCAAGCTTTTCCTGGGTTTGATTGACGTTTTTTTTCGCAAAAAATAATGTTTAGTGAGCACTCGAAATTCACTTTTTTCCATTTTTAAAAAATTGCGCGAGGTTTTATGCTTTGAGCAGCTGTTAAACGAAGTTAAGGACGGAACTTGTTTAAAATTTGACAGTAGTCTATTAACAGGTGGTACTTGATGGGAGCAGTGTTGCATTTCATATAACTACGAGGGAAGTTCGAAAAGTCACGGACTTATTGATCCGCCCTCTTATTGAAGAAATTAAAAAATTTAACTTTTTAAAGAAAATAATATGATAATTTTACGCAATGGAGAACCCATTTTAATTTTTATTAAAAATCAAAGATGTAGTTTTTGAAAAATTCCCGAAAAAATTCAGCTTTTGGGTTCTTGAACACTTCCTCCAAAGAGACTGTATGATTATTTAACAAATATATAAAAGTAGAAGATCCAATCTTTTATATGAGGTAAGATTTGTAAAAACGGATAAAAAACTTAAAAAGTTAAGAGCCGTTTAAACATGAGGTTTGAGGTTTTGATAAAAAATACTGAACTTTGAACCGCTATTCAACGCGAACTGCACCGACTTTTTGAATACTTAATATATCACATATATCATAGGAACGTTGAATATTGATTTGTTTAGTTTAAAACGTTATCCGTACACAGAGAGAATTTGTTTGGACAAGTTTTAATGAAATTTGTCGCTAAACTAATAAAGTTTTTCTTCACATTGTGAATGAAAAATTTCTTAAACCTTATAAAAAAGCTTCATAGTTTTTTTTTAAACTACACTCACAAGAATTTTTCCATAAAAGTTCAACAGTTATTTAAAAGTTTAATCGGTAGAGTTGTTTCAATGTTTCTGTCTGTTATTCAATAAACAAAATTAACAAAAAAACTGATTTTTAGTAATAAGGAGTGAGATCGAATAAATCCTAACACAGATTATCACTTATAACTTTTTTTATGTTTAAAAGTGAACTTTTAAAAAGTCGCCAGATGATGTGTATAAATTATTAGCGAAATCGGATCTTTACTTTGTTTACAAATGGAAGATTAACAAAAAGTGAGTAAAGGAGCTTTTTTTTTGCCATTTTTAGTGCCCTAATTGATAGGAGCAGACCATTTCCAAAAAAGTGACATTATTGGGGACTTGCTTTGTAGCCTTAATCAATAATTTAAAAACAATCTTAATATAATTTAATTTTTCTGAGTTCTGAGCAATTAAGCATATTTTTTCTACGAAATTTAAGTTTTTTTTTGTAAAAATGCTACTTTTTTTGTTTTAACTTTTTGTTCAAAGTCCATTTGTAAACAAAGCAATGATCCGATTTCGCTATTGATTTATACACATTATCTGGCGACTTTTTAAAAGATAATTTGATTCAAAAAAAAAGTTCACTTTTAAACATAAAAAAAGTTATAAGTGATAATCTGTGTTAGGATTTATTCGATCTCACTCCTTAATTAAAATATTCAGTTAAAATTTTCTTTTTAAAACAAAAAGTTTTTATATTGAGTATTGAAATAAACGAAAACAATCCATTGTTTTTATGGATTTTGTCAATTTGGTTTTCAACAGTTGAAAATAAACTCAAAAATACAATTGTTTTAAACGAAAAGCATGTAGTCCTTTTTTTTACTGATGTTCAGTTAATATAATGTGTATATTCAGTAGTCTTTACGGAAAAATATTTTGAGAGTAATTTTAATGAAACTTTTTCATTATGTGCATGAAATTTTTAGTAATTATAAAATGAAATTTTTCATTAAATTGTGTGAAAAGTTTCAATGGACGAGTTCCAGTGACACTTCGTAGATGTAATGCAAAATTTCATTGATATCATGCCGACAATTCTCTCAGTGTAGTTACATATCCAAAGACCGTACCGAAAATTTCTGGAATGACTCTATATTTACATTCTTTTACTATCCTGAACTGCATCTATATTTTGCTAAAAATTTTAGACAAAACTCTATTGTCATGCTTTTAACACACAATTTTTTAAATATAAATTTTTATATAATTATTCTGTTGTCTCATTATGCTCAAGAGGATTTTTCAACAGTCAACCACCCTAAACTACGTACTGCAGATTTCATTAAATATTTAAAAATTATAATACTATTATGTTGCTTAAATTTTGTTTAAGTTGTAGAAAGCAAAACTATTGTTGTGTCTGTATTAAATTGAATTTAATTAAAATTAAAGTTAAATAAATAATAATAATAATATTAAAATAAAAGTTTGTGTTACTTTTTACACTATTCTAATGAAAAGAAGCTTAATAGCAGATTCATGGAGGGTGTTTTTTTTATTAATTACACTAATTACACTGCGCAACTCGAAAAATATATCCAGAGTTTAGACCATTGATCGTAAATACTTTCGCCACGCTGATTTTAAACGGCGTACCCGGTTTTTTCCACTTATGGGCTAGACTTTTGCAAATTTGCATTAAAGTTTTGCATGTTTTAACGCAGCTTTTTTGAATATATAAAATATGTAAAATTTAGTTTTTTATCTTACAGGGAGAGTCCGTTCATGGCTTTCCCCCGATTCGGATAAAATTTGAATATGTTATTAAGTATCAAAAAGCTTTTTTTAGCTGCACTCATAAAAAATGTCCGTAAAGTTAGCAAAAATTATAGTTGATTCTGCAAAATTTTTCCTGGTAGGAAAAATAGCTAACATTAGCAAAAGCGTTTTGCTGAACATCAATGAGCTGATTTTTAGCAAAAAATTAGTAAATTCTGGAAATTTTTTTTTGCAAAATGCAAATTTTTAAGCAAATAAAAATCGACTTGTTTAAATCAACAAAATTTTTTGCTGACTCTTAGTAAGATTGAAAAAAAAAATTAAAAGCTTAGTATAAAATTTTTACTTTAGTGAACTTATTTTACTGAAATTTAAATCTATTTTTTTGTGATTGTTTTAAATATGCATCAAAATGTGAGGACTTCCACTTCGTTAACACAATGAAATTTTTGCCGCATTCCTTTAATTTTTTAGTTATATGTATATACCAAAAAAAAAAAAAAATTAAGTAAATGAAATCAACAGCGGTTGGATTTTCTTGTAAGTCATCTTATAATGTTTATTTGTGTCTTTTATCTCAACTTCGTCTACATAATCTGCTACATCTATATCTATATCGATTTTCATTTTCATTGCACTAAGTGTCAGCAAAACATTTTGCTGAATTTTTGCTAAAAAAATCAGCTCACTGATTTTCAGCGAAACACATTTGCAGACAATTTTTCTGCAGCAATCCTCCCATCAAACATTTTGATGACTCAACCAGCTTTTTTGCTTTTTTTTGAGTGTGTTTCAAATAATTGTCAAAATTTGTAAAGTTGAGAATCACGAATTACAAAATGTTAGTTCGAAAAATTAGTTTAAATACGAATGAATTTGTGCTAGAAGTAACATGAGATCACTAATAAATTTAGCTAAATAACTGATTTAAACGATAACACAGAAAAAATTATATCAACTGAATTATGACCATAGAAGCAATGTGTTCACTAATGCTGTCATTCATTCCTGTTTTTTATTTGGTTCGAATAAACGATCAAACAATTTTTGATCAAACAATGAAACGATAAATTTTTAAAAATTATTCGATTAATCGAAAGAATTACGAATAAAAATTATTTTAAATATACATAAACAATTAAATTATTTTACCATGTCATCTTAAAATTTTAAGAATTTTGATATCAATTTGAATACTACAACAACACCTATTCTCAAATGCCATCATTTTAGAATATACCATGCGGGAAATGGACCAGTCAATAATATAGTCACGTGACTAGAACTTTGTGTGTATGCACCTGTCATAGTTTCGGTTTTATTATATGAAAGTGACCGGTACTTTTAACATGGGCTTGTCAGAGGAGGTGACAATTGCCACCTGTGGAGAACTGTGTGACGTGGCGAATAACTTGAACAAGGTAACCTATCACCCTACCGACTGAAATGAATATGCTACGGGACAAGTTAGAAGTAGGTAGTGTCAAAGTATGACCATTTTAGGATTTATGTGATATGCAACAGAACCAGTGGAAAAAATTTATCATGTGGCTGGTGTAGGTGTACGTATCGTAGAAGTGGAGAACAGCTTTTGATAGAAAACTAATCACATATTAAGCGCAATGTGTGCTGTTACTGAGGTAGTTTAAATGGATTAGATTTGTGAAGTACCACTGCACTGGTCAAGGGAGTACATGTCGCCGGGTATGCGAAAGGTAATTAGCAAATAACCTTTTACTTTTTATTCTCCGTGTATCATATTATATACGAGTTGCTAAATTGTCCGTCCGGAACCAGTCACTAAACTTCCTCAAAACAGTGTTCACAAAACCTTCAAAAAGGCACAACAAAAATCAATTTTAAAATAAGTTTATTTCAGTGTTATATCCTATTTGTAGCAGTCACGGGACTGAATCCTTTGGCACTAATTGCCATTTTTTCATCAACTTCTAATGGGATTAAACCAGTTCAATGACCAGTAAGAACTTCAACTGCATCGGTCCTAGTTGCTTCAGTACACTATAATGTTATGTTACTTTTTCTCTAGTTACATGATATATCTGGTACCGACCAGTGAATGTTTTCTCACCATAACTATAGTCACGTGATTGGTAATTTCACCCAAATTAACACTTTTTGGTGCACCACAATTTTGGTTTCCCCAGTTCTGTGACGTGACCCTCAATCATATGTCACAGAATTACCACTTTGGATCAGTCGACCCTTCATTTCCCGCAGGTAAGTAACTCTAAAAGATTTCTCGCCATTTGACATTTTTATCTCGTGATGAAAAATTACAGTTTCGAAAACTTTTAAAAGGCTAAATATATATCAGCGATAGTTTTAGAATATCTAGCTGTTAAGATCTTATTTTAGTTACCGTAGAAATTATATAAACGGAATTCACAGTTTAAGTGCAAACGTGATATTGTTTTAAAATGGCAATATTTTTGATAGTTTTGTACAGGTTAAACTTCAACTAGATAGCACTTTATCTGTGATTTCCTTAATATTGTTCCCTTAAAAGTCAAATGATATATTTTTGCCCATTATTAAAGAGTCTTGAAAAATGATTAATTCTAATTTAAAAATATTTTGCTTCAATAGAGTTTAGATTTTATTTTGCCCATGTAAATTTTTTATACAAATTTTCCCAAAATTGATAAGTTTTCGAAGTAGTTTTATTAAAAGAAGTATTTTTATATTTTATTAATTTTATTCGATTAATCGTCAACATTTATTAGAATTTTTCGTTATTCGAAAATCATGTTTTTTTTAATTGTTCGCTCGAATTTTTTTTGTTAATTCGATTAATCGAATAACTTTTATTCGAGTGGCGACCCTAGTAAAGTTTAATACCCATATTGTCTTTGTTTTGGCCATAAAGTTACCACCCTGTACAATAGGTTGGGCCGATTTGTAAGCACAAAAATTTGTCGATATTGTGCCATCGATTTTTCGATAGCTTTTGGCATGTAGAAAAAAAAGTTCCACTACGACATATCAAAATAATAATTTTCGCGGAGCCCAAATTTAAATTTAAATTTTTGACTTTTTATTTTTAATGTTTTTTTTAGCAGGTAATAAAAAAAAATCGGCTGATTTAATTTTTTTTTAATATTACCGTTCCAAGGTGACATACAATACATACATTGCCACATACAATACAATATAACATATGAGCGCGTGAGAATAGAAATACGACTGAGAGAATCGTACATATAGGACCGCATCAAAAAAGAGTACTCTCAGTCGTATTACTATTCTCACGCGCTCATATGTTATATTGTATTGTATGTGGCAATGTATATTTTTATGTATTGTATGTCACCTTGGAAAGGTAATATTTAAAAAAATTAAATCAGCCGATTTTTTTTATTACCTACTAAAAAAACATTAGAAATAAAAGTTGAGAAAAAGTAAAAAAATTAAATTTGGGCGCATCGAAAATATTTTTTTTGATATGTCGTAGTGGAAATTTTTGTTCCTCATGCCAAAAGCTATAGAAAAATCGATGGCACAATATCGATTTCTAAATCGACCCACCCTACTGTACAACCTACTATTTTTTTTTTACTATTTTTATATAATTTATCAATACATTTTTCAATCGATCAAAGCAATTTTGTGCATAAGAAAAAAGAAAATCTGACAAATTATTTCGGGAAAAAAATAAAAAAAGGGCGGTTCATGGGAACAACGTGAAATGTACATAACATGTATGTGCCATCATATAAAGGGTCCGCCAAATAACTTTTCTTTTTTTGAACTCCTGAACCAATTGGACTTTGTATGGCGTCATACCAAGGTCTTTATGCAAAATTCGTCTCAATGATGTCTCCGAAATGTTCAATTGTTGAGAACGACGGTGAATTGATGTTGATGGCGCTTCACGCACACTTTCTGCCACAGAAGCAATATTCTCGGGTGTACGCACTGTTTTTGGCTTTTCACGCTTTGGTTTATCGATGAGGATGCCAGTTTCTTTCACTTTTTTCACAAGATAACGAACATACGGACCATATTCGTTCAGCGGAAGGATAAAACTAATTATCTGTCAAATCAGACATGAGCTAAGTGTTACCATTCACGAAATAAGCACTAGTTAAAAAAAAACGTTAGATGGCGGACCCTTTATAAATTTATATGACATGCCAGATGTTGACACAACAAATATCAAAAACATTTTAAATATTTAAACTTATAGCGTTTTCTCTTCTGGCAAAAATGTCACATTTTTTTTGCACTTTGCCCTCAAATTAAATTTTTGTGTTCTTTGCTAAAATAAGGTAAACACTCTGAGAGGGTGCAATGTTTCTTTCTGAAAATGTTGCCTTATAAAAGGCAAAAAATGCAACATTTTCTGCCTCTGATAGTGTGCTGGCTTCTGACACAGAAGATCCCGAGTTCAAACCCATGGGGTATCACATTTTTTATAGTTTTTTTTTGTTAAATTTAATTTACGATTTTTTTTAATTTGTTTTTGTTATTTTTTTTTTAATTTTTTCTTAATAATAATAATAATAAAATTAATAATTTTTTTAATCTGAAATTCGCTTAGAAACAAAATTATAAAAAAAATTTAATTGAAAAAAATGTATGGAGCTAAATCCAAATTTTTTAAATAATTAAAAAAACAAAAATTAATTATTAAAAAAAACATTAAATTTTTTTTTAAAGTTTGCTGGGATTCGAACCCGAACCTTAACAACACTAAAAAACAGATTTGTTTAAATAAATGTAATATGTGATGAAATTGTGTTCTATTCTGATTGTAAAAATGCTTCATTTTAATGGGGCGAGTGCAAAATTTGAAAAATGTTGCACATTAAGAAGGCAACATTTTTTTCCAGAAAAGAAAACACTATTAGATTACGAAGTGTTATATACACTCATAATAATCCAAGTATAAAAATACAAAATTAATGTCAAAATAACGAAAACTTTCGAAAAATGTACAAAATTTCGTTTATTTTGCGAAAGTTTTGGTTATTTTGACTTTTTTTCTTATTTTTATACATAGATTATTATGAGTGTAATGTCACTATATGTTCACTCAGGGAACTTCTGCTTTAAAAATATGTAGATGTTTGGGTTGAAATACAGTTTCTTTATTTTTAATGTAAATGTCAGTTATTTGTAGAACAAATTAAATTTTATACTAACCTTGTAGTGCATTTAAAAAAAACAAACCACATTAAATGACTATTTTGTGATTTTACATTAATTTTTTACAGTTGTTTTTTTTTTTTTTTTAAATAAATGTTTGTTTATTTTTTACTAACATGTGGTTCATTTTTACTACAATTGTTAGTCATTTTTTAGACATTAAAAAACAAATGACAATGTTAGTTGAACTGAAATGTAAGTCGTCCTTTCTTTAAATGAAATTGCATCTGTTTTTATCTACATTTACAGTCGTCTTTACCTAACCATAGTATTCTAAGTGAACGTATCTACTAAAACTTAATGAAAGATAATATATGTGAGCTTGGACCCGAGCCGACTATACCTCCTGGTACAAAACCACTTAAAATGTATGTGTTGTGCTCAAGGATATAACTATTTATAAGTTTTGTGAGAAATAGTTAATATATAATTACTATGAGAAATTTTTATTTTTTTCCTTACGCGTAATTATTACTGTCCAATTAATATTTTGTTAATTGTTCAATAATAGTTAGAAGTAAAAAAACTACGAATTTACGCGCTCTGGACGATTTTAGTAAGGAAATTATGCATGCGTTGGTCTAAATTTCAGTAGAAAAATTGTATTTAAGGTGAACTGTTGTGTTCAAATCACTCTTAATATAGTTTTTAGCATGAGTCAAAATAACTATTATCGATATTAATTGCAAAATAATAATTATTTTTAAGAAATATTTTCTTAAGTTGCTTATTAATAATTATAATTTAACTTTGTAAATATTTCTCAAATGTGATAATATATTTGGGTCCTTTATGAATACCACGTTAAGTAGACCATGCTTTGTAAGAAATATGAAAGAAACGCAAAACACGGAAAATTGGTTAATTTTTATCCCACATAAATGTGAGGATGGGCTTCTAAAAAAACATGGGTCTCTTAATTTTTGATTCTTTATAACATACTAGCTGACCAGGCAAACGTTGTTTTGCCTTCAAATTTTAATTGTAATTAATTCTTTAAATCAAGAAATTTCTTTTACGCAAATAAATAATTAAAAAAATAAATTCACATTAGTAAATCATTTTAAAATTTGTAATTTCATGGGAAGCCCAACGCCTCTTTGTCCTTCTATCGCATTTATTTGCTGAAGTATATAAAATGAATAGCTGAAAACAACTGCCATAACAAATGCGACGTCACCTATTACCGGTGCATTAAAGCACAGCTCATGCTCACCAGCCGCTGTCTGGTCAGCTCTTATAGACGGATGAGGCTGTTGTGTTCGTGTAACATAGCTTGAAGATCAACATAGGTTTTTTGTAAATATTACATAGGTTTTTTGTAAATATCTTCGGAACTACATAACCGATTTAAGAGTTTCAAAAAAAAAAATAAAATAAAAAAAGCAAAAAAAATAAATATATGTGTATGTCATTGGTGGAACAATATGAAAATTGGATTTTGCCACGCCCCTCCACCCACAGACAGAAAATCAAAAATCAGACTTCACTGTGTCACCCGCCTGAATATTCTGAAGATTCCTTAAAAATTTCATCAAAATCGGCCCAGCCGTTTTAGAGTCCATACGTTACATACATACACACATCCTGTTTTATATATATATAGCGGTTCCACGCCCATTTATCCCATTCCGCCCAGTTTCAGTTCGATTACTAATATTTGTAATTGATGGACTCGTACAAAATTTGAAGGCTATATAGCTAATATAGATATTTAATATTAATTTTGTATATGAGCTAAATAATCACTTTGTATGGGAGCTGCCACGCCCACTGGTATGATCCCGCCCAATTTTCCCATGACTATTCATAATATAATCAACGTGCACAAATGTCTGAGACTCTGGCTATTATAGAATTGTAGATATAAGACATTAAATATTTACTTTGTATGGGAGCTGACACGCCCACTGGTCCGATCACGCCCATTTTTCCCATGACTATTCACATTAACAAATAATCAACGTGCACAAATTTCTAAGACAATGGCTATTATAGTACACTCAAAAAAAAAGTTTGTAAAGTTAGCAAAAAATTTTGCTGATTCAGCAAAATTTTAGTCAGGAGGATGCTTGCAAAAAAATTGCTAATGTCAGCAAAATCTTTTGCTGAAAATCAGCGAGCTGATTTTTAGCAACAAAATTTGTAGATTCAGCAAAAGTTTTGTTAACACTTAGTAGATTAGAAATACAAAAGCCTTGCTAAAAATTAATAAATTTTTTGCTGAATTTTAGTAGACTGAAAAAAACGCAAACAATTTTTAGAAAAATTGTAATTTAGTTAATTTATTTGCTGAAAATCATAAAACATATTTTAGTGATTCTTTAAAAATAATTAACTATAATAACGAAATATAAAAATTTTCATTTTCCACATTGACGACATGAATTTATTTAATATCTGAAAATATATAGAAATAAATATATATAACATAACAAAAATTGCCTTTCAATTACTTACATCAATGGTTGTCTAAATGATGCTATCGTTTAAATGATGCTATCGCAACTGCCGAAGATAATTATAGAAACGAAATGAAAAAATAAACAAAAACAAACGAAACGAAAAAAACAACCCTTTTTGCAATAAGAAAAAGGAACCATAAAAAAATCTACCTAAGATGTGTGTCTTTGTCTTTCAATTTACTCTGTCTGTGTGTCTTTGCCTTTCAATTTACTCTGTCTACATTTCATTTTCCTCTTCTCTACTACATCTTGACATGCCGCGACATCTACTTCATTCTGCGTATATCTTTCAATCTGGTTGTCGTCCACACTATTAATGTGCTTATCAGCACAATTTTTTTTTAGCAAAATTAATTAGTAAAACATTAGTATATTAGTAAAGCATTAGTATAAAACAGTTAAGTGCTGAATAAGTATAACAAAAATTTTAGCTGAAAACACGATTTTAGCAAAAAATTTTGCTAAAAAAATAGTATACCTGTTTTACAAGACGTTTTACTAACTTTTCTACTAACTTATTTTTTTGAGTGTACTGTAGATATATGATATTAAATATTTACTTTGTATGGGAGCTGCCACTCCCACTGGTCCGATCCCGCCCATTTTTTTCCTGATTATTCAAATCAGTAACATATGGGATACTGCAATGTTTCAAAACTCTTGCTATCACAATAGTCTAGATATATGATGTTATTCAATTTATGTGGGAGGTGCCACGCCCACTTCAAATATATATAGCCGAAAACCTAATTTGGACTATAACCTTTCAAATGAAACCGGTTTGGGCCAAATCGGTTGGATAGTTTTAGAGTCTATAGAGGACAAACATACAAACATTGTATTTTATATATATAGACTATTTTTATGTTTCCGCTCATAACTTTAAAAAAAAAAATTTCGGAACGATATATAGCCTATGTCCATCCTGGAGGACAAAATTAACTATTGGTAAAAAAAATTTAGAAATCGTATGATTAGTTACGGAGATTACTTTCTACAAACAAACAAACAAACATACAAACATTACCTCTTTATAATATTAGTATAGAGTATAGATTATTATTATTATTATTATAGTATTGATTTAAATTTCATAGCATTGGCGGGAATAAATGAACGGACTCTCCTTGTAAATAAAATTTTTGGTTTTGAAAACTTTAGGTATAAAAACATCATTAAAACATGCAAAGTTCTAATGCAAATTTGCTAAAAATCTGGCCCATAAGTTCATATTCTTGTTTTCGATTGAAGGGTTACATATTGCAGCGCTTTGTTATTTATTTTCAAAAAATTTTAGTTTTGAGTTAAATTTTAAAGATTTTTAAATTACTGTTGCAATAATTTTTTTCTAACTAGTTTTTTTTTTTCTTTTTGTATATGTAGAGCAAACATTGTATTAAAATATAAGAGGCGAAATGAAAGCTCTTGAACTTTAACTGATGACCTGTTTCGCTGATTTGTTGACTTGTAGTTGCGGTTGCAGTTGTAATTTTTTTTTTTTTTTTTTGTTGCTTTATAAAATATTGTGGGTCGTACACTAAAGTACTTAAAAACATTAAGTGGACACATAGAGAAAAAATTTAATTGAATGCCTAAAGCCAAGTTCGTTTTGTTGCTAAATAAATTTGTTTTGCAATGAATAAAATATTTTGGCAGGAAAATCGTATACAAAATATATAAATAAAATTTTATTTCCTATATGAATACTATAGTATTTTATGCTTTTGGCGCTTTTCTGTTAAATAATTGTTCTTTTATGTCTACCTTTATAAATACATTTTTATATAGAATTTCAATTAAATTGATTTATTTTATTTAAAAAGCACTAAAATGAATATGCACAATGTAGACACTGGCTTATAAAATATTTCAAAAAGTTTTAATAAACGACGAAAAAAGCAAACAAATGTGAATATTTATGAATGGACTCAGAAGCTGAGACCAATTATGTACACCGAAAAAAATCAATGTTTTATATGTACGAAAATCGAAGTATATTGTACGAAATATTTCGTTATTTCGTACCACGAAAGTTTTGTGTTTTTTATACAGGTATAGAACTTTAAGTTGGCAACACTTTTTTAACTAGCGGCCATTTTGTCAGCTGTCAAGTAGAGTGGGTCGAAAATAAAAAATTGAGACAGTCACCCCCTAGGATTAAAGATAAGTTAAATACGATTCTAGAAATATTTTTTTTTTTTACCACGCCCCTACATACCGCCCTTTTTGTTTTTTGGGCACTGCGTCGTCATTTGAAGTCCGATCGTAACATAATGCATATCGTTGTTCATGGATTGACAAGAGCTACATTTCTCTCTTTTGTGATTTTTGACGCCGACTCAAATTATAGTTGAGATTTGCGATATCTGGTTTCCTAACCCTCCACCGCCTAATGACCAACTATTTTTAACTAATATTATTTTTTTTTTAATTCTATGAAACTTTCGCTTTGAAAGTACTTATTTTTTCACAAACAAGAAAGTTACAGAGGTTAAAAAAATCAAAATATAATGGGTCAAATTCGACTTATGGGTCAATGGCGACGCAGTGCACACAAAACAAAAAGGGCGGCATGTACTTTTTTTTCTTGTATGTGGACCGACCCACCTTACTATCAAGTGATTTATGTTTAGTTTTTTTTGACATTTCAACATAAATAGACTGACGCCTGAACAACGCTTCCAAAATAGGCAAATTTATTTTGAAAATCATGGTTCTGTTCGAAATACGTATTGCGCACTACGTTTATTTTATGGTCAACATAATCGTCCATCAGAGCAATTAATTATATTAAATATGGAACGTTTCCGCACCACGTTTACTCTAAATGATAATATGCATTCACAGAGACGTCGTACAGTGCGTACAGAAAAAGTCATGGCTGCTGTAGAGCGTAGCGTAGAGGAAGGCCCCAAACAGTCTATTCGTCAATGGTGACCGCTATAGAGCCATGATTAATGACTTTTTCGTTTATCAATTGAATAACCATGATGTGCAGGAGCTGTGGTTTCATCAAGACGGCACAAAATGTCACACAGCTCGTGCCAGAATTGATTTATTGAAAGAAACGTTTGGTAAAGGCATAGTTTCACGTTTCGGACTCGTGAATTGGCCTCCAAGATCATGCGATTTAACTTTGCTGGACTATTTTCTGTGGGGATATGTGAAGTCGCTAGTCCACGCCGATACGCCAAACGATTGACCACTTAGACGACAACATTCGCCACGTTATTGCCAATATACGGCCACAAATGTTGGAACAAGTCATCGAAAATTGAACCTCCAGATTAGACTACGTCCTAGCCAGCCATGGCAACCATATGCCAGAAGTCATATTTTAATTTTAATGCCAGAAGATAATCTTTCGAATAAATTAAATTTCATGTCAATTTAAAAAGTTAATCTTTGTTTTATTCCATTTCAAAGTTCTATACCTCTATAAAAAACACCCTTTATATTCGAATTCGTACGAAAGTATTTTTTTTTTTTGTACAATTTACGAAATGAATTTTCTTTCTTATGAAATATTGTTTTATATATTTATTACGAAAGAATTTTTTTTACCCGCTCTTGGGATATCAGAACAAAATGGATATCAGAACAAAATGTCTGAAAATTTTTATTAAATATGGTAATTTGGCATAATAAAAGTATTTTTTAGCGAAATCTCAAAATGTTGCACATATTTATTTTAAATAATTTCGTTGGTAAAATTAAATCAAAATTATTACATTCTACGAACAATTATGATACGAAATTTTTTCGTTAGTTTCGTAAAAGAACAAAAGCCTTAACACCTTGCGTTTCGTAAAGTAAAATAAACTTTCATATATATTACGAAAGACGTGGATACGTCTGATTACGTTAGTTTCGTGAAATTTTAAAAGGCTGCACTAAATATATTTTCGTAAAATGAAAGAAAGATTCTTGTATTTTACGAAAAAAATAGCAGCAAAAGTATTTTCGTATTTTTTTCGGTGGACCACACTACGTATGAGTAATAAAAAATCGCTTATACGTTACGAAAGTAAAATTTCGGTGTTACTTAAATAAATGCATATACTAGTGTAATTTTTTCATTAATAATGCATTTTAAATAAAAAAAAAAAATATAAAATCATTTTAATTTTTTATTATTATATTTGAAAATTCATAACATTTGTAAAGTAGTTTTGAAGATTTTTATGACTTTTTACAGTTTCCTTAGTTTTTTTGTTTTTATATACATCGAGATTGCTTTTTTTTTGTTATTATTATTAATTTTTAATGAGCTTTCAACGTCCGTATATCTACAAAAATAAAGCAAATTAATTATTTTAGCTAGGTTGATACATGTTATTCGATCGAACTTATTGATTCTTGATGTGTTCAGGAGTCCAAAAAAAGATTTAAAAGAAGTCTCTGCTGAAAAACAGTAAAATTATTTAATTTGTATATCATTAAACTTGGGAATTCATAAGATTTCTGAAGTAGTTTTACAGATATTTATTAATATCGATGATGAATTGGTGAAAACACTAAATGGTCAATAGCAAAACTAAAATAGCTTTAACCCGTAAACCGGCTTAAGCCTTCTGGCAATGAAATTTATACCAATTGTGCACGAAAAATAAACAATACGTTCTTGTACCAAATTTTTTTTCGTTGCCTATTTTAGGCGATATGGCTCAAATTAGGTTTAGAGCGAAGCTTAAAAACTAATCCATAAACGTTAATAACTTTCGGCATAAATTATCAATCTTACGAAGATATAACTACAATTCGAAAATTATCTTTTTTGTGCTTCTAGTAAAGGAGACGGATGGATCAAAACTGGATGGGAAAACGGGTCTGGGCTTCTGTAACGCTGACTTCAATGTACGCAAATGCTTCCGTCTTCCTGACCATAACACCGTACTACAGGCGGAGGTCACCGCGATTACGGAGTGCATTAAGCAGGTGAATATCATGGGCTTGACCGGTGATATTGTGATTTTCACGGATAGCCAAGCGGCTATCCGGGCTTTATCTACGGACTCTGTGGGATCAATGACGATACTCAGGTGTAAAGGGAAATTAACGATTTCTCTTCACGGGGACGCATTGAGATTATATGGGTGCCGGGACACTGTGGTATAGCGGGGAACGAAGTGGCTAATGATTTGGCTAGGGGAGCATCTTCCTTGGAATTAGTCACTTTGGAGAACGCTAAACCTTTTCGAGCTCTCAAGGCGGAGCTGGTGGACTGGGCTGACACCATGCATAGGACCATCTGGGAAAATGCGGGTGTTGGCAGGACTACGAGTATTCTCCGGGGCAACCCGGACAAGTACAAGACGAGGGAAATTCTGAATCTCAGTAGGAAGGAACCGAGTCTTTTGATGGAAATCCTCTCGGGACACTCGACACTTAGGGCCCATCTCCACCGTATTGGTAGGGCGGACTCAGAAGTGTGCAGGGCCTGTGGGGAAGACGAGGAGACCTTGGAACACTATCTCTGTGAATGCCCGGCATTTGCCGGGATCCGGGTCGAAATACTATCCAGTGACCCAATATCCACATTGGGGGATCTTAGGGTCATAGGATGGAAGAAGTTGAGGAATTTCGTCAGTGCGACGGAGTTCCTGGGATAGTAAGGTGACATAGGACATAGAACCGATTGTTTAGAGCGCACAACAAGCCGACATTCTGGCTTAAGTGTAAGTCCTAAGGGACCTGAGTCGGTTTAGGGAAGTATTTCCCATCTCCGAATCCTCTTTTCGACCTAACCTAACCTAAAGGAGATACGCGATTTTCGTTTTTCGGAAAACGCAAAATTATGCCCTCAGCTTCAATATATATTGATCAAACCTAATGGCTTTGCTAATACTACATCAAGTTAAGACGATGTCCTCTAAAGGTATCCTTTTGGAATCCTGTATGTCCTTATACCAAAATTTTAACTTTTTTTAAAAGTTTAAGCATCAATATTATCTTGTGTTTAGTATCAACGTTTTCCCGTTTACATACATAAAGAGTTAAAAACTTTTTAAAATTGTGTTCATTTCAAAATTTTTATTATTTTGAAATTTTACGAAATTTTTATTTTAAAAATTACTTAAAAAAATATTTTTTAAATTTGGTTTTCCATCGCATTAGCTTTAATTCATATTATAGATCACTCATGTCGCGCACTTATGGCCAATAAAATATTTCCCGCCTATATGTTTAAAATTATCAAAATAAATATTTTCCACATGAACATTGCCCTATACACATTAATGATTAATTTAATAAAACATCATTAAAACACATGTTTTAAACATCCTTTGTTTTGTGACACATTTTCCAAATATAAATTTCTCTTTTAGCTCAAAAAACTATGAACCCAATTTAGTTTAACCTATTATTTATTTAAGTGTAATTCTTTGTTATATTTAGCTTTGATCAAAGCAAAACTCTGTTTTATTTCCATCTGTATTATGTTAAAACATAATGACTACTTGACATCTGTGTAGAGTGCCAAGTAAATACATACAACATTAAATACAGAGAAATACGAAAAAATGTTGGTATATATGGATGAGAGAATTGCATAAATCTGTGTCATCTTTTCATTTTACCGTCACCTGAAATGAGAAGGACGTAACTAACATATTTACTTTTTTTTACAGGATAAACAAAAAAACGTCCACAGTTTTTTTTAACAATATCGCTAATAAAACCGATTTTAATCATAAACAACTTCCTGGGAATTGGGTTTGCTACCTATGCACCTGAACAGGAGAAAAAAGGAAAAAAAACGAAATTAAAAATTTTTCACTTTTGCGCGCTACCTAAACAGTGTTAAGAATCATCTCTAGGAAGTTTATATGTTTTAGAAATTTGTTTATTGAGATCTTAGGTAAATTTTTGTAGTTGATTGTTTCCTTGAATTTTGAACGGTTTGCTACCTATGGACCTGAACACGGGAAAAAAAGGTAAAAAAAAATCGATTTTTTTTAAGTTTTTTGCGATTTTGATCTGGAAGGTGAAGTTTTTTTGATTTTATATGTTCGCAATTTTTGTTCTTTATGACAAGAGCTACAACTTTGCCATAGAGAGTAAATCGAAATGGTTTGCAAGATATGAGCCTGAGAAAATGATCACTTTTTTGCGAAAATGATACCGAGGCCCCAAATCTTTGGCGGCCCATAAACAAAAAAGGAGATGACTTTGGGAAAAATTGGGAGACACGGGTCTTTTTTTTTAGTCTTTTATCAAATAGTGGTGTCCGTATATGGTTACTTTGCCATGACTTAAAAAATTACACACAGTGATATCGTTTAGCCAAATGAATCATGCTTATCAATAAAATCGAGTTTTTAAACTTTGTTAGTTAAGTACTTTTGCATTTTAGGTGACGATACACTGTTTTTATTTTGTTGGTTCTTAGTTATCGCACCGATTTTTCATAATCAGTAGATTTTTATGTACACTTAGAGTATGTAGGTAAAAACCACTGCAAATGCAATTAAAAACAAATAAAATTTCACTTGAAAAAGTGAATTCCACTAAGATTGTCATTTGTTTTTTACTGTACAAAAAAGAAAAAACAATTGTAGTAAAAAATAAACAAACATATTTTTGTTTTATTAAAAAAAAAAAAAAATACTGTATAAAATTAATATAAAATGATAATACAGTTATTTGTTGTGGTTTGTTTTTTTAAATTACCTACAAATATTGTCAACAATGAAATCGCTTCTACAAACTCAAACAACTAAAAATTTTTACAGCAAAAGTTCTGTGAGTGTACAGAAAGTACTTGTATTAATTAACTCTTGATTTTTTTTTTTTTTTTTGCAATATATTTGCGGAATAATTTATTTTAACAAATTATTTATAAAAACCTTAGTTACAAAATGAAAAAAGCTAAAAGTGAATTGCAAATGATGCAAAAGACAGAGCAATTAAACAAATTAGTAGGAATATTTAGTTAAAAATTCACTTAATAAAAACCATTTATAAATTTAAAACTATTGTAAGGGTTTGTTTCAGGCAGAGAACCTTAATAACTGTTAAATGTTATTTAAAGTTTAAACAAAATCGCTTAAGTATTTTTATTTATTTATTTATTTACATATTATACTTATAAGTAAATTATTAGTATTATAAGGAGAGGAGAGCTATGGCAACGATGGCCTTAAGCTCAATATTTTTGTTAATTTTAAATGGAATTATAAAGGTTATATATATATATATTATGTCCTGTGGTTCCTATTGGGAACAAAGGGCCACAATTATATATATTTGTTGTGGTTTCATTAATAATCTTAATTTAGGTCAAAGCGACTGATTGGGCCACCTTGACCGATCCTAGTGTTGGGGCTGCCAACAACCTCTAGGCAGGTTAGCCAAAAGACGGCTAATGAGATAGTTAAGTTTCAGTGTTTCACACCTACTAACCCGAGACGCATGTTGTTAGTATGCCATTCGGGCACTCAACTGCATGCCTTCTCACTTTAGCTGCCGCCAGACGGGTGTCTGGACAGCATTTCCAGGGGATACTTGCTCTAACGCCCGTAATTTCAAGCAGAGATACCTACCGGTGTCAAGACATATCTTAACACCGGTAGGTATCCCTGCTTGAAACCAAGGGCATAAGACCGGAAGTTGTGAGCTGCTTGGGAAATTCGATAGAGGAATTGCTTCTTGCCATCCCCAAGTGGATGGCATACAGAAAGCTTTCCGCACAAGTGCACCTCTATGAAAGACCCCATCCCCCAAATTATAAAGGTTACAATTTTTTAAAAAATTTAAAAAAGTTTTAATATTGTCATTGGTCATTGAAGAGTTTATTAGTTGAGAACAGTCGTTATTACTGAGATTACTATTTTTAAGTTGATTAATGTGGGGACAGTTCGAAAATTGATGATCAATGCTTATTGGGTTGAATCCACAGAATGGACACTGTTTTGGTAGGTTCTTATCAATTATACACACAGAAAAAAGTTTTGTTGTTCCAACCGTATTTTTTTCCAACCGAATTTTGATAGTCATAAGTACTATCTTAAAAATCTACAGTTGATTCGATAGTTGTAACCAAGTTTCTATTAGAATAATTAAAAAATATTGTTGCACATACTGAATCCAATCGAATTTATTTAGATAAATACACCATTTCCTATTTAGAATATATGTTTTTGTATGTTTTGTTACAAACTATAGTACATATAAAAGCAAATATTAAAAGCAATTGTTTTCTAAAACACTATTTATTGCAATGAAATTAAATACTTTATAGTAGTAGTAAATGATATAAAATTAAAGTCTGTGGAAAAACCATTATTGGTGAAAAATTAAAGTTTTTGGGATTAATTTTAAGTTTCGATAAAGAAAAATGCTTTTAATTCGCCCATAAAAAGATACATTTTAATCTGAGTGTACTTCTACAAAAGGTCCAAAATCTGTCATCACATTAAATTAATGTCTCTGAAACTAATGGACAATTAAAGTTGAAAATTATAGTTTTTCCCGGAATAGATCTTGCACAAATTTCCTTTAAAATTTCTGGAAATTTTTTTTAGAAATCGTTTAACCAAAACTGAACTGTAATTTGTCTATATGGAAATATGAAAAATATTTTGAAACAAACTACTTATCAAAGTCCTTAATTAAAGGACACTTTTTCGCCAATTTTGTTTTAATTACTATCTTTATCTTTGTAAAATCTACAGATACTGCAGAATTTCTCTAAGAAATTTTTTAAGGAACATTTGACGAAAATTACTTGAAATTCTTCTGTAGTTTTTGGAAAATCATTATTTGTAAATCGTCATCAGCAAAGAAATGCTATCAATCAGAAAATAGAGACACCTTTTGATATATTTTCAGAATCCTCTAATTAAGTGCAAAATATGATCCAATATTTATAAATTATAAACGAAAATCCAATACCTTTCTGGTGTATATTGATGCTATAAATTTTTCGCATTTATTCATAAAGTTTTATTTACATATTTTTGTAAAAAAAAGTGTTCTTGAACATTTTGTTTGTTTTATGAAATAAAAATTTTTTGTTTTATTTTTTGACATTTAAAAAAATCAAATGCTTTGGTTGCAAGTATAATTTTTTGTTCAGTTGAATAATATTTATATATTCAGAATCAACTATTAGGTTTAAGTGGCCGATATATATTTTAAAGACGGTTGTAACCATTACGAATAATTGAGAAAGAATTTATTTTTTTAATAGAGTTTGGGTAACAAATTGTTTGACCAAAGTTATCATATTTTTGTAACCATTATTGTCATTTTATGACAAGAATAGTTAATTTCCTTTAATTATATACAGAACGTACTTGCAATCGAATAAGAATCAAAAGGAAAGACTTTTAATGGTATTCATTGAATTCCAACTAATATTTTCCCTGTGTGTATGAGCATTTGATATTCTAGTGTGAGTGTAAGGTTAGCCTTATTATTTTAATTTGATCTCTTCTTGGTAGTAGATTGTGGTTTATATTTTTGAACAGTTTGTAGGCGTTAACTTTGTTGGGGTTAATTTTCCTGTACCAGTCAGTGGTTGTGTTCCAATTTTCGGTAAATTTTGTTCTGAAAAAGTTTTTTATATCGTCAAAAAATAGATTTGGTGTAGTTATAAGATGGGCAGTTAAAGCTGCTTTTGCGGCTCCATCCGCTGCCTCATTGCCTTTTATTCCAGAATGTCCTGGGATCCAGCTAAGTTTAATATCAGGGTTTCTTTCAATAATAAACTCTCTAATACTGTTTTGTAAAATTGATCATCATTGCAGTTTCTTATGGCATCTAGTGCAGAGAGAGAGTCAGTACAGATTGCGAATTTACCCATAAGTCCTCTAACATATTTAACTGATTCGTGCATTGCTATCATTTCGGCAGAGAAATTAGTGCTGTATTCGGGTAAAATTGAATTAATTAAATTTTTGTGTTTATCTACAATGCTAAAGCTAGTGCCTTTCCCCGAGTTTCAAGTACACTCAGGGAATTTCTGCTTTAAAAATATTTAGTTGTTTGGGTTGTAATATAGTTTCTTTATTTTAAATGTAAATGTCAGTCATTTGTAAAACAAATTAAATTTTTTACTAACCTTATAGTTCATTAAAAAAAAACAACCCACATCAAATGACTGCTTCATGATTTTACATTAATTTTTTACAGTTGATTTTTGTTATTTAAAAAAGTAAAAAAAACATAAATGTTTGTTTATTTTTTACTACCATGTGGTTCAGTTTTACTGCAATTGTCAGGCATTTATGGAACATTAAAAAACAAATGACAATCCTAGTTGAATTTAATGAAATGTAAATTGCAGTTGTTTTTAACTTTCATTGCAGTTGTTTTTAACTTTCATTTGTTTTTAACTACATTTGCAGTGGTCTTTACCTACATAGTATTCTAAGTGTACAAAAGGCCATAACTACATTACTTAAAAACTACTATTTTTCAATAAATTTTTGTTCTCAGAATCCAATTCGTCTTTGTTTCTTAAGTATAATTATAAAATTTCGATACTAAGCTTTTTGTAGTTTTTTTCTCTCATATAGAAAACTAAAAAGTGTAGTTACGGCTTTTTGGAATTTAGGTGACGAATGCAAAAACAAGTTTCAGTCCAAACATTTTTTAATTTAAAAATATTTTTTTTTTTTATTTAAATAATTCAAAAATATGCAAATCCGAGCTTTAAATGTTTAATTTGTACATTATATATTTATTTGCTCTATTGCTAATTGAAATAAATTTTAAAAGATTTTACAATAGTATTTTTAAGTAACTTTTGTTCTCAAAAATTAATAATAAAATTTGTTTTGTGTAAATGGTGTTGGTGCAAAAAAAAAAATTGTACCAGCCTACATTTAAATAGTTTACTTTATAAAGGGTGTCCCAAGAAGAGCGCAATTTTTAAATTTTAAATAAAACACAGATATTTAAAAAAAAATCGTGAAACTTTATTATATCGTAAAATATACAGAATGAGGTTATGTATGGAACAATATATCGTGCAGATGGCCGCCGCGGCTTTGCTGCCATGCACGCGATCTTTTAATGAACTTTTCAATGACCGTTTTGCATGAATGCTGCGGTATTTCATTAATGCAGCGTCCAATTTCCTCTTTTAAGGCTTGAGTCGTCGTCGGCTTATTCGCGTAAACCATCGACTTCAAAAAACCCCAAAGAAAAAAACCTAGTGGTGTTAAATCGCACGATCTAGGCGGCCAATTCTGATCTCCAAAACGCGAAATATCACGACCGGGAAATGACTGATGCAGCAATTGAATTGTTTCTCTGGCTGTATGACATGTGGCGCCGTCTTGTTGGAACATACCCTCCACATTCATTTCTTCAATTCTAGGCAAGAAGAAACTGGTTATCATTTCACGATACCGAACACCATTGACTGTTTGCGCTTGACCTGCCTCATTTTCATAAAAAAGGTCCAATGATTTCTCCAGCCCAAAAACCACACCACACAGTGACACGTTGAGGATGCATTTGCTTCTTCACTCGAGGATTTTCCTCACCCCAAATGCGACAATTCTGCCTATTGACGAAGCCATCAAGACGAAAATGGGCCTCGTCACTGAAGATGATTTTATCGGCAAAATCAGCATTTTCATGTTGTCTCTCCAATACCCAATTAACGAACCCCCTTCGCTGTCCATGGTCAGCTGGCTCCATTTTTACTAACCTCGTGCCTTCTACTAGCAAACAATAACAATTGTTCAAATGTCAAACAATAACACTTCGAATGTTGCAAGATTTAAAAATTGCGTTCTTCTTGGGACACCCTTTAATTTCATCAAAAAAAAAAAAGATTTTGAAACACATACAAAAATTTACTTTTGGCCAACAATTCCTTATAAAATCCCCATAGTGCAATGCGTGCCTAACAGTTTTTAAAGTTTTTGCATTATTTGTATTTAGCGTAGCGTGGAAGTGTTTTTTTTTTGTCTGCTTAATTGAGTACATGAGTTTTTATCGACTCCCTTTTTTAATACACAAAGTAGTCATGTAAGTACAATAATATATGAATGAATAATAATGTCTACTTATGTATCATTAGCAACATACAGCACTTACCGGTCAACAGCATTTTATTCAATTATTCAATTTAAAACGCGGCATCACTTTTTTTTTATTAAAAAAAATATGGAAAACTCTGAGTTTTTTGTCTGCATAGAGTGAAAAGTAAAGCTTAAATCATTTATAATACATTCATCATCATGTCCGGACGTGCAAAATTTTAAACGAAATCATATTTTTTTACATTTCTTGGGAAGTGTATTAAAATATTATTAAATCAGTGATTTTAGTTTTTTTTGTGTTTTTTTTTTTTTTTACAAAATCCTCAATTCTTGACGCTATTATTATTTAAAAATTAAATTAATTTATCACTAACAATGTCTCGTTCATATTCAACTTGCAGTACCATTACGGATTCATTACCATCAACATCTTCAGCAGCTTCAATTAGTGATACTACACCTCAAACAGTTGCAGCAGCCTCTTCATTGGTAGCAGCCGCTACAACAACAACTTTATCCTTTAGAGACGAACATGCACAACCCATAGTAGCCAATCAAAAACAAGCAGTTTCTCGTCATCAATTGAGTAGTCATCATCATTATCACTTGCCACATCAGTTTCAACATCCACATCATCAAAATCATCATACACACCATCACGGTGTCGTACCAGTTCCAACACCCACAATACCGGCTTCTTATACAGCGTCTAGCCTGTTACAAGAATCCCGTCATATGAGAGCAGCTAGCGGTAGTGGTGATGAGTCATTATTAAGACGCCCTACCTCTTCACCACCACCGCTAACACCAACGGTAACACCATCACCAAATCTATTGGCTGCCTCTGAGACAACATCGCATACTTCAGTATCACCTGCAAAATTATCAGCCCGCATGAGAGATTCGGGTTCACAACATCGTGTTACTATAGATGAGTCAAATTTGCCGCAGGCATCATCACTAAGTGGTGTTTGCGGTGGAGGCGGTGGTGGGGATGGTGATGGTTCTGGTCCACCTTCACCGGGTACTTCGTCACAGCAACAGCTAACGGGTGATGAACGTCAGACTGGCCATTTGGCTTTAATGTATCATTCAAGTCAATTGACTAATTATCCAGTATTACCAGCAATTAAGAGAACACATCGTCCTTCATTTATGTATCCACCAATGCCAAGAGTTAGAGCGTAAGTAGAAAATCTATCTTTTTTAAAGTTTTATAGATTGGAATTTCTTTGGAATAAAAAATCTGTAGACAAATTTAAAAGTTATGACTACACAGACCTAAAAAATTGTATAGGGGTCAATAACCTAGGACTAAAACATACTTTTCTTAAGGCTTAAGGTCAGTAGAATCCGAAACTGAAATTAACTAAAATTAAGCTCAGATATAACAAACTTTTAGTTGATTCAACATATATAATTTTGCTATTCTTATCTTACTGATATATTAAGCAAAACCATCTAATAATCCTCAACGTCATTCGAAAAAAAAATTTTAATAGTTTTATCAAACATTTTCACTAACTTTTGTTTTCTATTACACTGAAAGAAATATTTCCCTACTTTTTCAATTAAATCGGTTAAATATTTGCTCAAATTCAGAAATTGCTTGACATTTTTCTATATTATCGCTCAAAAGCAATATTTATGTAGTTGTAGTTTTATAAATGTTTAGTGGTATTAGTAATTAATATTATAAATTCATTTTAATTAGATTTACTATTAATTCTTATTAGGTTTGTTATTTTATTTTTTTAAGTTAAATGATTTGGTTTCATATTTATTTATTGAATATTTATTTATTCTAAAACATTATCATCAAATTGATAATGTAATTTTTAAAGTTTAATTTCGTTTTAAAAAAATTTAAATTTTTTTTTAAACAACAAGAAAATGCAAAAATATATTAAAAATTATTTCAAACAAAAAAAAAAAAAATACTCCGATTTCAAAAAAAAAAAAAAAAAAAATACTCCGATTTCAACAAAAGGTCTAATTTCTGCAAAGAAAAATCCAAAAAAAAACTTGCCATAGTCCCTACGCTTCAATAGAAAGAAAAAACTAATCTCTGTGGGAATTTATTCACATAAGATAATATATAAATCAGCTAACTAAATGAGAATTTCATGCCGGTTTAAATTCAATGTTATAAAATTCAAGCTATAAAAAATTTGGAATGGCAACAACACTTTTATAAAAAAAAAATTTGGTATGGCAACAAAACATTTGGTAACACTTTAAAAAAATAAACAGTTGGTATTACAACAACAATTTTTGATTTTGTTTTTTGGGAAGATATACGATATTAATCTCTTTTTAATCAAATGAGTTATTATTTAATTGAAAAATAATTTAATTAAAGAGCTATCAATTTCAAATTAATTTAGCAATTTTCGTTATTGGCGGATTTTCAGCAATTAAAGTTATTGAATGGATGGTTTTCGAAATGGGTTTTTATTTTTTTGTGTGTTAGTGTAACGCAGCCTTTGTTTAAACAGGCTGAGTAAAGAAACAATTTTCTTAAAGGCTAAGTCCCTCTCTTCAATTCTTGTGAAAACTTTTTCCCGATTGGACCAGTAGATTGAAAAAATCTGTAGACAAATTAAAGTTAGGCCTACACAATTTTATAGATGTCAAGACCCTAGCACTAAAATATACATTTCTAAAGGATTGTGGTCCGCTGAATTCGAATCTGACTTCAGAATTTCTCCATCTAATCGAAATATCTTAAAATAAGGATTTGAAAACCCAGTTTTTTTTTATAATCGGGACGTTGTTATTCCTCCCTATTGTTTTCAAAACTCAGTTTTAACCTTTCTGATATCTTATTTCCTCTTTAAGCAATCGTCCGTACTTTTAAATCGAAAACACTATATCGGTGATTTTTCCGGAATTAGGTATTAGAAAGGTTAAACTTAACTGGTTTGAAGTTAAGGTATCTCGAAAACCTCATGTTATGAACAAGTGAGATTCGGATTCAGAGAAGTCAGATTTGGATTTAGAAAAGTATGTTTTAGCCCCAGTTCTTAGCCTCAATACATTTTTGTAGGCCTGTGCAGCCATAACTTCTAAATTTGTCTAATGATTTTTTTAAATAGGTTTTTCTGAAATCCGAAACATAGTGTTTTAAAACCTCACAGGGTAGAATGGGGAGGTTTCGCCACTGGGGCACATATGCCACTCCCGATTTTCGATGTATTTAAAAGAGTTATTGATATGATACTTTCCATAATTAGTAGTTATTAAAATTATATACCCTTCAAGATGAGGAAGCGTTGACATTACTTTATAATATTAACACGAAGTTTTCAGAATTTTTTTCGAAACAGTGTAAAAAAATATAAAATTATTAGAGCGGCTGTTCATGGCTACTTTGGTAGCATTTCGTTACATGGGAATATGTATTGCATGGGTTAGACGTAGTTTTCGTTCCACAAATTCGATGAAAATAAACTTTTTTAAATTGTGTTTGCTGAAATTACAGCTATTGATATCAGTCTTTATCATTATTTAATATAAAATATAAGTTTTCCTTCTGAACCGTTATATTTATAGCTGACAAATGTGCACTATCAACTTTACCCCATAGTTATGGCATTTTAGCCGATTTGAATTACTTTGGAAATCTTAAAAAAAAACATGTAAGGAATAGAGATAACTTATGTTTTAAACATACAAATTTCTACACTAATCACTTTTTGTGTGGTATTTTTTTCTGTCAATACCTGTAAAAGGTACTGCAACGCAACAAAATTTTTAATTCTTAATTAAAGAAAAAAACAAGTTAAAGGGTCTCATGCATAAAACGTGAGCTTGAGCTCGGACTCGATTTTTGAGTAAAAGGTACTTGTCGTATGCATAATAAAATTTGATGCATTTGCTTTTACTCACTGCTCACGTTTGATCTCGTCTTGTTCAGTTTGAACTAAGTTCGATGAGCTTGTGCTCATTTTCATATGCATAAAAACAAGCTTTTGCTTTCTTTCGTGAGCTCTTGCTCGAATTTTGTTGAGCATGCCTTATAGTTGACTCGCGTACACTAGAAAGGAATCATGGCTGAATATTTTGTGCCACAAAGAAATACAAAATCTTATCAACAGCGTAAAACAAATTTAGCAAGTGAGGATATAAAATTATACAGGTTTGTATTCTTAGTTATTAATTTTTTTTTATATAATTAATAATAAAATGATAAATACATAGGTTTGATGATAGTAGCATCTGCTGGTTGGCTAATTATTTTTTTGAGGAGTCAGAAGAAACACGTGGTGGTGCCCTCAGCTACATTGATAAAATTCGACTCTATTTAAGATTTTGTGCAGATCCTGGATTCCAAAATGGTATAGCCACAGATATTGGAGTCCATCAATCAACTGTGTCGCGAACTATTGCGGAAGTTGCGAAACTTATATCTGCCAAAGCAAGCGAGTGGATAAAATTCCCGAAAGATGCAGATGTTTTATTTTTTCCACTAAAAATTTAGAAATGTCGTCAGTTTCTATTTTATTATTATTATTTGATTGTACTTCTACTTCACTTTCACTTGACGACATATTGCAATTAGACGTTTGATCTCCCTTTGCTCAAGTAATTGCAATTGGTTTGAACTCATTTTATGCATACGAAATTGAGTAAAAGCTGTTTGCTGTTTGATCGATCTCGACTTACGAGCAATTGCTCACCTGACTCAACTCAGCGCTTTTACTCGTTTTTATGCATGAGACCCAAAGTCTTTTATCGTTTATCTTGCTAAAATGAAATTGAGGTAAGAATTTCAATAAACTTTTAACACTTTCGCAAATTGCTTACACTACACAAAATTTAATTGCGACATATATTTGGCTAGCATTTTTTTTTTGTGGAAATGTTATTTAGTTGTAAAATAATTTTCGTAGTGAAAATTTTTCTAATTTATTTTTTTTTTACTTTAAAGCGTTTTCTTTTTATTTAAGATATTTTATCTACAAAAAAAAAAACTTTAACTTTTTTAACTTAAAATAGCCGTTACCCTTATAAAATTCATACTAGTGTATTTAGAAAAATATTTATATAAAACTTACTCAATGAATATATGGAGAAGGTACTCTTAAAGACAAAGGCCAATTAATATGAAGAAAAGTTTAATTGGACTATAATTGATTACGATTTACATCATCGTACATGAGCCTATTTATCGGCAGAATAATAAGTGTGTATATTACACTAGCTTACAGAAAAAATGAGACAAATATGGGCATATTTCTTTATTGTGTAGTTCGTCACCTAAAATACAAAAGCCCATAACTAACAAAAAATTCAATATCGACTTTTGTTTGATTACGATGTAGTTAACCAAAATACACCTTCCCACAAATTTTAAACGTTTACTTTAAAAAACTCAGTATTTATTAACGAAAATTTAAAACTAACTTCAAGAGGCCATACAAAATATTGGTTTTTACAACAAAAAATATTGAATAAAAATTAGTTTTTCTTTAAATGTATTGGTGTTTGCTCTTCCATAAGGAACTTTTGGGCACTCCTGATCTATACTATACCTTCATGTCATCTATAAATTTAACGGCTCTAGTGGAAAACTTATATTTTATATTCAATAATCAGAAAGTGAGATACGAAAACCTTTAGTTTCAGCAAACAAATTTCAAAAACGTTTATTGTTGAAAGAAAGTTACGTGTGACCTGCGCAGCACATATACCCATGTACCGAATTAATATTACTTATACGTCTTTTTAAAAGCTACCAACTACACACGCGTATGTTATCCATGATCAGGCGATCATAGTTTAATTGTTTTTTACACTTAGAAATAAGTTTAAAAAAAAAATGTCTTTTTATATCATAAATATCAATGTTTCTACAAGTTATCCCAAATATACAAACTCTCTATTATTTTTTTTTGTGTTATTCAAAATAATTTACAACACAGAATTGCGTTAAATGTCATAGATTTTGACAAAAAAAAGTTTTGTGCGGTAAATATGAGCCATTGAATACTATGGAACCCCATCGTTATCAATTTTTTTTTTTTTCAAGAATAGACCCGCACCACTTTTAAAATAAGTGATTCATTCATAAAACCAAAAATCCCATTAAATTTTTTTTTATGGAGTAGATTTTGTAAACATTTCTATTATTTAATTTTTGAGTTATTTCACTATCTTGATTATATCTCGATGGGGACTGCGGTTAAACTTGCAAAACAAATATATACCACTTGATGGTCAACATATGTTATGAATTGTTTTTTTTTTTTTAATTCCGTTCAGTAGTTTTGGACATCTACACGGAAAAATCTATTTTTTCGCCAAAAAGTAGAAATGGAAAATTTTAAAAAAATATGTAAAATATTTTTTTCAAACGTATTACTTTAACAATCAAAATAAGTAATTTTCAATAAAAATCAATAAAATCAACTTTAATTTGTATGTTTGTTTAAAACATAATTATTTGTTTTCCTTATATTTATTTTTTAAGATTTCCACATTAACTCAAATCGGCTAAACTGTCCCACATATGGGGTAAATTCGATGTTGCACATTTGTCAGCTATAAATTTAACGGCTCTAGTGGAAAACTTATATTTTATATTCAATAATCAGAAAGCGAGATATGAATAGCTATAATTTCAGCAAACAAAAATTCAAAAACATTTATTTTCTTTGAATTTGTAGAAAGAAATTTATGTGTGACCTGCGCAGCAAATATAACCATATACCGAATTAATAATACGTATACGGCTTCTAAAAAGCTACCAACTACACTGGCGTATGTGACCCATGATCAGCTGCTCATAGTTTAATTTTTTTACACTTAGAAATAAATTTTAAAAAAATGTCTTTTTTTATCGAAAAGTGATCCCAAATATACTAACTCTCTTTTATTTTTGTTGCAATTCACAAAACAAAAAAAAAAAAAAGAAATTCTATACTCGACCACTTGAGTGACATGAAAGATGAATCATATGGAAATAAACATTTTATTAGCGCTTAAATGCACCGTAAATCGGGGTGACATATGTGTCCCAGTGGCGGAACCTCCCCCTTCCACTCTATGTAAAATTAATTACATTTAATATTATTTCACTTGTGAAGTTTTTCGGCACACTCACAATATTTTGATTGTAGTTTATTAAAAAACTAATCAGTAAACTTTGTTAATATATATACATTTGACAAAGAAAGAAATATCTTTTTAACTTATTTTGCAATTTATAAATACTGTTTTTCTGTACGAGTTATTATTTTCATTTAAAATTTTCTGTTTACAAAAAGTTATTTAGTTGAACCAAAAAGTTAATGATAGTAAAAAGAAAAAGAAAAACTGTAAATAAAATCGTTTATTTTTACGTATTTGGGAGTTTTTTAAAAGTTTTTATTTTTGATAGTAAAAATAATAAAGGAAAATCTTTATTTTACGGATATTGATGTAATTTTTAAGAGTTTAAAATAAATGAAAAAATATTTGATTTAAAAGAAAAGTGAGTAGATCGATTTTTGACTAACTGTGTTTAGTAGTTTTAAGTTACACATTCCTTTGATTTTAACGACCAAATATTGTGAGTGTATCATTAATATTACAGGAGGACTGACCATCATTTATATATATTTCGGATATGCTGATTTCCATGGTGTACTTAATTTTTTGATCAATGTTACAGATTCCGAGAAAAATTTGGTTTTTTACATTTAAAACTTTTTGAAAGCAATCAAACTGCTTTTGTTTTGATGCAATTGAAAAACAAGACCTGTTTTCGCATTTATGGCTCATATTTATATTCAAAAACTGTAAAAAAGGGTAAGACTTGTGAGTTCAGGTGACGTTACAAGTATTATGAAAAATATATTTCTAGGAAGGTGAAAAATCGGAACATTTTGATCAAAAACAACACTTTTCCCGTTAATATAGTTCGAACGCCGGATATCGGAGAGTGATTCTGAGACCAGATTTTGACATTAGGTCAACTGCCAAATACTTTTCCTCCTAAATTTTTAGGTGTAAAAAGTACTTACACTAGTGCTCCTACTGTATATATATTTGATGGTGATACTAGTATACATCCTAACATAAAGTACCCAAAAACAAGTAAATTTTTTTCAATTTGCTGTGGCGAAGTGAATAAATTGCGTGCACTAGTAAAACCACAATTTAAATAGCTTTAAAATGTTTTTTTTTTATCAATGGTTTTCGTAGCTTCAGCCGTTAAAAAAATATGGAATATTATGTAGCAATACTTTTTAAAAGTTTTCGAATATTTTTCATAGTTTGAAACGAGATATTTCAAGATCCGCTAGGATTAGCTGTCCTACATTTGGAAGAAGTTATACTTATATGATATACATCTTCTATACCAATTTTGGTTGCAATCATAAGGGGTGGTGAAAATAGAATGGTTGATTTTATATGTTTTCAGTCACATGTTTCCTTTTTAAAGTTGCTATTTTTACTATTAGCACTTAAAAGTGTCATAAACTTGCAATTATAAAAGAAAAAATTAATTACATAAAATAACAGATGTGGTATAATTTTAAACAGGACAGAAGTGTTAATGGTATTTTCGGTTTTAGGGGCACTAAATATATAATTAAAAAATAGTCTCATGTTTGCCGGCTAAATTTTTTTTTAATAAAAAAAGCTAAAACATTTAAAAGTCGGCTATTTGAAATTTGTATACGATTTGGATTAAATTTAGCGAACAATAAGTACTTGCGAATTTTACTAATTATTTTTACTTCTAGCTGTTCATAAAAACACTCCAATTATATATTTTGTGATACCTTCCCAATGTAGAGAATAAAAGTAATAAATCTTTCTTTCACGTACTCGTATTATCTTCGCAGATACAAAGAAATTTTGAAAAAAGGCGATGGCATGAATGGATTTAAAGCAGTCAAAGGCAATACAGAGACAAATAACCAAGTGATTTATGACTAGACAACAGTTAAAGTGGATACTACAGAGATGGACTGGAATATATACATTTTAGTTGTCAAATGCATGTTAGAATCTTAATGATATACAATGTATAACAATTATTGTTGCCATTACACAAATACTACAGTGAACGAAATTCGTTTGGGGAATATTTTTGAATTGGATTGATATTTTCGATACAAACTAAACAAAAAATAATCTTAAACTGATGCAAAATTCAATTGGGCGCACTTGCATAATTTGTATTGTTTTTCCTATTTGACTGAAAATTTTATTTTTTGTCATTTAATCTCAACATTAAGCTTAAAAAAAAATTAAATGAAATAAAGGGTCCGCCATTTAAAGCTTTTTTTTTAACTAGTGCTTATTTCGTGAATGGTAATTAGTTTTATCCTTCCGCTGAACGAATATGGTCCGTATGTTCGTTATCTTGTGAAAAAAAGTGAAAGAAACTGGCATCCTCATCGATAAACCAAAGCGTGAAAAGCCAAAAACAGTACGTACACCCGAGAATATTGCTGCTGTGGCAGAAAGTATACGTGAAGCGCCATCAACATCAATTCACCGTCGTTCTCAACAATTGAACATTTCGGAGACATCATTGAGACGAATTTTGCATAAAGACCTTGGTATGACGCCATACAAAGTCCAATTGGTTCAGGAGTTCAAAAAAAAAAAAGTTATTTGGCGGACCCTTTATATTATTTAATTTAATAAATTTAACAGCGTACATAAAAATCATCTTCCCAAAAAAAAATATAAATCAATGTTTTGATTTAATTATAAATCAATTGTTTCAGGAGCTGTGTGACATGTTGCGCAGTCTTGTTGAAAACACAGCTCCTGCACATCATGGTTGTTCAATTGATGAACGAAAAAGTCAGTAAACATGGCTCTATAGCAGTCACCATTGACTGTAACGGTCTGACCAGCATCGTTTTATTTCGATTTTTCAATTTATTCAGTCTATGGATACATAAATCCTTACAGACTATGATATAACAATTTTATAATAATTTTAATATTTACATTATTTATTTAAATACCTAAATCCATCATAATGGAATATAATTGTTGTTTAAAGCTAGTTTTTGATGTCCAAAACTCAATTTGTTGCTTTAAAGTAATTAGCTGTTTATTATTAATCTCATTCATTTGAATAAAAGTACGGGTTAAAATGCTATTAAGCCCATAATTGGTACGATGTAGTGGTACATCAAAAATAGAATTAAACCTTAATCTTCTTGGTGGAACATGAAAATTAATACGGGAAAGCAACTCAGAACAATCAATAGCACCACTTATAATATCAAAAACGAATAAAGCAGATTGCAGTAACCTACGAAATTCAAGGGTTTCTAAACCTATTAGTAGACCTCTAGATCTATAAGAGGGTATAGGATCAGTAAACCTAAACGACGAGGTTGCAAATTTGACAAATTTCCTTTGCACCCTTTCAATACGAGCGATGTGAGTACCACAATGAGGAGCCCATATTATGGCAGCATACTCCAGTTTTGATCTGACAAAGGCAGAATAAATTAGCTTTAATGTAGTTGGATCGGAAAAGTCAGCACAATTTCTTTTCAGGAAAGCTAACATAGAGTAAGCTTTTGGAACAATATAGTCCACATGAAGCCCAAACGACAACTTTGAGTCAAAAACAACACCCAGATCAAGAGTTGAATCCACAGATTCCAAATTATAATCACCAATATAAAAAGTAGCATGAATTGGATTTAATGACCTAAAAAACGACATATGGAGGCATTTACTAAGATTTAAATAAAGCCTATTTAAATTGCACCATACAAGAAGATTATTTAAATCCGCTTGTAAATCAAAAACATCAAGAAATGTGGAAATTTTATAAAATACTTTTAAATCATCAGCATATAAAAGAAATTTGGTTTTATTAAAACACGACGAAATGTCATTAATAAATAAATTAAAAAGAAGTGGCCCCAAGATACTACCTTGTGGTACTCCTGAAGTCTGAATATAAGGTTCTGAAAAATAGTTTTCAATGTTAACCTTACAAACTCTATTGGATAAATATGATTTTATCCAATTTAAAAAATTAGAATGAAAGCCCATTTGACGGAGCTTAGCAAGAAGAATAAAATGATCCACTTTATCAAAGGCTTTAGAAAAATCGGTATATACCGTTTCAACTTGACTACCCTGTTCTAAGGCTGATATACAGTATTCACTAAAAACTGATAAATTAGTCGTTGTAGATCTACCTGAAAAAAATCCATGTTGATTAGGGCAAATCCATGATTTAGTTATAAAAAAAGCCTATTATAGTCAACGCGCTCAAATATTTTCGACACACAGGTCAACTTGGAAATCGGTCGGTAACAAGTTACGTCATCCCTCCTTTCATCTTTAAACACCGGTGTGATTGTCGCCAACTTCCATTGATCAATAAAAACACCTTCCTTTAAAGACAAATTAAAAATATATGTCAAGGCAAAAGTTATGGAGGCTGCACACTTTTTAAGTAAGTACGCACACAAACCATCAGCGTCTGATTTATAACTATTATTGATCTGAAAAATTGCGTTTAAAACCTCATCCTCCGAGATAACCATATAACCAATATCTAGCACAGACAAATAACTAGATAAGTTAAAATGAATACCATTTGAAAGCTCAAAATTGGATTTAAAGTAGTCTGCAAACATATTTACAGACTCATTACACGATCGAGAAACTCTATCAGCATATTTAACAGTAGAGGGTATATCAGACACTTGTTTTTAGACTTTATAAAAGTCCAAAAAGATTTAGGATTACTTTTAATCTCATCCTGCTTTTGAAGAAGATATTGTCTATACAGAAACTTATTTAAACAATTAAACTCACGTTGATAATGAATAAATTTAGTTTGAGAATCAGCTGATGCAGATTCCCTAAACCGTTTATCAAATTTATTACGAAGATTTTTAAGTTTTTTGAGACCACTAGTGTACCACGGCAACTTGTAAGGCTTTGGCCTTTTAAGCGGAATATTTTCCCTACAAATATTCAAGGTTTTATCCAAAAACTCAGAATAACAATTTGATGCTATATGCCCGGAAAAAATCTCAAGCCAATTAATTTGATTAAAAATTGAGTTTAGTGCATCAAAATTATAATAATTAAAATTAAAATTTAAACAATGTAAAGATTCATGGAATTTAAAAAAGTTATATGAATCAATTTCAACAACTAAAGGCATATGATGAACATCAGAACGTGATATTGGCAGTAAACACTAGTATAAATTAAATTTACAATCATGAGGAACAAAAATTAGATCTAAAAATCGGTTTAATTGATTAGAAATATGATTAATTTAAATTAAATTTAAACTAAACAAGCTATCAATAACCTCAATTTCATGAAATTTATTAACATTTGAAGGTAGTAAAAAAGCATTACCATATAGTTGAGACCAAAAAACATCGGGGAGGTTAAAATCACCCATTACACAAAAACGAGAGTTTACTGTCAAGTTCTCATTTACTGTTAAAATATTAGAAACATGCTTAGAATATAGTGAATCCGGACTACGCGGCGGAATGTAAGAGACACATAAATATAATGTAATATTGAAGCCAGATATTGATACAATAAGTTGATCAAGCAAACCTTTATCGTCATCAATAGCAATTAAAGAAGACTTAAAGAAGTACGGACCAATGATTCCACAATGAAAGCCCATAAAGCACACCAAACAGTCAGTTTTTCTGGATGTAACGGTGTCTCAACATACACTTGAGGATTATCGTCACTCCAAATACGGCAGTTTTGCTTATTGACGTATCCATTTAACCAACAGTGAGCTTCATCGCTAATGGACGTAGTGCGCGATACGGTTTTCGAACAGAACCATGATTTTCTTTAGAAATGTTGAGGTTAAGAAGAAGAATAAACGTTTTTCTCTAAACATTATAAACACTATTAATTTTTAAAATCAGACTAGACTAGTTTCTGCCTTTTTATGGACAGGCTCATCAGTGAATTTCCATTTTTAAATTGTATTATTATTTGTGTCTTTTAATTGTCAGATTGTCTCTATATGATAAATTTTTCAACAACCTGCGGCTGTAAGACTCAAACCTGCGCTCATCTTACATTACAAACGTAACAATACCAAGTCATGAATCTAATGCAGCTAAATTGCAGTTCTCTTTCCTATTTGCTTTTTCTCTTATTTTATATTATACTCAGAAGTGACAACACTAACAACACAAATATTCTATTTTTAGATTTTTGTTTATTTTTCTAATCTCCTCTGTCTCTATTTCACAATGTTACCAGATTGACGTATGGTTTCTACGTTAAGAGTTGACAACTTTTGCGTTTTTAAGTTGAGACATCGGTACAGGGCAAATTTTATAATGTATTTTAGTACAGTGCTATATTGACGTCATACAGACAGTCGCTATTAATTTTTAATTAATATGCATTTGACAAATTTAATTTAGAAATGTTGAGGTTAGGAATAGATTTGCAGAATTTGGAAGCGTTGTTCAGGCGTCAGTCTATTCATGTTGAAATGCCAAACCAAACTAAATATAAATCACTTGACAGTTGACAAAATGGCAGTTAAAAAAATGTTGCCAATTTAAAGTTTTATACCTGTATAAAAAACACCTTTTATATCCTTGTTTATTATTTCTAATTAGTGTTGAGCGAAGTTTGTAATTTTGTCAGAACATTTCCAGAATTTTCACATTATACCTTACAAATTACAAATATATACTATTGGCATTTTTGCTTGCTATGCATAAAATCGCGACTAAAATTTGTACTTAGTTTCTTAGAGAGAGAGAGAAAATTGAGAATAGTGGCCATAGATGTCAATGTAAACCTGCCCAAATAACTAACAACATCGATATCCAACCATACGTCAAAATAACAATAACAAAAAAAAAAAAAAAAAAACACTAAAAATCGTGTGGACTAGGATAAGACAACCCAAATTAATGATGCCAATAAGACATAGGATGGCATTCCATTTTATTAAGCAGCAGCAGTTTTAAAATTTAATGCAAATTTTTAATTTTTTTTTAAATTATATTGAAGTGCACTCAATTAAATTTCGCTTTGCGTTTTAAAGTTTTTTTTTACGATGTGAGCAAGATTGTTCAAGTTCAAGATCATTTGTTTTTTGTTGAACAAAAAAGCGTGTAATGTTTATTTATTAATTATAAAAGTTGAATTAGTTCAATTCTTCCAATTTTGTTCTTACTTTTCATCGGGTAAATAAAACAATACGGGAAAAGCGTTGATCTTTTTACTTAAAAATTTGGGTAAAAATCTTCTACCCCTTCTACATTGGTCGTCTGAAGATTTTCGGTGATGCGAAATAAAACATATAAGGACCTGTCAGTAGATAAAGCCTGTTTTAAATTAGCGGATAGAAAACTTTTTTAATTAATAAATAAACATTGCACGGTTTTTTGTTTAACAAAAAACAAATGATCTTGAATAATCTTGCTCACATCATAATTTATGATAAAAGATCGAAAAATAAACTTTTGGTTTTAATTTTTTAAAATTTAAAATTAAAACTTTTTGGTTAATATTTTAATAGATTAAAAAGTTTAGTTTTATTATTAAAAAATTACACTACACGACGTCCAAAAAAAAACACATTTTTTTTTAATAGACCTATGAAAGCTGAAGACTGAAAACATATAAAATCAACCACTGGATTTCCTCCACCCCTTTTGACTGCAAACAAACTTGGTATGGAAGGTGTACATCACATAATTATAACCTCGTCTAAATATAGGAGATCTAATCCCAGCGGATCTTGAAATATCGCGTTTCAAAATATGACATATATTCGAAAATTTTAAAAAAGTAGTCGTACATAATATTCCATATATTTTCCACGACTTTAGCTACGAGAGTCATTGATACATAATTTTAAAGCTACTTACATTTTGCTTTTACTAGTGCACACAAATTATTCACTTCTCCACTGCAAAATACATTGTTTTCAAAACCCGCGGTTCAAAAAACTGTTTTTTAAAAATTATTTAAAAAACTGTTTTTTTTAAAATTATTAAAAAAAATTATATGTTAATTATAAATTACTTCCCTATGTCTAAGTCCCTATGTGGAGATATAACGGTATCCTGAGTTATGATAAAAAAATATGAAGAAATTCAACTAAAAAGTCGATAACGCAGAAACATGCAGGAGTACCACATATATCTTTGGTAACGGTATAGAAGAATAATTTATAATAAACATTAGGGTGGGGCGATTTGAACATCTTAATGGGCGCTTCGCGTTTGGAAAATTTTCAGATTTTCTTGGGCTCATGTTTCATGAACTATTTGAAATTTTGACTTATTGACTTATATATTTGACTTATATTTTTGGATAAAAAAAGTGGAAAAAATAAGAAATAGAAAATTTTTATGATTTTGCGCTATGAACAACTGAAAATGGTAATTTATTAATATTTTCACGAAAAATTTGCACTTTCACAAGGCCAAAACTGCCTGAAAGAGCGTTCCAATGCTTTTGCGATGTACTAGAGAGTTCTTAACTATTGTCTTTACTACAATTTTTGTCTGAGTATTGGATCGAAAATCTAAATGGTTTGGCTGTTATAGGCCAAACTATCCAAAAAAAAAACGTAACAAAAAGTGGTGAATTTTCTACATTTTCTACTTTTTGACCATGAAAACGAAGTTTTTTCTAAGTAATATGTTCAGAGAAATTGTAACCTTAGACAATGGCTACAACTTTAAAATTTCAAATAGTTCACGAAATATGAGCCCAAGAAAATTTGCAAATTTTCCAAAAAAATAATGTCTGAGAAAAAACTGCAAGTCAAAATCTGGAAGCTCGACTTTCACCGTAGACGTATGGTCTAGTGTACTTTTTTGCTCAGTACAATCCCAAGAATCAGAAACGCGAAGCGCCCATTGAGTTTGTTTCTTCCATACTAATCGCCCCACCCTAATAAACATATATTATTTTAAAAATTTTAAAAAACCATTTTTTTTTTTAAATATAGCGTTTTGAACCGCGGATTTTGAAAAATATGCATTTTTCCGTCAAGAAGTGAATTATTTTTTTTAAACTAGTAAAACTAAGATTTAACTACCTTTAATATGAAGTATCAATGACAATTGTAGCTTAAACCGTTAAAAAGACATGGGCAATTAATTATCTGCAACTACCTTCACAAAACTCTAATGTTTATTTTTTTCAATAAACTATTTTTTTATGTAAATCTTTTTTGCTACTATAATTACCATCTTTTTCTAGATTTGTATCCATTACTTTGAAGCCCGTAAGAGCTCCAAATATTAGTTTGGCAACGGCAAAGTGGAATAAATTATAATTAACATATATTTTTTTTGAAAATTTAAAAAAAAACAGTTTTTTGAAATACAGCGGTTTAAAATGCGGATTTTGAAAAAAAAGGCATTTTACCTTCAACAAATTGCTTATTTTGTTATAAGTACGACTGTTACATTAAAAAGATATGGACGATTAATTACGACTACTTTTGTTAATTTTTTGATTTTTTGTCATATTTAAAAACGCGATATTTCCACAACTGTTAGAGCTAACCACCCAAAAATTGTACGATGACATAATTTTATAACACTTACCTTCCGTACCAAGTTTGGTTAAAATTAAAGGGGGCAGAGGTCGCAAATTTTTTGATGGTTTTCTATGGAATGAGTCTGAATCAAAATCTGATAAATTTTTTTTTCTCGTTTGTAGTGTTAGAAATACCGCGTTTTTATATTTACTTCATTCACCCCATTTTGCCTATATTAAGCTTTATTTTTCGAAATGTTATCGCCAAATCATGAATCTTTTTTTAGAATATGATACTGCACAAAATTATCATTATCTTTTGTTTGAGTGTAATCATGTCCGTGGTGGTATGACGATATTGTCTGGCACTGCAAGAAAGTTGAAAATTTTACTTTTTTTTTGTTTAATCCTTATAAATTTTATTTGATTTCTTAAGAATTTAAAGAAATGCGCATTTCGAGCTATTTGCATTTGAACTCAAGACCCTCAAAAATTACTGTTGACTCGTGCATCATAAAAATCAATATGCATATCATTTTAAAGTGTATATTTTACGTTTGATATAATTTTCATTAAAAATAAAAATTATGTTTTTTCGACCTTTAATTGTGCAATAAAAATGAAAATTATTCAAGATCGAGGTCATACTCTATATTTCTGTATTACTCCCCCTGTACATTTTGTTTTTAAACAAAACAAGTGTACAAATAAAAAGGAAAAAAAACGTGTATTGAATATCTACCAAAGGTAGACCTTGCACACAACAAACAAGTTTTTAATTTATTTTTTGATCAATGGTGATAATCTTTAACTTCGAGCTCATATATTAGTTCTCATTTAGTGTAAAAACTAGTTTATATGAGAGAAAACATGTTTTGCATTGGATTGTCACTTCTTTCAAAACGTGTTCTGATGATGGGAACCTAGAAAATTCCAGATATAGATCTATCAACACATTCCTGAAAGTGGTCAATTAATAAATTTTAAAACAAAAACTCTATAGTGTATATTTTAAAAATAAGTGTAACACGAATTTCGTCTCTTCTATGGTTTAAGAGTTGTACACATCTTTGTAACGATACTTTAGTTAAATTTTATAGTTTTTTGATATTTTCCGGAATCTGAAATTTATGTTTTATGGATTTCTTGTCGAGTATGACAGTTACAGTGCATTTTATTGAAATTGGAGACGGTCGATACGAATGTTGACTGAGTTGACATTTTTTACTATTTATATGCTTTTTTTACCCATTTTTATTTTTTTTTTACCTTTTTTTGGATATATACGAGTTAAGCTGTAACTTGCATTTTAAAATCGTTCTTGAGCTTTTGAATGCTTTTTTTAGACTTTTTGACTTACAATGCTTCTTTTTACTCATACTATAATATTTTATTTTATATTAAGTTTGAACTGTTCGTGGAAAAAGTGTTGTTTTTCAAGTTTTCATTTCTATTCTAAAATATTTTTTGCTTTAAATACATTGAATTTAATTTTTTTTGTCTTCTCAGTAGTGCGATTCAGTAGCTTATTTTAACGATAATCGAATTTTTTAATAAACGATTTTTTTTTCATTAACATTTTTAAACGATATTCGCTATTGTTAAAGTTGGCTGTTGTTGTTATCTAAACGACAATAATTTTTGTGTTGTTTATTCAATCGCGAAAAAGTTAAATTTTTAAATTGAAAAATAGAGTTGTCGACTATCGTTAAGATGTACTTAGTGCAAAAGACAAAAGCTGTCGATATATTTTGCGATTGTCGGATCGTTAAAAATTACTGAATCGCACTACAGGTAATACAAATTAAAATTTGTTTTGCATACATAACATTTATAAGGATAAAACTAAACATGCAATATTTTCAACTTCCTGCAACATCCTGAAATATCCTGAAACAATATCGACATGATTATACTCAAATGAAAGATTATTTTATGTAGATTTATAATCCCTCAAAAAAAAATTTATATATGATTTTGTAGTTAAACTTCAAAAAAACATAATATTTATTTTTAATAAAAATTATATCAAACTTGTATAAAAGACAAAGTACACTCTTGTTTACTCCCTCTGTGTTGTTTATAAACTAAACAAAATATAAAAAGGAGAGAAAAACGTGTATTGAATATCCACCAGAGGCGGACCTTGCACATAACAAACAAGTTTTCAATTTATTTTTTGATCAATGGTTATAATCTTTAACTTCATATATTAGTTCTCATGTAGTGAGTAAACTAGATTATATTAATGTTTGATGTTTGGCATGGGATTGTTACCGCTTTCAAAACGTGTTCTGATGATGGGAAGCTAGAAAATTCCCGAAATAGATCTATCAACACATTCCTGAAAGGGTCAAATAATAAAGAAATAAAGAAATATAGAGTATGGCCTCGAACTTGAATAATTTTCATTTTCATTGCACAATTAAAGGTCGAAAGAAACATAATTTTTTTATTAATAAAAATTATATCAAACTTGTAAGCAAAATATATATATAAAAAATGGAATGAATCAGACAAATATAGAAACCGCGAAATATCAAAAACTACAAACAAGAAAGAAATATTTGACAGATTCGGATTCAGCGTCTACTAAAAAATATGTATTTGAAAGACAGGTTCCGGAAAAAGTTGACATTTTTTTTAGTAGTTTTATCGTATAAGAATTATTTTGTCGTTTTAGTAAAATTCTATAATATTTTCGAGCCCTCCCAACAGAATTTCGTCCTCTGTACATGGAAAACTAGTGACAAAAAGGTGTTGTTTGTCTATAGCCTGGCATAGACACAACACGACAACACACAATGATCTAAAACAAAGAAATTGTTTTGATTTACTAACAACAGCGTCAACAATAAAGAAAATGTCACACAGAACTATGTGGTAGTTGTAGTGATAGGCCGTGTTTATAGTGATATAACGAATACAGTTGTAATGGCGCCTTTAGAAGGTTATTGCACTAAAATTGCTCCAGTTTTTGTGTTCTAACTAGGAAACAAATGTTAACAATGAAAAATAAAAAGCCTTAGGATTTATAGTTTTATATTCATACATACAATTTGTTACTGTTGTTATATAACTACCAAAATGCATAATTTCAATAATTAAAACAACACTTTTATACAACATGCGTTATTCATAGTATGCAATTTAATGCGCATACATACATACATAATTTTTATTCAAAATTTGAATATTATTTGTTAACACGCATTTTATATGCTATTATACGAATTTTATGTGGTGGTTTTCTAAAGAAAAATATACATTCGGTTTCTTTGTTTTTAATTAGTTTCATTTGATTACTTTAATTAAATATGCTAATTATCAACTCCATTATCACGAACTTTTTTAAACATAAGCTACTATACTCAGGGAACTTCTGCTTCAAAAATATGTAGTTGTTTTGGTTGTAATACAGTTTCTATATTTTAAATGTTAATGTCATTCATTTGTAGAACAAATAAAATTTTTTTACTAACCTTGTAGTTTATTTAAAAAAACAAACCACAGCAAATGACTGTTTTATGATTTTACATTCATTTTTTACAGTAGTTTTTTGTTATTTAAAAAAATAAATGTTTGTTTATTTTTTACTAACAAACGTGGTTAATTTTACAATTGTTAGTCATTTTTTGAACAATAAAAACCAAATGACAATGTTAGTTGAATTTACTGAAATGTAAGTCGCCCTTCCTTTAAGTGAAATTTCAGTTGTTTTTAACTACATTTGCAGTGGTCTTTACCTACATAGTATTCTAAGTGTAGTAACATGTTACCGATGTAAGTAGTTATCTCGATCGACATGCCATTGTTAAAACAATAGGGGTTGTACCGGAAAGTAACCAGTTACCGATCATAATTTCTTATTCCCAAACCTAGTAATAGATTCTGGGATGCTAAATCAACCCGTTTTAATCATTTGCCTTTAACGGCGCAAAAATTATGGCGGTTTTAAGTTTAAATAAAATTAAAAATACTAAAATTACAGTTTTTGCTTGGATTTAACTAAAGTTCAATCAATTTTTAGATCTCATTGTATCTATCACATGTCAAAGTATGCACAGTGGAACAAATTTTTTGGAAATAATTCGGCCATTTCCATTGATTGTAATGAAATTTGGAACAGGCATAAGTGACGTAATAACGAGCTTGAGTTTTGATTTTGAACCTTCCAGACTCTTCGGAAGCGGCAATATGACCACCCAAAATAGGGAACTTTTTGCATGTAACATTTTGAGTGCTCGCCATTTTTTTGTTGCTGATTTGATTTTCAAAAAATTAAAATTAACAAAATTGTAATCTGCTAGTAGAGACCAACGGAAAACATGCTTACATGCATGGGTTAGCTCCAATAGTTCTCGAGTTATTCCCAATTGAAAATGAGAAACTCATACACATTTCAAGAAACATTTCTACGCCATAAATATTTACGCCAAATCATAATTAGTTTGTGATATTCGTACACCGTTATTGGTGCGCTGCCATCAACTTGGACAACCTTAAGCTGTATAAAATTACACCGTTTTTGAAACTCAATTCCATCAAACGGCGCAAAAACAATATGGTAAATTTTGGTTTCACTTTTAAACCACTTTTCACCAAGCAGCGTTATGGAAATCACCCTTTTTAGTGGATGTATCTCCCAAGTGTTGGGACTCAATTTTGATTTGATTGGATCTAAAATTTAAAAAAGTAAGAGTAAAAAATAAAATTACATACAAAATGATCAGAAATAAGAGCCATCTAAAGTCAGTTTCAACAGGTGTCGAAAATATTTTAAACTCCGTATATGCCGATCTTTCTTAACTGTCCTTAAAAAAGTTTTTGAATCTGAAAGTAGTTTTACAATTAACTAAGGGAAACCCATAACGTTTTTTATTGAAAAAATGCTTAACAATTTCATTATTTATGAATGAATTTCAAAGTTATAACCAGTCATGTAAACAAAGTTTTAACCCAAAATTTAATGGCCCGCCATATATCCGTTGGACATTTTTCAACCAAAATTTGCAGATGTATAAAACTATGCTACATAAAGAAATTTTTGTAAGTTTTTTTGCTTAAAAGTGAAACTATTAGCTACTAAAGTTGAAACTTTGACAGGATATTAATCCTACACACAGAAAAAAGTTTTGCTATTTGCCAACTGAAATTTGGCTACTACGACTCAAATTCGGTTATTACGAATTTCAGTCGGTTGGTACAACTTAACATTACACTGATAGTAATCCATGCGTAAAATTACGAAAAAAATGTCAAAATAACCAAAATTTTTGTAAAATAAACGAAAATTTGTACATTTTACGAAAGTTTTTGTAGTTTTGACAATAATTTCGTAATTTTATGCATGGATTATTATGAGTGTAGTTTTCACAACAAAGTCCGGTTAGTTCAACTGAATTTTAGTTGCAACACCCAAAGTGTTCAGAATCCTAAGGTAAATAGCATCGTTCTAACTGAATTTATTAGTTGTTACCATTAAAATACGCTTTCCAATTCGGTTGGCACTTTATTTTTCTGTGTGTAGGCCTTCAAATTTTTCAAAAAATTTGATTTTGTATAATTCTGTGAACAAAAATTTATTCATATATATATAAAAAACGGGTTTTGTTAGGTTAACCAATTAAAATTTGTTTTAGAAAATATAGTGGTTTTTCAACATTTTTTAATATTGTCACATGGCAACCCTGAGATTATAATTTTTATAAGAGTGGTAAGAATTAAATAAAAACTAGCCATTATTTATGTTTTTAGTCAAAACTTAATAAATTTTAGAATATTTTAGACTTTTTTTTATTAGCAAATTTCAAGATCCGATCGATCAGATCTTCAAAAATTACAAGCACGCTATTAACAAAGAAGTAAATGTTCATATTTTCTCATTAGCCTAAAAAGCAAATATATAAAAGTTTAGCCTTTTTTATATTTTTAAATAATTTTTAAAAAAGTTTCATTAAAAAAGGTCAAAAATTGATTTTTTTTCAAATAATTATTTCGCAACTCCGGAAAAAATCTTAAGACATTTTTCATTCCTCATTAAATAATTTTATGCAGTGAAAAAAAAAATATATATATACTGGTTCGAAAATAGACCATTATTGACACAGTCAATAATGAGTTAGCAGACTTTGAAAATGTTTACAAAGTGCAATTTTTACAAGTGCCTAAGGGAAACTATAAACATTTTTGATTAAAAAAATGCTTTAAAATTGAGGTATTTATTAATGAATTTCAAAGTTTAAATGAGAATCCACTGAGGCGTATGATTGTTGCATATATTTTTAATATATTAATTATACGTACCGGTGGTTTCTGATATTTTAATTTTGTAATATCGGTAATTGGTCAAAACTTTTGTAGGCACTAATACATTAGTGCTATCAAAACGGTTAACCAAAAAACCGGGTTTAGCCTAAATTTCGGTTTTTGGAAAACCGGGTTTATCCTGTCGCTTACCCAGTATTTACTTTTAATCATTATTTAGACCAATTGGGAAGCGTAAATAGTTAATAAATTTTAAGCATACCCAGCAAAACATCGGTAATATGTTGGTATTACGGAACGTGTTACCTGGTAATAAGTTAAACTCCGTAGCCATGCATTACTTAGCAACTTTTGTTATTACTGGCTGCCCATTAGCAAAAACACCAAATTCACATGTTTAAATGCATTTATGGTATAATTAGTTATTTTCTATACAAAATTAAATATAATTAAATTTTCACTACACATTTGACAATTTTAAAATAATATTCGATTTAAAATTAAAGATTTAAATAAAAAAAATTTGACAACTCTTTACCTGTAAGTGAGGAGTAACATATTACCGAAGTAAGTACTTACCTCGATGGACATGCCCCTGTTAAAATATTAGGGTTTGTAATAGAAAACTAGTTACCGACCTTGATTTCTTATTCCCAAAACCTATTAAAGTGTAATAGAAAGTTTTTCTGGGTAGTACGTTGTTTTTAACACGAAAAAATTAACTTGAACTTTGAATTGAAATTATAAAAGTAAGCAATAGTTTAATTTGCCTACACTTTTAGCACTTGTAGTTTCAGAAAATTAAAATTGAAATTCAGAGTTTCAATTTGATTTTAGAATTTCGATTTGAAATTTAGAATAAAAATTTGAAAATTTGAAAAAATCAGTTAACAAGCAGATTTGAAATTGAAATTGAAAAAATATTAATTGAAATACAGAGAATCAATTTGAAATTCAGAAAATACCAATAAAATTCACAAACACATCAACTGAAATTCAGAAAAGAACAATTGCCATTCAGAAAATATCAGTTAAAATTCAGAAAATATCACTTGAATTTCAGAATATATCAATTGAATTCAGGAAACGTTTGATAATATTTTCTGAATTTCAAATGGTATTTTCTGTAATTTAATTGATATTTTTTGAATTTCACTCGGTATTTTCTAAATATCAATTGATGTTTTCTAAATCAAAATTATGTACTTCCTAATTTTAATCACTGTTTTCTGAACTTCAAATAATATTTTATAAATGTCAAATAATATTTTTTGAATTTTAAGTAGAACATTTAAATTTCAATTGATGATTTCTAATTTTTTATTTGGTCACCTAATTACCTGAGACGGTGTTAGCTTGCCCATCAGGTTTCTCAGCTGCGCCTTCTCACTCTAGCTGCGGCCAGACGGGCGCCTGAACCACATTTCCAGGGGATAGTTTTTGTAAGACCGGAAGTAGTGAACTGCTTGGGAAGTTCGACAAAGGAATCGCTTCTTGATATCGCCAAGTGGATAGCAGACAGAAAGCTTTTCGCACAAGTGCACCTCTGTGAAAGACCCCATTAACCCTTAACTATATAAAAAGATGCTACATATGAGAAATTTTAAAAATTTTCGACACTTTCAGGCAAAATATTTTAAAAAATGTTTGTTTCTATGACACGAATAAACTTTTGTGCAAAATCAAAATATGTCGATATTTTCATTTGAGCGATGATATAAAAAAATGACAAGCAAGTTCCGAATTTGAGAAAATATTTAGAGCCAGTTTTTGGGAGGACGATCAAACTTAGTTTTACTGATGTTTAGTTAAACTTTAATAAGATATAAACTGCTTTTAAACCTCCATGCTGTTTTTCAGTGATGGTTTAAAAAATCTCAAATTAAATAAGATTACCATATTTTACACCAAAAAAAGTAATGCCATTTTCAAAATAAATATGGTAGCACTTGCGAATGTCAAAAATGAATAACAAACAAAACAACGTGCGTAGAAAAATAATGTTTGTTTATTTTGTGCCCAACAATTAAATATTTCTTTTGTTTAATATTGGTTGTAATTAAATATAAAATGTACTCTAAAATAAATGTAAAAATATAAGCCGATGGTTAGGACAAGCGGAAGCGCTGACAAAACTCCAAATCATTATATAAATAAAAACACATTTTCAAAAATTTCTTTTATATTATTTTTTGTTGGACTTTTACTTAACAGCTGTTTTATTTATGTATAATTTTCATTCACAGCTTTAATGTTTTGACAACTCAAAACTTAGTTTAAACGGCCAATGCTGGCCGGTTAAACTACAATTGAAATAAAATAAACTTGATCTCAAAAACAGCATTTTAAGTTTAAACTTCGTTAAAACTATAAACAAGGTTGAACTACATCCCAAAAACTAGCTCTTAATTGATTCAATTAATTTTTAATTGACTGCTTTTAGAATTTTCAACGACTCGATTTAATTGAAAAGGAGGAAGATATTCTTTTCTGTATATCCCATTAAGATATTTTCATAAAATTTGCCGCTCTGACTTATATCGGTCCATTAATTATGGCTTTGTTAGCTACTGATCGCAAAATTAAAGACTTTTTGATGAAATTTAATACATTGACTCATATCGTCCATATATCGAAGTCTATTAGTTTTGAATAGAATCGCTTCATGTTTAGATCTAATGCTTATATAAGTAAAAAAAATATTTAATTATATACGCGTAACATCAGGCAAAATCGAAGTTTGAAATTTATTTTTACTTGCTTACCTACTAGTAGAAAATTTCGGAACCAGATACCCTCTAACCATAATGGCACGCCCTACTTCAAGTTTTAAACTAGTTTATTTTTACATTATTAATGTCATGTCCACTAACACGACGTAATCTTGGACTGACTCTTTCCAAAATCAAAAAGCTTTATGCCTGGGCTGATATAGGTTGGTATGCCAAACTTTATCCAAATACTTTTATATTTGTGGCATGAAGGCAATCATCCAAAATGTAATTTTTTAGGGGGGACCATTATATGGGCACCAAGTCTAAACATGTATTGATTTTTACCGGAAAACAACAAACACATGGTATAAAAATAGAGAAAATCTTAAATATTGATACTTTTATTTAAATGGTCACAACTTTCGTATTTATCCATGATTTTCTTTGAAAATTACACTTTTCTTTACTGAAGTACTATGTTTAAGAAAAAAAAAATATTTTTTATTTTCATAGCTAGATAAATATCTCCAGCGAATGTTCCCTGATATGGCCATGCACCTGGTATTTGGGCTATATTAAAAAAAAAACTAACAAGGAAGCTATACAGTGATGAATACATGGATTTGAATGAAACTTGGATATGTTGTAGAAAACAGAAAAATATTAGAAACGTATTTCTGTTAGGTGCGCAGTCTCAACTTTAGGGGTTAGATTAGATCAGAAGGCACTATGCACCGCGACCAATGTAGGTCTTTTGTGCTGCCTAAAGTTACCTACAGATTCAAGCTACCTATAAAGCCAATTAACCTATTAGGCAAAATGTTCGCGATGTCGGAAGGCGAAATGAAGCGATCACCTAGAAACCTAAGTCTCCTATCACAAAGCCTGGGACATTCGTAGAGAACATGCTCCGAGGTCTCAGACACCATCTCACAAAACCTACACATATCCGTGTCCGATTGACCCTTCTTGTGCAGATGGTATCTGAGATTACAGTGTCCAGTTAAGTACGACGCCAGGGTCCTCAAACTTTAGGGGTTAAAAGTTGGTATATTTCTTATATGAGTTATTAGACTATAGGCAAATTGGGTATCAATCGGAATTTATTTTTAAGACTAATCAGGGTGATTCAGTCACGATCCGCCAAAAATGCAAGTGTTCGAAATGGCTGCAGTTTGAAAATTTTCGGATTGGTGGTCGGAGGGTAGTAGGGTAAAATTGCTAACTTCTGAACCAGTAGTCGAGTTTTTTGGTTTTTGGGCTTGTTGGAAAGGTCTTTGGAAGACCTTTTAGAATACAGATTGAAAAAAAAGACATTAAAAGATATCCCTACCTCTTACCTTTCCAAAATACCCTAAACGAAGCCCAGATGTCTTACCGTTCCAAAGTTATGACCATTTGATTGAAATGAAAACATTTTTTTTTGTTTTTGGAAGATTTGTTTTTGGAGATTCTGAAAGGTCTTCCAAATACCTTTCCAACAAGCCCAAAAACAAAAATATCCGACCACTGGTTCAGAAGTAAGCAATTTTACCCTACTACCCTCCGACCACCAATCTGAACATTTTCGAACCGCTGCCATTTCGCACACTTGCATTTTCGGGAATGGTCGTAGTGGACATATTTTCATGAAATGAGCCAATTAATACGCTGGTGAAATTCGACGTGTCGTGACTGAATCACCCTGTATAACATTTGTGTAATTCAAAAAACAGTATTGTCGAATACTACATTTCTATGGGAAGTTTTAGTTGGTTTGAGTTTAAATTAACAAATAATATCGCTTATTTAATTTTTTCCCGAAGAGCTTTATTAATACATTTTTTAAATATTTCAAATAAGTGGCAACCCTGGGCCCACAACATAGGGCCCACAAAAACTCAGAATTTCTTAAATTTTAAACATGTTTTCATACAAAACTGTTGTAAATTTTGACCCCCCATTTTAAACCCCTAAACCCCTAAAAAAATATGTGTCTAATATGTTTTTGTCCTCAAAAACATATCCACGTTTCATTAAAATCTGCGGATTCACCACAGTGTAGGCTCCTTTTAAGTCTTATACTCCATATATGTTTCAAAGATCATCTTCTGGTGGCAACTAATTTAAAAACGTTGTATAACAACTTTCAAAAGGAAAGTGTACTCTTAAGTTCACCTAAATTAAAAACTCTCTAGAAACATATAAAATTGTTAAACAATAGAGTAAAATTGACAAAATTTTTTCTTTTTCAATTCAAGTTTTCTTTAATTTAGCTTATTAAAGCTTTTTATGAATCATTAAAAGCTACTTAAAAGCGTCTTGCTCTACCCAAGTAAAAATTGCTGGCTGTACAATAAAATAGTACTGCCAAACCACTGTTATTTTTGTAAAACCCACCGTGCTAAAAATTACCAAACATAAAGCTAATATTGTACTAGAAAAACTCTACATATTTTGTTTTGCCAGTACCGCATGTAAAATTCGTTGCCAATATTGTTTTTACCACTTCACATTATAATTCACAAATTTAAATAGACATAAATGACTAAGACTTTTTAAATGTTTTTTATTATACATACTTCTCAAAATTAATTAAATTTAAGGTACTTTAAAAGCACCAAATTTTTTGAATTACCTACTTTTTGAACTTGCCAACGGTTCGCTCAAACTAACGGTTGGCTACTGTTATCAATCGCACAATGCAGTCAAGACGTTTTGACAACGCATAACCGACCGTCGCCGAAGCTTTGCCTACACTGTGCCGATTGTATTTTTCTGCTTGAGTATGTAATGCTAACTTTTTTAATTGCGGTAAACAAACGATATATCTATATATTTTTTTTAAACATGTTGTGAAGCATGTTGAAAAAAATTAAAAATATATCAAAGGTTCACTTTCGGGACCTTTGAAAATTAACTTTTCACATGTTTGTTTTATTATTGTATTTGTTTATGCAACCAATTAATTTCATTATAATTGTGAATAAAATTCTTACCGTTACAAATATCCCATTTGAAAAATTCTTTTTAGCTTGTTTGTTATTTACTTTTTATGTTTACGTTTTTTGCGACGAAAAATTAAAGTTGTGTGTTTGTAATCAAGAAAAGCGTGTGCACTCAAACCGAAACTTTTTTAAAATAGTGATGGCGGAAATTAAACTCGATGACAGTTGACAGTTTTGACATATACATGTAAAAATACGAACAAAAATGAAAGGTTCACTTCAGGGATCAGGCCTCAATAGGCAATATTTCGTAATATAAGTTTTCGAATTTTTAAATTTTAAATTGTTGTCGAAAAAAGAGAGTTTTCAGAGTAATTTTGACATAAGTGCTAAACTACTGAACCGCTTTAAAACAGTTTAAAATAATTTGGGCATTAAAAACTATTTGTTTTGTAACTTTACTGACTAAAGTAGCTTGCTCCTAAATCAAGATATAATCAAAATTCTCAAAAATTAAAAATAAAAATTACTTTAAAAACGACCGCTAAAAAGTTTTTTAAGCAATTTTCGGTTGTAGGAGGCAAAAATATAAATACAAAAAAAAATAGTCGCATATATGAAACACAAAACTTTTTAAATATGTTAACTAGTGTTGTTAGAGTTATGTTTTTGACACAAATCTCCTAACCGTTTCATAGATTTGAGACAATTGAAACGTTTCGAGATAAAGTTCTAACGCGGCGGAAATTCCAACTTATGAGACAGACATTCCTTCTCAAACTCCGGCCATAAATTCCCTATTTAAGGTGAATATATGGCCGTTCTTAACTGATTTTAATTGTTCTTCCTTATTTTCTATTTCTGCTGGTAGGTTGATTGCGTGCTTGCACTTGTTAAGCGTTAGTTAGTAAGTTTTCCATGTTCGTGCGAGAAAATTCCCTTTTGAATGTTATTTAACTTTGGTTTATTGTGTCTGTTTGTCTGATTGCCTTTTAACATGATTGTGTTTATGGATTTCTTTTTAAAGTTTATCATTTTATAAAATTTATTTATTTCCCCTATGATGATATACATATGCCTGGTTGTGTATACTAATATACAGTAATTGGTTTATTGAGATAAAAAGGATATACAATAATATTAATAAATGAAATTTCTTCATCTCTTAAGTGTTCTTTGTACGAAAGGAGAAAATCTGAATAAATATATGAATAAAAAAATCAATTAAATTATTTATTTCATTTTATAACAAATATAATAAATTAAAAATTTTGAAATGATCATTTATCCTTTAATTTATGTAACATTATTCAAATAAGTTGAGCTTATTTTGCAAAAAAAAAACAAAAAAAAAATCAAAATATCAATCTTTAAACACGCAAAGAAAAAACATGGTTGAGGGAACTATATTCGAAAAGCATCATACATTTTAGTTTATATGATTGCGACACACATGTTACTATGGTAGTGGCAAAAATACTCCTATCTGCTTCTGTATCATAGTATGATAATTAGATTACCATATTATGGTTCTAAATATATCCAAATATATCCAAATATTATCATATTATGGTTCTGAAAATATTTATGATTTATCATAATATGAGCCTTACAGAATTCTCCCAGCATTCCTTTGAAGCCGGATTAAAAATATATGCATGTTTTTTAATAGTATATTTATTTAATAATTCACACATTTAAATAAACCTAGGTTTAAAATAGTTTAAGTAATCAAATTGTCGTTGCTCTGAAGAAAAAGCTTTGTGATATATTATGTCAGCAATGCAAGCTATATATCTGATTACAGCATAAATAACGCATAAAAATATTGTTAAGAATACAATACATTTACAATGATCAGACCAAGTTTACAGCAATCTAACAATTGCATTATAACCATAGTATAGTCCTAGTTATCATAGTATGATCAGGGACAATAATTTCGTCATCATTTATTACCATATTTTGATTATTGCAAACATATTATGATTATTTCGTACTACAGACTTAAAAGCACGTGTATTTTGTTTAAATTTTTCTTATATATTTTTTTTGTTTTTAAACTATATTTTTTGTAAAGCAAAGCACTTTTTTTTATCAAAAAAAGTGATTTGCATTACAATTAACACCACTACTTGTTTGTCTTTTTGTTTAATATTATTTAATTTATTGTGGATGACTGTTTCTCACAACTTCTTTTTCACAAAATCGCAGGCAAGAATGAAACCAAAAGAGCGAAGACGCTCATAAAAAAACCGACTGATCATCTTATGGTTGGCGCAACTATAATATGGAAAGTAGTTACATAGAGGAATATGATAAGAAATGCTATATTATGATTGTAGACAATACAATAATATGATAACTTAAAAGATAGAGACATTTTTACTATAACATGATGAAAGCAATATGGTTATGGTGGAATATGGTTAATACAACAATAATTTAATTGAAACAACCATTTAAGGCTGTAGGGAACATAGTTTTGTGGCCGCAATCATATTGCAACCATATTTTATTTTTTTCTCTGCGTGTATGTTTTCAACTTTATACCTTCAGTGCTTTTTATATATAAATGTCTGCTACGGAAGTTAAAATATTATTTGCAAAAGATTATTAATTTTATATTTAAAATTCGTTGGAAAAATTCGTAATGTATTTTTTGTTATTATTCTGTTTTATTTATTGTAGAGGTGATGCTCTGGCAACATTATTCTCAGCATTATATGGAAAATTATTGGTTGTTATGGGTATTGCATTTCCAATGGCAGAAGTTATATCAACATATATACCACCATCCTTTTATGAGGTAAGTAAAAAAAGATACAAACTTTAAACTTTTAAGTAGATGTTCTTAACCTGAAAAACATTTTTGACTTCAAAAATATAGTGTTCATAATAAATGTGGCATGAGTGGTGGTGGTATAATAAATGAAAAACTATTAACATATTCAAATAGCTTTAAAAGCCTTAACCACTATTATATTAAAATATTACAAATTGTAATATAGAGCTTTATATGCATTCAGTTTACCAAGTTTATTTGACTAGACTTTAATTTAAATTCAAATAGCTTTAAAAGCCTTAACCACTATTATATTATAATATTACAAATTTTAACATAGAGCTTTATATGCATTCAGTTTAACAAGTTTATTTTGACTAGACTTTAATTTAAATTTTTTAATTTTATGTTTAAGTAAATACTTAAAACTTTATGATTACTTTGTTAAAGGTTTTTCTTCTGAAAAGCTGTGACATTATAAATACAAATATAATTTATTTTAAACCGGAAATTAATCAACCAAGAACCGAAAATCAATTTTGAAAATCACAGACATTTTGATTTGCACAGTACATAAGTAGAAATATAAATAAGTTTGAACAGTGGCGTACCCAATATAATTGTATCGATTGGATCATGATGGGGGGGGGGGGGTATATTTTGTATGACCACTTTCAGATAGTTGAAAATATCGAAACGTAAAATTAGAGAAAAGAGATGAGAAATTAGAAATTAGAGATATTAGAGATTAGAGATGCTTCTACATTACCATGTTATGGTAATGTAGGAGCATCATGTTATAATGCAATATCGTACTTATGATCGTAGCAATCATATTATGAATCTAAATGACGATGAAATCGGCTTCCGTAATCATAATATGGTCAGCCAGAATCATATGCATGATAATTAAGAGCATTATGTGATCATTTCGTGTCCGCAATCATGTTCAATCATATATTTTCTCTACGTGTAACACTTTCTTCATATTTGGAACTAGTTTGTTGGGCCATTCCTACACATTTCGTTAAAATTCGGATATAAGATCTAGGAGATAAAAGTAATAAAAAAAATGGTTAGAAACTAACGGCCCAATCCTAAATTTAGGGGATAAAAATGGATTTCAAAGTTGCTAGAATTTTGTTTGCTTTAAAACTTTTTGATATTTATTTAGATATTTATTAGATTTATTTATCTTCCATCCATGACAGATCAGCCAAAAACTGACTTAGGGTCATTCAATTTCATTTATGTTTTGTAAACGTATTCTGTAGGATGTCTATTAGTCACTGCCGTTTTCAGTTTTTGCAAATTTTATAAATTCGCGTTTTTATTGCAGTTTCTCAGTTATTTAAAAATCCAATAAATTTTCAAAAGTAGTGAATTTTGAAAAGTCTTATTTCCTGAAGTAAATGGAATATTTCAAGGATTTAAAAAAGCATATGGAAGCTTCAATTGTTTACTTTATGATTTGTAATTGAAATATAACCAATTTTTGCGAAAATGCATTCATACATTATAATTTTTAAAAAATGTGTATAATATTTGGAATAAATAACAACTTCGATTTTTTTGTTACCGGATTTGTAACTATTTTTAATATTTTTACAAAAATAGTTTACTTAATTTTTCCATATAAAAATATTAAAAAAAAAAAAATCAAAATCAGCAGTTTAACATTTTTTTTATAAATAATTTTGTTTATTTTAGCAAAATGTACTGTAATTTGCATTTAACTAAATTTTAGATAAAATATGAAATTTTTTTTTTTTAATATTACGGGGTTTGCTTGCTGATTTTTGTCTACAAATATATAAGCCGATGTTTTTGCTAATTTTAGCAGAGTAAATTGCTATTTTCAATTAATTTAAACTCAACTCCAATATAATTAAAATTCTGGTTAATTTTTGCTCTTCTTATCTTATTAATAATTAGCAAAAAAAAAAAACTACTAATTTTATCAGTTTTTAATGCAACCTAAAATTCTACAAACTTTTAGTTGCTTTTTCTGCTATTTTTGGACTTTATTTATTATATGATACACAAAGTTATAAATCCATAAGGCAAACTAAAATATAAATCATTTCGAGCGTACCCTGCCTGGATACGCCACTGAGTTTGAAACAGATAAACATGAGTTGTGTTTCACTTGTACCTTTCATCTAGGCTTCTACTACACTCATAGAACTTCTGCTGTAAAGTTTGAGTTGTAATACAATATCTTTGTTTTAAAGTGAAAAAACCGTCATTTGTAGAAGAAATTATATATTTGACTACATTTATAGTTCATATAAAAAAACAAACCACATAAAATTACTGTATTAAGATTTTACAATTTTACATTTGAAGGGTCCGCCAAATAACTTTTTTTTTGAACTCCTGAACCAATTGGACTTTGTATGGCGTCATACCAAGGTCTTTATGCAAATTTCGTCTCAATGATGTCTCCGAAATGTTCAATTGTTGAGAACGACGGTGAATTGATGTTGATGGCGCTTCACGCACACTTTCTGCCACAGCAGCAATACTCACGGGTGTACGCACTGTTTTTGGCTTTTCACGCTTTGGTTTATCGATGAGGATGCCAGTTTCTTTCACTTTTTTCACAAGATAACGAACATACGGACCATATTCGATCAGCGGAAGGATAAAACTAATTATCTGTCAAATCAGACATGAGCTAAGTGTTACCATTCACGAAATAAGCACTAGTTGAAAAAAACGTTAGATGGCGGACCCTTTATTTTAAAAAGCAGTTTCTTTTTTATTTAAAAAAATAAAACAAATAAATGTTTTTTATTTTTTACTACATTTGTGGTTAAATTTTAATACATTTCTGGTTCATTTTACCAACAGTAAGCAACAAATGATAAAGTTAGTTGAATTAATTGAAATGTAACTCATCCTTTTTTCAAGTGAAATTTAATTTGTTTTTACTACATTTGCAGTGGTCTTTACTTACATAATATTCTAAGTGTAGGTGGCATTTTGCCTGTCAGGCATATGTCATGTTCCATTGCTTACAACATTAACTTTTCGAATGGTAACATATTTCATCGTTGCTGCTAGTGTGTTGTGACATCTCGTCTATGATGTTATTTCGTGAACACTTGTCGCCATTAACGAACATTGTGTTTTTTTAATACAGTGGAGCGCAAAATTATAGGAACGATGTTTGTGTGGTATATGTTAAATTATTAAATATAAAACTTATACAAACTTGGTTCAAGATTAATTTCCGGATAAAATTGATATCATTATAAAGCTTATTGAAATGCTTTTAAAATGATATAGAATATTATATCACATCTAGAGAAGAGAGTAGGTTAAAAAATAATTTATTTGAAAATCAGGTGATTAAAAAAAATGTATTTATAACAGGGACTGTAATTATTATACCGTTTATCATAAAAATCAGAGGCAAAAAAGTAATTTTTGACTTTTATTTTCTAGCGCTAAAAAAAAAAAATTTTCTCGACTTTTCTTTTACTTTTTTTTTTAGCAAAAATAAAAATTATTTTTAGATTTATATATTTTTTTTTGGCAAATATAAAATTTGTTTGATTTTTATTTGCTTAAGCAACTTTTTTCTCTTCTTGTTTTTAATTATTGAGAATAAAAAATTCTAATATAGGTAATTTCTATAGGAATTCGGAATATAGAAGTTTAATATAAGCTTTTAAAAATTTCGAATTTGAAAATGCAAATTATTCAAGTTCGAGGCCATATACTCTATATTTCTTCATTAGGATATTGTCCTAACAAATAATCTATAGAGTTTTTTGTTTTCAAATTTATTATTTGACCCTTTCAGGAATGTGTTGATAGATCTATTTCGGGAATTTTCTAGGTTCCCATCATCAGAACACGTTTTGAAAGCGTAACAATCCCATGCCAAACATCAAACATTCATATGAACTAGTTTACTCACTACATGAGAACTAATATACATATGAGTTTGAAATTAAAGATTATAACCATTGATCAAAAAATAAATTGAAAACTTGTTTGATGTGCAAGATCCACCTCTGGTGGATATTCAATACACTTTTTTTGTTTTAATCTCCTTTTTTATATTTTTATAATTTGAAAACAAAAAACTCTATAGATTATTTGTTAGGACAATATCCTAATGAAGAAATATAGAGTATATGGCCTCGAACTTGAATAATTTGCATTTTCATTGCACAATTAAAGGTCGAAAAAAAAACATAATTTTTATTTTTAATAAAAATTATAACAAACTGTAGTTGTTTTTTATTCGACCTTTCCAATTTAATTATAAAAATAAAATGTTTGGCCTCGAGCTCAAACATTTTATTTTTATAATTATAACAAACTTGTAATTTCGAAATTTATTTATTTTATTGAATTTTTATTAAAAAAAAATATAAGTTTTATTTTTGCTCAAACAAATATAAGTCAAAAATATCTTTTATTGTTGCTCAAAAAAAAAAAATAATAGTTCATAAACCGATTAAAAAAACTGATATGGAGGTGCATAGTTCAATGGAATTTAATATGATTCCAAACATAGTTATATATCCCTATGGGGAATGGCACCGGTCATGCGTGTGCCACAGGATCGGTCCCCTTCGTGCTAGAGACCGGTCCTCTGCTAAACCCTAGCCTATGTATGTAAACTGGCAACTTTAACATGGGCTTGTCATAGGAGGGGGTCATATGTCCTGCTTTAAACCACATAGTGGCATGCCACAGGACTAACCAAAGATGGGCATACCACAAGACTGTCGCAAAAGGGGACTGTATACCAGTAAGGTGACTAGTCTTTTTAGATCAACTCACTACATAACTCACATCAATTGTAAATAATACTAGTCCTGTGATAAGTCCTTTTCCAGTAGACCAGGTTCTTTTAGGTAAATTTTCGCATGCCGATAATTTTTTAATAAACCCAAAAAAAAAAAAACATAAATATCGACAAAAAAAAAACAAAACTAATAATTTTTAGTTTAAAAAATAAACGAAAACTAAACAGCTTCCAATGGGTAAAATTCTGGCCAACTGGCTTTTTCTTGTTAATAAGCATTTTGGTTAAGTGGTATGTCCTTCCTTTACCAGTCACATGATTGGTAATTTTAGGATAATTGACACTGCTTAACCCACTTCAGTATTAAATTATACCAGTTCTGTGATAAGTCCTTCTTTAACCAGTTACTTTTAGGTCAATTGGCTCCTCATTCCCCATAGGGATATTACATTTGTAAAGTAAGAAGAACGCAGGTTTGATTCTCACAGCCACAGGTTGTTGAAAAAATGTATCACATAGAGACAACCTGACAATTATAAGACACAAATAATAATACCCTTTAAAATGAAAATCACTGATGACGCCTGTCCATTAAAAGGCAAAAACTAGTCTAGTCTGATTTTAAAAATTAAATAGTGTTTATAATGTTTAGAGAAAAACGTTTATTCTTCTTCTTAACCTCAAACTTTCTAAATAGTTATATAAAATTTCATTCAAAAAATGTTTCTGTTAAATGGTGTCAAATTATATCTAATTGTATTATATTGGATTTATTTATATACAATTAGAATAGATTTGATACAGTTTAATCTGAATTATGTCTTCATCCAATTATAACAAACTATACGTTATCCCATAAGCTTATACACTATGCGAAATATTTATAAAGCCAAATATATTTTCAGGAATATCTCCTGAACGCAAATAGATATTTTTATCAAAATACTGTTTATAAGTAAGTTATATAAATGTACTAGGTTAGGCATTACATTCAAGCTGGTAATTTTTCACTTTTAATTATTCATATTATTTTAATTCATATTAAACCTACCGAAGCCGCTAAAAATGATGCTGAATAGTTATTAAATTTTAATTTAATACCCATTGTAAAAATATTAAATTTTCAACAAAAAAGTTTCCAATCCCTCAAAATACATGACACTAAAATAGTCGAAAATGATACAAATGTTAATCTTTTGTTGAGGTTTTCAAAATTTTTTTGTCAAAAAGTCCTCTTTTTACACACGAGAATATGAGCCTTCATAATAGGATCAAAAATTACTCCAAAATGTGAGTGAAATAATATTATCAAAAATATGAATCAAATATGATTCAGAAAAGTAGAATAATAATTTTTTTTTGGAGCCATCCAAAATAGCTAAAAAAAGATTCTTTTTGAAATAAAAAAAATGTTTGGATTGATTTTATTCGTCAAATTTCTTGTAAACAAAATAAGATAAATGTAAAATTTCTTTGAGCGCGGATTTTTTCTAATATCGCCCCAGATAGAATGTGCCAAATATACAAACAACAAAATAGTACTGACAAACCACTGTTATTTTTGTAAACCCCCACCGTATTAAAAATTACCAAAGGTACAACTAATATTGTGCCAGAAAGGCACTTTTTTGTTTGTAAAGCATGTGTTTTGCCAGCACCACCCGCAGAGTTCGTTGCCAATATTGTTTTTACCAATATTACAACCAATTAGAAGCATTATTTTTTTTTAATATTTTATTATATTTCACGGGCTCTGTGCAATAACTCCCAGGTGAAAAAAGTCCCAAAAAAAAAAAAATGAAATAAGTCCCAAAAATTTTTCATACAAATTTGGGAGTAATTTCAAATGAAATAATACCCAGTTCTTTTGCAGTTATTTCATTTTTTTAGAAGTTATTTCATTTTTGTTATTAAGTGTTATTTCATAATGCAGTAATTCCGAAATGAAATAAGTCCCAACAGAACTTATCGTGGGACATAGCGCCCAAAAAAAATATATGTAAATTGTTGTTGTAAAAATTTTCTTGTTTTTGGGCAATACGACATTGATTTGGACGAAATAACATTTTTGTTGGGCGCTATGACGGTTTTTTTGTTTGGCCAAATAAATGTGGGCGCTATGACGGTAAAAAAAAGAAGTTATTGCCCAAAATCATATTTTTTTTTTTTTTTAAATGTCATAAGACTTTAAATGTCAAGGCTGATTCATGAAATGAAACAAAACAATTTTAAGGAAACTTAAAAAAATTGCTTCAATTTTATTTTTTTGTGTCGCACGCAGAAAAAAACTTTACTTCGCGTAGCCGCCTGCCGCGTTCTACGGATTAAAAAAACCCTAAGAGCGGCCGAAGGCCGCCACACAGAAAAACTTGATTTTACAAATCCAATGTCGAATCCGTTGAAATCTTATTTTTAAGACAATAAGTAGTATAATTTGACCAGTCATAGTTTTGTCATTTAAACAGCTAATTGATTGTTTTTTATCTTAAATAAAATAGTAGAGCATTGGCCTTCTGTTTATTTAACGTTTAGACACTAATATATACGTAAAATTTTGAATCAAATAGACTTTTAAAAAATAGTCATTAAAAAAACAATAAATCTTGGTGTGGGTTGGTATTTTGGGACATAACAAATTATAACAGGTCAAATAAATGTTACTTGATGTCTTAAAAATATAAGATTTCAACGGATTCGGCATCTGATTTGAAAAAAAAGTTCTTCTGGGTGGCGGCCCTCGACCGCTCCTAGGGGTTTTTTCCTCCATAGAACGCGGCAGGCGGCTTCGCGAAATAGTTTTTTCTGCGTGCGACACAAAAGACGTTATGTCTTATGACATTTAAAAAAAAATAATTTATGATTTTGGGCAATAACTTCTTTTTGACGCCCAAAAAAAAGAAAGTTTTTTCAAAATAAAATGCCATAGCACCCAAGTTTTGGATTTCCTGTCATAACATAACATAACATATTAACATCCACAATTTAGGGGGATATGCGGACATTTGGGCAATATGTCATTGTGGTTTTTGGGCAACACGACTTTGGGGAATATAACGGTACGCCCTTACTTCATTTGTGTTGCATGGACTATTTTTAGGAGTTATTTAATTTTTATTCTTTGGAAACTATTTCATGATGAAATAACAACCAAAACCTATTATTTGTTTCATTTTGTTTTGGAAATTATTTAATTTTTTTAGAATTTATTTCACTTTTTCGAGACGGGACTTATTTCAATTTTTTTAGAATTTATTTCATTTGGAGCTTTTGCACTGGGACTTTTTACACCTGGGACTTATTGCATAGAGCCTATTTCACGCATTTAAATATGATGTAAACGACTAAGACTGAACTGTATTGCTGTTTTTTAAATGATTTTTATTATACATATTTCTCAAAAATAATTAAATTTAGGGTATTTTGAAAGAACAAAATTTTTTGAATTTCCAACGTCATGCCAACGGTGGCAAGTTCGCCCAAACCAACTGTTTGGCACTGTTATTAATCGGGTAACACGACAACACTGTCAATATTGTTAATCCCATGTTCTGCCAACGCATAAACGACCGTCGCCGACGCTTTGCCAACACTATGCCGATTGTATTTGTCTGGGGCTGAACAATATTGACAGCAAATATTTTTGAATTTATTATATGTTATAAGTTTTTAATTATTAAAACTAGTTTTTCAAATTGTAATATTTGTTCCCTGAAGAAGTCACCCAATGTGGATTTTTATTTTTAATAAAAATTATATCAAACTTATAAAAAAATTCAAAGTACGGTCTTGTTTACTCCCCCTTTACATCTTGTTTTTAAACAAAACAAGTGTGAATATAAAATGGAGAATATAAACAAAAAGCGTGTATTGTATATCTACCAAAGGTTTAGCTTGCACATAACGAACAAGTTTTCAATTTATTTTTGATCAATATTGATAATCTTTAACTTCGAGCATATATATTAGTTCTCATTTAGTGGTAAAACTAGGTTATATGAATGTTTGATGTTTGTATGGGATTGTCACTTCTTTCAAAACGTGTTCTGATGATGGGAACCTTGAAAATTCCCGAAATAGATCTATCAGCACATTCCTGAAAGTGGTCAATTAATAAATTTGGAAACAAAAAACTCTATAGATTATTTGTTAGGACAATATCCTAATAAAGAAATATAGAGTATGGCCTCGAACTTGAATAATTTTTATTTTCATTGCACAATTAAAGGTCGAAAAAAACATAATTTTTATTTTTAATAAAACTTATATCAAACTCATTAACATATAAATTTTTTTGAAAATTAAAAAAACTGTTTTTTGAAATACAGCTGTTTAAAACCGCGGATTTTGGAAAAAAAATGCATTTTAACTTCAAAAAATTATGTTTTCGCTTATTTTATTTCAAACATGGTAATAGTGGCTATAAAATGAGGTATCAATGAACCACGTATCTCTAACCGTTAACTGGATATGAACGATTTGTGCGACTACTTTTGTAAAATTAAAAAATTTTTTTTTTCATATTTTAAAAGGCGATATTTTCACAACCAATAGAGCTAGCGACACTTTCCTTCATACCAAAATTGGTTAAAATTGAAGGGGGTGGAGGTCGAAAATTGGATATTTTTTGATGGTTTTATAAGGAATGTGTGTTTATGGAGACAAAAATGCCTTACAGACAATGATTAAATCAAAAACTTAATATAAATAAATAAATCTTAAATATAATACAGCTTAACTACTTTCAAACTATATTAAGAAACAGCTTAAATTTATCTTTGGATGTAGAAAACTGTATATAAGCTTTGCATTCACGATTCTGTTGCAGACTAAAATTGACTTTATTTAAATGAACAAACGTACGAGTAAACGTACTATTAAGAGCATATTCAGTGCGATGCAAGAAATCTTAAACTTCTTGGTGGAACATAAAATGAAATAAGAGACAGCAAATTAGGGAAATCAATTACACCATTTACTATATCAAAGACAAGTAACACCGACTGACATAATCAACGATATTCTAAAGTCTGCAAACCTAATAATAGGCGCTTCGATCTGTAAGAAGGAATGGGATCAACAAAGATTTTTGACTTATTTTAGCCAGTTACCGACCTTAATTTTTATTAAAAAACTTATTACTGGGTAAAAGAAAGTTTTGCTGGGTAATTTTTAACTTTCATATCCAAACCAATACAAAATGGAGTTACTATCGCTGCTTGGTAAAAAGTTCTATTGGGTTTTACAAGTGAAACCAAACTTTTCGCATTTTTAAACTTTTGCAGTGTTTTCATTGGGTTTTTGGCGCGCTTTTAATAAAATTGAGTTTTGAGAACAGTATTAAAAAAACAGTGTAATTTTATACAGTTTGATTTTTATACCAATTGTATACCAATTGTATATCAGCCCATCAATAACGGGATACGAACATAACAAACTTATTTCAAATTGGAATACATTTTTTTTTAAATGTATGCTTTTTGCATCTGATATTCACAATTATATTTGAAATTGGCAAGCGCATTGCGTGTATAAAAAATGAGTTTCTTAGTAAACAGACCCCCAAATAAAAAAAAATACTAAAAACTAGTTCGGAATCACATTGCTGGAAAAACTGCTAAAATTAGCAATTTTTTCTTAGTACAAATAATATTATTGTATTATATTAAATTGAAAGTAAGAATTTAATCAGCAAAAGACTTACTTAAAATTAGTAGACTAAAAAAATCTTAAAAAAAATTTAAAATTTTTAAACTTTATTTTAAGATTTTATTTATTCGAATAAAAATCCGTCTTTTCATAAATTTTAGCAAAATATTGTGCTATTTGCTGTCTGTCAAATTTAAGATAAACGCACCAAAACTTTTGTTTAAATTACTGTTAATGTTTACGGATTATGTTTACAAATATTTAGCAAAAGTTTTAGCAGATTGCTATTTTCAAATAACAAAAATTAACTTAAGTATACATTTTGCAAATTTTGCAATTTTGTTTTTGCTGTTTTATGGCGGTCAACTATATGTAACTTAATGTCTTTTAATTTAAATATATTTGGATTATAATGTATCTAATTGTATCTAATTGTATCAAATATAATAAAATTAGATATAATTATATTCGGACAAAATTCGGATATTAAATTGTATCTATTTAAATACAATTAGATCCAAAGTGATACAATTTTATAGGATCAAATTATATCCCCATATATTTGCAGAAAATATCTCATAACTTTATATAAACTTTTTTACTCGGGTACTTACTAGAACAATTATTCTTCATTTCTATATATGTTCATATATTATTTTATATGGTCATCCATATACATCCATATACATTCATACATTCATACATTATATATTTTTTGATATTTTTGTTTAGAAAGTTTTGTATTTTAAAAAACAGTTTTAATAAAAACAACATATTTAAATTTAATATTATTTTAAAGGACTAATTGCGATACAAAAAAGTGGTTTCATATGGCAAAACATGTTAAGTGGGAGTCTTCAAATTAGCCCACCGAGCACGAAATTTTCTTTATATTATTATTATTTTTTTTTTTAAAGAGTTTTTAATGTTTTTATTATTTAATGTTATATTGAATACAATGTTTATTAGTTTAAACTGTTGTATTTTTGATTGGAATTAGTTCAATTCTTCCAATTTTGTTTTTTACTTCTCATCTCAAGTTAATAACTATACGGGTAAAGCGTTTATCTTTTTCCTTCAAAAATTATAATTTAGGTAAATCTTCTACCCCTTTTACATTAGCCCTTTGAAGGAGCTGTCAGTAGATAAATTCTGCATTAATAAGCAGATGAAGACATCTTTTAATTAATAAATAAACAGTGCACGGTTTTTGGTTAAAAAAAAAAATTATCTTGAACTTGAATAATCTTGCTCACATCTTTTTTTTCGAAATATTTAATTTTTAATTTTTGTCGTAAAAATTAGATATTTTCGAGTAATTTCCACCCATAGATCCAAAATTACTAAAATGATTTATTCAGAAGATATATTACGCTTGAAATCATCCCAAATCGAGATATAGTCAAATTTGTGAAATTACTCAAAAATTTTAAACAAAACATATTTCAGAAACTACCAGAGTTCGAAATTAAACACAAGCAAACGGTTTTCTATCGTTCTGTTTAGCTTTTTGCTGAACACAAACACTTTCACAAACAAGTTTTCGATGAGAGACCAAACTAAACAATTTTGTTCTGTTTGTCCAATATTTCAAACAGTTGATTTGTTGGGTTTATGGAATGGAACAAAACTATTTGTAAGCCGTTCTAAGTGTTTATGTCATATTACAAGTGAAAATTTTTTCATTGAATTTTATAAATAATTGCATTAGTTTAATAAAAAGCTTCAACGGAGGAGTTCCCATGAAATTTCATAAAACATGCAGAAAAATCATTTCTTTATTTTGCCAACCATAATGTAAAAAACCCGATTTAATGTTTAAGTTGAATGAACACAAAAAAAATTACCACTACGAAATAATAATGTTTGACGAAAAAAACATTTTCGTTTTGTTCCGTTTGTTATGTTACAAACAACGATTTGAGCACTTGTGTTGTGTTTATAAATACGAACGAAATAATAGATATCATTGTTTTGCTTTTTTTGATAGGAACGTTATGTTAGTGGTACATAAATTTTCGAAACTACTCCATACATTTTTAATGGGATTTTCGGCTTCAGAGGAGGCCTTAATTGCATCTTTGTCGCATAAAATTTGTTTAAATTTGTTTACTAGTGCTATTAACTATATACTTAAAATTATCGCAAAATTTGTCAATATTTAACCACGCCTATTTCGCCCACTTTTTGGAATATTTGAAAAGTTGTTCCGTTTTTGTTCTTCTCTTGTATGAGAACAAATGCTGTTTGTATTAGGCATTGCTTTAGTATACTTTTAAGCTGGACAATTGGCTTTTAAATCAACATATCTGTCTTACCTACGACCCTGAATGTTTATTTTTATGATTTAAAAATATGATTAAATCAACTTTTACAGATGACACCCCCGACACATACATACTGCATACAACTAAAGCTACAACAGACAAGACCTGTACACTTGACACAAAAGCATCCTCATATGAAGATGGCGACAGGCAGAACTTGAATTAATCCTAAGAGTAACATTTGTTTTATAATTAACATTTAAATTTGTAATTTGTGCTTTCATTACAGGTGTATTATTTATATCTTTACATTGGCAGTATGATATTTCTACTTTTTATGTATGCCACTCTATTATGGGGTCGTCCTAAAATACCTGTCAATATAGGTAAATGTGTTGGTTTTTAATAAATATTTTTTTTTTTTTTAATTGAGAGAAAAAAAAACTACTTCATTCTAGCATCACCTACAAAATTATCAGCCAAAACACGTTCGACAAGTGCTTCAGAGAGTATGGACGAATCAGATACCGATAGCAATTCAATGCATAATAGACGTATGCCAACCTCTTATACCATCAGCCAGGCGACCATCACTGCTCTCACCACTGGGACGTCAGCATCATTATGGTAGTTTTTATTTACGTATGGGTGCTGTTGGTAAGTATGTAGTTGTAATGCGGATGAAAGTTCTTTTTATGTATTTTATTTTTTTTTTTTTGTGGGGAAGATTTATGAAGGTACTCATGACACTGATAATGGACATATTAAAATTAAATGTATGAAGATAAGTTGTCATGAAAATTAACCCATTAATAGCATTAAATGTTATCAATAAAGAGAACTAAATTGATCTAATGTTTGATAATCAGATTTTCGGTTTTTTTTTAATACTAGCAACACTTGGGAAATTCGTCCTATTTATTAATGTGTTGCTTTCGTTGGAAAGGGGATAGTAGAGAAATGAAAGGTGGGGAATTATGAAGGGCTTCAAACATGGCAACACTGTAATTGCGCGAGATGATAAGTCTTAGAACAGTTGTTGCTCGCCACCTGATGGAAAGTTGGCGAACTTATTGAAGCTTATTGGTTCATAGCCCTGATTCATTATTTTACTTCGGTGGGGTTAAGTGCTATGGGAACACCGAAGCAGACATGGGCGGCGTCAATTACATTTCAAAATCATTCACTTGCGAAATTTGTCCTAAAATTAATAATTTCAGACTTACGCTCACACTTGTTTGGATTAAACGCTTGCTTGGAAAATTTTAAATGTTGTCAATTCCAGACATGGGACATAATACCATCATTTGTGTATTTAATTATTGGCCAATTACATTTGTACGTCTAATTACATGTAATTGGGTGTAATTGAGTAATTGACCTGTAATTAAGTCCTCAGATATTGTTACTAATCCCCATGTTTGGTATTAATTTTTATAAATTTTCTAATGAAGCGTTAAGCCCACAAGTGTTAACGTAGGTCTGAGATTATTAATGATATTTTAAATTTTCACTAGTGAATGATTGTGAAATGTAATTGACGCCGCCCATGTCTGCACCGAATGTGGGCGCTGCGATACATATGAGTTATAGAAAAAACTCATGCATATTAGTTTTCTAAATTGATGTTGCCGTCATCTGGAATCGAACCCGGCTTCATCTGTGTCCAACGCGCTAACAATTATATCACAGCGCCCGTTAAAAACACCACAGCGCCCATTGCAAAATATATTTGTTGTTGTGCAATATATAAAGCAATTTAAAGACACACTTCACGAACATTTATTTTTAATATTTTCTCTAAAAAAATTTAACCCTCTTACTTCTTCTGATTGCAATAAGTTATTAATCTTATATTTGGCACGAAGACCCGGCCTAAGTAAATATTGAGAATAAGAGAACTTTTTTTGAACAAATTTTCAACAGTCCACAGTTTTAATTGAATTTGAAAAAATTTAAATTTCAAAAAAGTAGCCGACAAAATTCATTCTAGATAATTTCTTTATGGTCGATTTTTAAAAGTCATTCAAAATCGGCAAAAATTTCCTTTTTTTTGATATTTCTGCAAAAAAAAACTTAAAAGTTGTGGGATATAAACGAACGATATCACAAATTAAAGATAATCATATTCTCTATTGATACTTTTTGCTAAATCCGTGCTCAGGCTTAGTTTCTGAATAATAACACTGTGATAGTCGAAAAAATGAACTTCGATGAATCCTTTTCGAACTATTAGGGGTGAGTCCCCTCAGTGCAGAAGTACATTTGGAAGTGTCAGATTTGTGAAGTCGGAATATATCCATTTTTCATGGAGTCTGCGCTATTTAAACAATTTTTATTCGACTGTATTAGTTTTTTTTGCCTTCTTAACTTTCTTTTACGGAATGTTTTGACTTTTTTTTCAAAATTTCACGTAATTTATACCATTAATGTCGATCAAAAGTAACGATTTTTGACCATTTTTAGCCATTTTTTTCAGGTTTTTGGTCAGGGGGACATCCCTAATAGTTCGAAAAGGATTCATCGAAGTTCATTTTTTCGGGTCAAAAACTATCACAGTGTAATCAAATAATAATTTCAAATATTCACTTTTTACCGTCACTACAGCATCTGTACAACCTTTCCAACATCGTTAAATTTTTTTTAATGAAAAACCTATATTCTGCTCCACAAACGCCCATTTTGAAAAGAACAGGACATACTTATTTTTTATAAACAACTTAATATTTGTAATAAAACTTTAACTACTTTACTCGTTTTCAAAAAGCTAAATAATTTTTAAATTGTATATTGTAAAGATGCATGTCGATAAAGCCCAATATCCATATTCATCTCCATAAAAGACCAATACGATTGGTAACTTTTTAAAGATGTTGTAAGAAATATAAAACGGCTATATTTCCAACTAAAATTGTTTATACAAAACAAAAAATATAAAATAAAATTATTTAAAAAAAAGCAAATGAACGCGTATTTAAAAACGATTATTAATAGATAATAAAGTAATTTAAAAGTTGTGACACATTTCGTTTATATCCCACAACTTTTAAATTTTTTATAACAAAGATATCAAAAAAATGTAAATTTAGCTGATTTTGACGCTTCGGCCATTAGGAATCGATTTATATTTTAGTAAACAGTTTTAATGTAGAACTGTAGGATGTACGCAAATTTGCTCAAAAAAAGTCCTATTTTCTCCACTGTGCCGGGGATGGAAAATGGTGTTTTTTATTTCTTACCAACCAGACCCTCTTGGTACCAAATTTTTTTTGTATATAAAATTTTTTCGAACTTTATCTAACTTTAACTTGCAAGGAATATGGATCTTCAAAGATATGTAATTTCCGATTCCATAAATTTATATTATTTACAAAGGTTTCTGAGAACGCGCTTAAGCTTGTAGAGAATATTGCTCTAGACGACGCAAAGGCCTGCTTACTTATCTTAATATAGTCAAAGTTTTTTGTTTAAGCGCTATTCACACATTGACCTCTTTGTCTACTAATTTCCGGACACGAAAAGTTTTTCATTTCAATATAGAATAAAAAAAAATTACTATTCATATCGCCAATGCTGCATAATAATAATTATGGGTAGTAGATGTGTAAATTCACTTTAATCATAGTTATAAACAGCGACTTTGTAGTCAATATATAGTCAATAAACTATTTATTAACCAAATCCTTTTGAAAGGATTTGAACCAAACTTGATTTGTTGTTGCATGTGTTTGTATATTCTGTAGAAAAACACAATTCTTTTGTTGCTTTTAATTTTATCTCTCAACATTTAATTACGTACATGGCATTAAAATTTGCTTTTAAGTGCACATTTTATGATTTTCATTGCAAATTTCTATAGAAATAAGTACTATAGTGCATTTAAGTTCATATTTTGCTTTTTTACTACAAACAAATTTGTGTTTAATGTTTAATGTGTTTAATTCTACTGCCGAGCACTACTTATCATATTCTAATTGGCGTATGAGTGATATAATTGTTTTAATTAAAATTACGTATACGTTTCCTTAAAAGGAAACATAATTAAGTTTAAGTTCCCAGTGTATAAACGATAATAACATTTCATTAGTTTTCTCCCTAACAGTAATGACACCACCTTACTCTCTGCTTTCCTGTAACGCAAAAAATAAGAAGGACTTCCTAAAAACCACTTAATTTTCGCAATATTTCAAAACAAAAAATAATGCGTTAAAAATGTAAGTTTTCGAGGATTAGAAATTGTCATACAAAAAGTCGATTAATCGACTTTTACATGTAAAAAAGTCGAAAAGTCGACTTTGAAAAAATGGCAAAGTCGAATAGAAGTCATTCCATGTTAGACCGTACGATTTTTTTAAAAAATATTTTACACGTGTTTCCAAAAAAAAATTAAACATTTTTTTTTAAAAAGTTATGTGCATTTGAAAATCGTCAAAATCGTGATAAATCTTGCGACATTACAACTTTTAAACTAATGTTTTCTAAAACTTTTGAATGGATTTTAAAGTTTAATACCTTGTTTTAACCCTGCAGTACTATCGTTATTCAACTTACGCCATTACTGTCGTTGGGTGTACTTATTAGTATCTGTCATTCATATCAGTTAAATTCAATTATGCAAATATTTTTTTTTTCAATAATGAACTCCAAAATACAGAAAAAAATTTAATTTTATAAGTTTTGGCAATTCATTTATTTTAAATAATATTTTGTTAATGTACATCTCTCTTGAAAAAAACAAAAATTCAGCTTTATGGGTTTATTCCATCCAGACGATAGTACTGCTGGGTTAAAGGTATTTGAACCTTCTCTTTTTATTTTATTAAATTTATTTTTTTTATTTTTAAAATTTGTTTTTTTTACTTAATTTCTGTTTTCCACCATCAAAAAATCTGAAAAAAAATATTTTCTTAAAGCTAAATATAACCTTAATATTCCCCGATTTTTGACGTTTTTAAAATGCCCATAACCTTTTCAAAAAAAAAAAAAAAATTAAGTTTTTTTCTGGACACACGGGTAAAATATTTCTTAATGTTTAATACGTCTGGCAAATTTAAAGTAAATCGGAATTGTTAATGTAAAAAAGGTGTTCGGTCTGACATGGAATGTCAGACTTTTTATTGCAACTGTATAACCCTAATTGATTGCATATTAAAAGCGTTACAGGCAAAAAACTGCATTTTTGCTTGTGCCAAAATTTAAAGTCATTTTATGAAAAAAAAAAAAAAACTGTGCCATACATCGAAAAATAAAGTACGCCATTGAAATCAGCGTGCCTGAAATATATGGAAGTAGTAGTCATAACCTTATTAGTTTTCTAAAGTTTGGCCTCCTATGATATTAGTACTTATTTTTTATCATTATTTTAAATATAAAGTTAAGATCTAAACATTTTTTGAAAATCTATTTTTAGACTTATTATTTTTTCACTTCTAGTAGGTACATATATAGCTGTTTATTTTAGATTTTTTATTGGCTTGAAAATAATGAAGTTTTGTGCAAGCAAGTCACTTATGTTTTTATCAATCAAGTATAACATGCCGTGGTAGCTCAATTAATACCGTGTGGGCACATTTTATTAAAAAAAATGTTTCAATAAAAAAAAAATATTTTTTTTATTAAACTTAGTTTTTAAATTTGTTTTTTGACTTATTATTTTTGTCCATACTGGTTAGAATAGAGGTAACCACATATTTTCTTTCTTTTGTAAGGTGTTTACTAATGATATGTCATTAACTGTAATAAAATTTGTAATGGCAATTGTAAGCACTTGTCATTACCAAATATGTACCACTTATGTATATGGTAATGCTTTTCTACACTGGGTTACTAAAATAAGTTTTTTTTAAGTTTAAATAAGTTAAATTAATGAAAACGTATTTCTAGTGATAATTCATAAACATGATGATGAAGTTTCATAACTTTCAATGAAACGCTTAATAAATATTATGAAACATTTCATAAATAGAATAACAAGATTTTATGAAATGTTTCATAAATATTTTTATACATCAATTAAAGTTAAAAACATCAATTCAAGTTAAAAATTTCCATTGGAAATTAAAAAATATAATTTTCTATTTAAAAAAACATCAATTAAAATTCCAAAATTTAATATTTTATTAATTCTATTTAAAATTAAGAACAATTGATGTTTCAGAATTTAAAATTATTTCTAGTAGATTTTGAGTTTTTAAAAAAATTTAATTGTAAATAATATTTTCTATATTTTAAATCAAAAATAAAAATTTAAATTTATGGTTTCTAAATTTACTATTTTTCCTAAAAAGAAAAAAATTATTTTAACAAAGTTTATGAAAATTTTTAATGAAATGATGAAGGTTTATGAAATATTTTTCATAAATTTCTATGAAACTCTTCATCCTATTTATGAAAACTTCATAAATATAATGAATAATTTATGATAAGCGATTCAAGAAACAATTTCATCAATATGATGATACTCTTTTCCCTGAGTGTACATTAGAAAAGAGGGAAATTTTGGGAGAAATAGTAACACAACTATTCTAGCTATTTAAAATAACAGCCAATGCGATATTTTTTAAATTTATAAAAAAATATTTGGAAGATGCGCGCTTTAACATGGCTATTTTTCGAAAAAAAAAATTTTTGATTACGGAAAATTGTTGCAAACGTTGTCCCCAAAATTTGTCATATAAATCTATTTATAAGATAATTATTGTCTGACTGAAGACTTAGACCAGAAAATGCTTTTTGTCGGTAATCGGTATTTTATTGGATTTATTAGATGCGACTTTGAGAGACAAACATAAAGAAAAATCTATAGTCAATCAATGTATTTAATAATAGACCGCCGAAAATCGGAAAAACTTATGCGGCCGATTATTTAACTTTACAGTTTCCTTGAATTTTTTAATCGAAATCGAAAAAAACGGCTCAACAAATAACAATATGGGTCCCTATTGTCTCCAACAACCAAAAAACCGACCAAATATCGATTTTTTGCCGCAGATTTCGGTGAGGATACTACACTCAGGGAAAAAGCTTCAGTATATTTATAAAAACTTCATTGATTTTCGCCCAATGTAACACTTCATAAATATCATGAACCTGTTTCAGAAAAGGGCAAATTGATAACAGGCTTCTTTCATATTTATGAAATGTTTCATAATATGATGAAGAAGTTTCATAACGTTTTAAGAAATGCCTTGTAAATATTACTAAATATTTCATAAATATTACGAAGCAGTTTTCACACATTTTTACTAGACCTTGCTATTTTTGTCTTCTCCGTTTATAAATTGTAAAAATTATTATAAATACTTATAATACTCAGTCGTCTTAAATCCCTCTAAATTAATGCTTAAGCAACAGCAAGTTTAAAAATGCAATACATACAAGCGTCTAATTTATTTTTATTAAAACTTAAATATCACTCATACGTCTGTGCACCTTTGTTTTCATAATATGTTTATCGAAACTATGCAACAACAAATTTGGTTTGCACCACTAACACTCACGCACAGTGTTGCCAGGATTGACAATTTATTGTCATTTTGACGATTTTCATACATAAAATAACTAAATGACGATTTCACGATTTTTGCTTCCAAAATGACGATTTTTTGACAAACGTTTAATATGTCAGCAAAACATGTTTATATGCTATTCTTAAAAAATCACCGGATCTATTTTTGGATTTTTATTATTTCGGTAAAATTAATATCTATTTTTTATTGAAGTCTAACATATATTTGCTAAAATGATGTGAAAAAAAGTTTAGCAAAAAAATTATTTTATGGATTCATCTTATGTTTATTTTAATTTATTTTCTGCACTTAGAATACTATATAGGTAAAGACCACTGGAAATGTAGTTAAAAACAAATGAAATTTCACTTGAAAAAAGAACGACTTACATTTCAGTAAATTCAACTAACATTGTCATTTGTTTTTTACTGTTCAAAAAATTAATCACAATTGTAGTATTAATGAACCACTATGCAGTAAAAAATAAGTATTTATTTGTTTTATGAAATCATAATACTGTAACCACATGGTTTTTCAAATGAACTACAATTGTAGTCAAAAATTAAATTTCTTCTATAAATGACTGTTTTTTTCACTTAAAAATAAAGATACTGTATTAGAACTTAAACAACAACAAATATTTACCGCAGAAGTTCCATGAGTATGGTTGGCAAACACTACCTTTTCATTACAATGCCAGTTGCCTGCCACGGCCACCCCAATGCCGTTATGAACGTTTTAAAGCTACGATTCCAATAGTGGCATGTGTCTTTACAGGGTTTATTTCAAAATTCTACCCATTAAATTTTGTTATATCAACAAAATAACGTTATAAATCGTCGTTTCGGTATTGTAGCGTTATTTTGACTTTAACTAGTTCAAGACATTTCAAAATCAAACAGGTTAAATAGAAACTAAAACCGTTTACATAAGAAGAAACATGTCTTTAATGGAATCGCTTTTTTTAAAATTTTCATTCCGCTCTTAGTGTTATCCAATCGTTATTATGAAAGTTATTGAATGCCAACCCTGCTTGTTTAATATTTATATTTTTTTAAATCCAAAAATAAATCCAGTGCTTAAAAAACAGGAACAATAATAACATAAATAAAGTGTTCCAAAGTGAAACTTCAGATATTCACTATTTATATTTGAAAATGGTAATAAACAGTATTTGAATAAAAATAAATAATAATATAAATAATAAATTAAATTATAAATAATTTTAGAAATATTAAAAACCAACCCTAAATGAAAAATATGAAATAATCAAAAAATTTCACAATTTATTGTAATAAACTATGTCGTCACATCTAATGCAAATTGAAATTTTAATTCGTTAATGGAAGTCCAAATTTAAAACTTAAAGAAAATAACATTGTTAAAAATTGAAAATGAAAATTATTCAAGTTCGAGGCCATACTCTATATTTCTTCATTAGGATATGGTCCTAACAAATAATCTATAGAGTTTTTGTTTTCAAAATTATTAATTGATCACTTTCAGGAATGTGTTGATAGATCTATTTTGAGAATTTTCTAGGTTCCCATCATCAGAACACGTTTTGAAAGCGGTAACAATCCCATGCCAAACATCAAACATTCATATGAACTAGTTTACTCACTACATGGGAACTAATATACATATGAGTTTGATGTTAAAGATTATAACCATTGATCAAAAAATAAATTGAAAACTTGTTTGATGTGCAAGATCCACCTCTGGTGGATATTCAATACACGTTTTTGTTTTTCTTTCCCTGTTTTGTTTACAAACTAAACAAAATATAAAAAACGTGTTTTGATAATGGGAACCCAGAAAATTCCCGAAATAGATCTATCAACACATTCCTGAAAGGGTCAAATAATAAATTTGAAAACAAAAACTCTATAGATTATTTGTTAGGACAATATCCTAATGAAGAAATATAGAGTATGGCCTCGAACTTGAATAATTTTCATTTTCATTGCACAATTAAAGGTCGAAAAAAAACATAATTTTTATTTTTAATAAAAATTATAACAAAATTGTTAAAAATTTCTAAGCTTTGAAAAAGAATTTAAGATTTAAAAATGTTGTTTACAGAATTATGTAGAAGTAATTAACAGTTAACGTATTAAAGTACTATCATTATATATAATATCATGAGTTTCGAAGTTTAAATTCAGAAAAAGTGTAAAAAATCGTATTATATTACACCGATAGTACAAGAGCACTTGAAATGTGAATTACATTAATGTTATTTATTTTTTTTATTAAAATTTTATCCCACTTGGAACAAATATTTTTTGTTTTGACTATTTTTTGACGATTTTTTTAAATATAATGCCGATTTTGACGATTTTTATTAGAAAATTTGGAAAATGTTCCGATCTTTAATTTTATGTGCATAAGTAATAAGTTTCGTCAGGGATTTTGCACATTTTGATACATTATATAACAGTTTTTGTAAATTTTCAACAAATATGAAAAAGAATGCTTTATAACTTTTAAAATTTGTATGAAGACTAAAAAAACTAATGATGCAGTTTAAAAGATTATGAAGTTTTAAATAAATTAGCAAAAAAAAACAATATAATTTTCTCTTACCGTTCTCGAGTTATACCCTTTTAAAGCTTTGCAACCATTGTATGAAATTTTTAGTACTATAAGATTTGGGCATCCGATTTGTTGTAAACTTTAGATTATGAGATTTGAAAATTTATTTATTGTATGTCAAAGCTTAGTTTTAAGTGTTGTCAAGTTGTGGACAGCAAAAAAAGTAGCCAAAAAGCCGTTATCACTAGGTGGCACTGATATGGCTCGAACTAAAATTCATGATTTATTGGATTTGGGGGAACTACAACCCTATTTTTGGCAGAAAGTCTATAGGTTTAGAGATAACAAGTCACAATACAATTAAAATTTTTGTAAACTGATAAGTGGAAGACGCTTGCTTGAGATTGAGATAAATTTTATGGCTTGAGATAAAAGCTTCAGTGTTACAAAAGCCAGCCTAACTTTTTTTGAAGCCTGCAACATTTCTACTGATTTTTTACAAACGGATCCAGAAAAATGGGAAAACAACAAATCATTTCAGGAAGCAAAACACAAAGTTCAACAATTGCAAGTTGTAAATGATGTCGCAGAACGTGGTGTGGCCTTGGCTAATAGTTATATCAATATCACAACTTCTGAAACAGACTTTCAGAGTTTACTGCAGGGGGTAGAGCAGCATCGCAAGAACTCTAATAAATGATTTATAACAAATCTATTTTTCTTTGTTTTTAATATAATTGTTATGTATGAGTGGTAAGTAACTGTTATTTTATTTGTAAAAACATTTTCTAAATCCAATTATTTAAAGTTTAAACCAATGGAAACCTAGTTCACACCTTATAGTATTATACATTTCATACAATGTGTACAAAGCTTTAAAAGGGTATAACTCGAGAACGGTGAGAGAAAATTAATTAATTAAAATTAAATTTTTAATTTTTTTTTTCTGCTAATTAATTTAAAACTTAACAATCTATTAAACTGCATCATTAGTTTTTTTAGTCTTTATACAAATTTTAAAAGTTGTAAAGCATTCTTTTCCATATTTGTTGAAAATTTACGAAAAAACCGTTATTAAATTGTCAAAATGTGCAAAATCATTGCCGAAACTTATTATTTATGCACATAAAATTAAAGATCGGAAAATTTTCTTTAAGAATATTGACTCAGAAGCTGAAGAAATAAATATATTTTACCAATTTTCAAGCAAAACTCAAAAAAAGCCCAAAAAGCCTCGATTTTTGGTAAAAAATCGATTTGCGCGACCTCTAAAACCACCTCCGAAAAATCTGAAAAAATTCTCAAAAATTCTTAGCCGTATGAGTATTCAAATTAAGAATGATCCCCAAAATTTTTTTGTGAATGGGACACCCTAAGCCACACACAGAAAACAAATTTATTGTGAAAACCGAATTTGTCGACAACCGAATGTTGGTACGAGTAGTTACACGTACAATTACATTATTCGGTTACAGTTTTCGACATTTGCAGTTATGTCTACCATACTATTAAAGCATATTCAGTACTCTCAATCGAATTTTTTTATATTATTACTTTGGAGTTAAATAATGCATTGTTTCCATTATTATTCTGTTTTATTAGATTTATTTTTTTATAAAAATTAAAAATTAGTATATAATGAATAAGATTAAAAATACCAAAAAGATTTAAAAAAAAAAATTAACCTGGTAAATTGAAACGTTTAATTTTTAAATCTTCTAATCTTTGAGACTGCAAGCTTTCTCATATTTTCAGCTTAAATAGTATTCCTTATGATATTCGTTAAGAGTGGAATCCTTCAAATATATTTGAGCTAAATAAAGAAGAGAAATATTTTTTTTTTAGAAAATTTAAATCATATTTATTTTCAAAATAGTACTAACCTGAACAATAACTTTCTTTCAAACTCATTTTTTCAGCTTTTTTCTTGTTGAATTTATTTTTGATGTTTTTTTATGAAAAAAAAAAATTATCAAAGAGGACTATTAATCTGAAGGCCACGTTTCAATACCAAAAAAAAATCAAAAAAATTTTTTAATTTCAATAAAATTTTGTGGAACGAAATAATATTTATTTGGAATGTAATAATGGGTTAGACAACTTAATATTGGCCATCACGACTAAATATATAATTCAACATTAACATAGTTGTCGTAACCGCCAGAACCGATTGGCCACAACTGATTCCATTTTCTGGGTATATTTTTGTGAAATTTTCAATTTTATTTTTTTTCAAATTTTAAAACCCAATATTTCAACAACCATAAGAGCTACTAACCTGAAATTTTGACTATATTGTTATATTTATATGACACTTTCCTTCCATACCAAGTTCGGTTAAATTTGAGGGGGGTCGAGGTCAAAAATTCTTTTTTTTATGATTTTATATGGAATCAAGTCTATATTTGTAGAAGTACAAAATTAAAGAAAAAAAATATTTTTGTTTTGCAATTTTCAAATTAAGACCTATAGCTATAGTAAATAGTATTTGTTTTGGAATTTGGTTTATCAAAATAAACTGATCCTGAATAAAGATATGGTAAAAATTGTCTGTATTTGACTATTTTGGCAAATAAAAAAATTAGAAAATAAAAAAAAATTAAAAAAATTTCGGTTGTAGAAGAGGCCTAAATACATATTAAAAATATAATAGCATGTGGAGGGCATACAATTTTTAAAATTTATTAACTACCCGAGTAAACAAATTTATATATAAAAATATATTCTTAAATATTAAAAACATAATTTTTATTTTTTAATAAAAATTATATCAAACTTGTATAAAAGACAAAGTACGGTCTTGTTTACTACAACCCCTGTATATTTTGTTTTTAAACAAAACAAAGTGTACAAAAAGGGAAAAAAACATAAGACGGGTATTGAATATCTACCAACGGGTAGACCTTACACACAAACAACAAGTTTTCAATTTATTTTTAATCAATGGTGATAATCTTTAACTTCGAGCTCATATATTAGTTCTCATGTAGTGAGAAAACTAGTTTATATGAATGCTTGATGTTTTGCATGGGATTGTTACCTACTAGGTTATATGAATGTTTGATGTTTTGCATGGGATCGTCACTACTTTCAAAACGTGTTCTGATGATGGGAACCTAGACAATTCCCAAAAAGATCTATCAACACATTTCTAAAATTGGTCAATTAATAAATTTGAAAACAAAAACTCTATAGATTATTTGTTAGGACAATATCCTAATAAAGAAATATAGAGTATGGCCTTGAGCTTGAATAATTTTCATTTTCATTGCACCATCAAAGGTCGAAAAAAACATAATTTTTATTTTTAATAAAATTTATATCAAACTTTACGAAAAATATAATTTTCATACTCTCAATGAAGAAGTTTCATAAAAAAAATTAAGTTTTTCATTAGTTTTAAGAAATTTTTTGTTCACTTTTAAAACAATAAGTTTATTAGTTTACTGAAAATTTTCATTAGTTTTCGTCCATGGAAGTTCCTTATTTATAATAGCGGTTTTGGACATAAGAGGGTTAATGTTTATTATTACAAGGAAAGTGATTTCAATACATAATATTATTTCTCTCATTGAGTTTATTTGCCAGCTTTTGTAAACATTACAATTTCCCTCTAACAAAAAAAGGCTTTTACTAAAAATTTTATGTGAAATACTTTAGTCTAATACACTACAGATTTTCTTTCCTTTTTAACTCCTTAAAATCTTATTCATTTTTATGTTAGTAATAAGGTTCTGTATTAGACTTTAATTTATGTTCCCTTTAAAAAGCTTTTTCTTTAAGTCTTAATAGGTTATTTTTATGTCCTTGTTTTGTTTTATTTTTTTTCTTTCAAATTTTTGTTTCTTTTTCTAAAAAGGGGGGATAAATTGAAGTAGTCTTTTATGCTCATATAGATTGTTTATTGCCTTGAATTTCATGACTATGACATTATCTGTGTTCATGCAGCATTTAATTAAATTTGTCTCCTTCGTATCCTGTGCTTTTATTTCTTCACTTTCTTTTTGTAGTTTAAGAAACACAATTTTTTTATGCTGAAACTGTTTTCTTGACTTTAACTTTAAATCGTTTTATGAAAATGTATTAATTCGTTTGTTTTTGTGTTATCTTTTATCTAGCTTTTGGTATTGGCAGCATGATTTATTCTGGCTTAGAATTTGGTCAATATTTTGAATTGAATCCTGATACAAAATGCCATAATGTTTTATTGGCTTTAACACCGGCTACTAGAATGGCTTTTATATTTATACAGATGTATTTTATATTTTTGAATAATGAGGTAAGAATGTATTTTCAGTTTGGTTTTAATTGTGATATGAAAATTTAATAATTAAAAAAAAATATATATAAAATATAAAATATATATTATTTATACTCATAAAAAAGCCCTTGTAAATAGTTGAAAATTCAGCTGTGATAACATGAAAAAGGGACCTGAATTTGTGCCATCAAAATTTTCAATGAAGTTTCCCAAAGTAGGTCACTTTTTGTATAAAATAATTTGAGTGCTCGCCATTTTTGTCTCAAGACAAATTTTCAAAAAATGAACATATTTGTAATCTACTACTTGTGTGGGTTATATCCTGAAATTTCCGAGATATTTCCATTTGAAGATGTGAAATGCCAAAATTTAGTCTTACTCAGGTCCAGTTTTTTTCAAATAGAGGGACGAAATCGAAGCCAATTTTTTGTTTGCAATATTATTTATTTAACCAAATAAATTTTTAATTAATGGAGAATTTATTTATTTAATTAAATAAATAATATATTTTAAAAAAGTTAACCTTGATTTATTCCCGCTATTCGCAAAAAAACTGGACCTGAAAAATTTACCTAATTGGTTTATCATATTGAAACTTAAGCTCAATATTTCGTGATGCCTATTCCAAATTTCTTTGTAATCGGACCACTCACAAGGAGAGTCTTCTGATATGTTGTCTCCGATTTTAATGAAATTCGAATATGTGATAGACGAGAAAAATAAGGGACACTTTCTTAAGCGCACCAATCTCACTTTTAAGATTTAATAGATGATATGAAATTATGTAAAAACGTCCTAAATTAATGAAATTTACATTTATTTGTACTTCGCTTTGAAGTACTCCAAAAAACACTTTTATACCCATATTGCTTATGCAGTGACTTAGGCTGCCATTTATTAAAGAAAAACTCTTCGGGAAAAGTCTGGTAGAAGTTCGCCTTCTATGCGTCTTTTCCTGAAGAGAGTTACGATGTCAATGTAACTTAAAACACATTTTTCGTAATAACAAAAATACTTAAAAGTTTTTGGAGATTTTTCTTGTACCAGTTAATGAGTCTTCAAAAACTCTTTCATTTACAGCACAACATTTGTCTATTACTTCATTGGAACAATATAAAATTATACTATAAAACGGAAAATGCGGTACACTTGTTAACACCGGAAGATGAGATTGGGCCGCTAAATAAAATACAAGTCCCTTTTTTGTTTCTGCTCTGTCACATATCTGCATCGGAGAGAATCCATCGGTAGACTATCCTTGTACACGCATACAAAAGTTAATACAAAAGTTAAACGGTTTTTAATTCAGTTGAACTAATTTTGTCAGTTGCTTACGTTTAAATCAGTTATTTGGCTAAAGTAATTAGTTATTATCAGGGTAGCGACTTTCATGCCATAAAAAATGGAAAATATGCGCTTAAAGTATGCAGTAAGAAATCTAGAATATGAGCTTACAATATGCACTAGAATCAAAATATGTACTAAAACCACAAAAGAAGCAGAAAAAATCCAAAATAAGCACTTAAATATTTTTTTTTTAAAAATCGGTTTCTTACTCGAGAGGGTTGATTTTTAAATGAAATACAATATAAATGACGAGTAGATGCTATGTTAAGGGTTAAAAATGCTTTCTTTTGTTTATCAAATATTAATTTTTAATATTTTATCAATATGGACCTGACTCTGGTCAGATCCGGAGAGACCATTTGTTGTTTTTTGTAATTTAACTAAATTCTTAGATAATTTACCTAGAATTGTCAATGTATTAAAAAAAAATTTTTTAGGCGACTTAAATTTTAGCTAAAAAAGTTAGTTAAAAATTTAAGCTAACTAGACTGTTTAATACGTTGATAATTCTATGTAAATTAGCTAAGAATTTAAATAAAAAATATTGTTTCTCAGTATCTGCGCAAGGATTTGGGTGTAAACCCTTTTAAAATACAGCTGGTGATTGAAGTCACACGACCTACCACAACGGCTAACTTTTGACGATTGGGCGCTGGCAAAGTTGGATGAAGATCCATTTTTTTATTGGAAAATTGTGTTCATCGACGAAGCTCATGTCTGGTTGAATGGATACAGGAACAAGCAAAAATGGCCGTATTTGGTGTGAAGAGCAGCCAGAAGCATTTCAGGAACTGCCAATGAATCTGCACTGTTTGGTGTGGATTATGGGCCGGTGGCATCATTGAACCGGATTTTTTCAAATACGACGAAGGCAGTAGGGTTACTGTGAATGGTGAGAGCTACCGTGCGATGATTACAATTTTTTTTTTCCCCAAAATGAAGGAGCTGGATTTGGTTGACATGTGGTTTCAACAAGACGGTGCCACATGCCACACAGCACCTGAAACAATGGCCCAATTGAGAGGCGAGTTCGGTTAAGAGTTTATTTCACGTTTGGGGCCAGTCAATTGGCCGCCTAGATCCAACGATTTAACACCTTTAGACTGTTTTTTATGGGGCTATGTTAAGGCTCATGTCTATAGGGAGATGCCCGCAACTGACGCACTGGAAGCCAATATTAAAGAATTTATTCGTGAGATACCGGCCGATATGTTAGAGAGAGTATGCCAAAATTAGACCCAGCTTATGAACCATTTGAGTCGTAGACACGGTCAACATTTACATGAAATCATCTTTAAAAATTGAATTATATAGATCGTTCTATTGAATCAAATAAAGATTTCTTACATTTCTCAAAATTTTATGTGTTTTTTTTTTAAATCAAATCCGAAAGCTTTAAAAAATCACGCTTTACAAGGTTAGTAAAAAATTAAATTTAATTTAATTTAATGACTGACATTTACATTAAAAATAAAGAAACTGTATTACAACCCGAACAACTACATATTTTTAAAGCAGAAGCTCAATGAGTGTAGGTACGGAGTAAAGATTTTTGATCTATTTTGCTCTATCTCGCTTAGATTCCGAGATATACCCTGTTTTATCACACCTTATGCAAATGTTTGCCGGTCTTGACATATGGAAATGGAGTGCATTGGAGTTTATTGATTTAAAAAAAACCTGCTGCCACATTAGAAAGTAAAGCAATATTCAAGGCCGTGATTTGAAAGTCAAGCACTATTCGAAGCCGTTATTGGAAGAAATCTCTTTTCTGAAACCCAAAAACCACATCTACATTTCAACTGGGCAACTAAAAATATTATTACTCGTTATGCAAAATCTTGGTATTATATATCTTTGATTTAATGAGTACATAAAATACAAGTGAGACTGATAGCAGAGCAACAAAAAATTTATTTTTTGAAACAATTTGTTTAAATTAACTGGAAAATTTGTAAATTTGAAAATCACAAATTACTAAATATTATGTTGAAAAATTAGTTCAAATTTGGGTGAAATTTATTCTTGTGGTGAAATAAGTTATCTAACAACTAAATTTATAAATAATTATCATACTAATTACTTTATTATTACGATAACCAGGGCAGCGACCTTTATGCAAATGCATGATTGTAGTCAGTAGCCCAAAATCGATTATGACCAAATACTTTGCCGGATCAAAGACAACAAAACAACAAAATGGCATCGATTTTTTATTACTTATTTTTACAAATTTTGTTATAAATGCCTTATTTCCGCATATTTTGTTAAAATTAAGATTTAATTAAAAATAAACCAAAGTAATCATTTGTAACCCTTAACATAACATCTACTTGTCATTTGGTAGACATTTATGTCGGATTTCATTTTGAAACTAGCAATAAATCGATTTTGAAAAACAAAAATAATTTGAGGGCATATTTTTTCTTAAGTGTATATTTTTTTTAAGTATATGTTTTAAGCTCATATTTTAGATTTTTTGCTGCATTTTGTAAGCATATTTAAGATTTTTTAGTACATGAAAGTCGTTGACCAATAGCTGATTTAAACGTAAGCAACTGAAAAAATTAGTTCATCTGAATTAACTTGTACTAACTTTTTTTATGAGTGTACAAGTAGAATCTACCGATGGGTTCTTTCCGATTTTAATGCAATGCAGATATTTGATAGAGCAGAAAAAAATAAGGGACTTGTTTTTTTAATTAGCGGCCCAAACGCATCTTCATGTGTTAAAAAGTGAACCGCATTTTTCGTTTTTTTTGAATAATTTCATATTGTTGAAATGAAATTTTAGGCAAATGTTGTACTGCAAATGAAACAGTTTTTGATGACCCATTAACTGGTAGTATATGAAAAATCTCCGAAAACTTTCAAGTATTTTGATTATTACAAAATGTGTTTAAAGTGATATTAAATATTGCGTTTTGTTAAAGAATTATAAATAGTTTATGCTAAATATTGTGCATTTAATTTAATCGAGGGGTGTCTAAGCCTTATCCGAAACTCGTAACTGTGCGCCTTCTATGCGAATTTTACCGAAGAGCCTTTTTCACCGTTACTTAAAATAAATGGCAACCCTAGTATATGGCAACATAAGCAATATGGATATAAAAATTTTTGTTTTTTCGAGTACTTCAACGCTACGTACAAATAAATGTAAATTTCGTTAATTTAAGACATGTTTACATACAAAAAAAAGTAATAATTTTGACCTCACCCATTAAACCTTAAAAGTATTTAAAATTGGTACACTAAAAAAGTGTCCCTTACTTTATTTGGTTTCGTCCCCCTATTCGCAAAAAACTGGACCTTAGTTGGACCAAAGTTGAAATTTGAAATTTTCAAAGGCGAACATCACGGGAACTAGTTATATGAGTTAATCCACACAAGTAGTATATTAGAAATATGGTAAATTTTTAAAAATCGGATTAGAAACAAAAAATGGCGAGTACTCAAATTTTTTTATGCAAAAAGTTCCCTACTTTGGATGGGAGGTTCATGCACTTATGCATGTTCCAAATTTCATTGCAATCGAATCACTAAGTACAAAATGGCCGAATTATTTAAACATTTTTCCAAATTTCATTGCAATCGCACCAATAAGTAAGAAATAGCCGAATTTTGTGAAGTTTTGCAGGATAGCTTTTAAAGAATTAATTCAATTTGAGCTTAATTGTACAACAATTTGACGTCATTTTGAAGTAATTTTTGTAGTTTTATCAAAAATTTCTACATATGTTTTTTATTAGTTTTTTTATTAAACAATTATTTTTATCTGTCTTTTTTGTCTATTCTTTACAGCAAATCAAAGTGTATCGGTATAAAATCATAGCCCGTTTTGGACTCATGCATATGATTGGCACAAATTTGGCGGTATGGCTGAATGTCCTTATTCAGGAAACAAAACATGAGATATTGACATTTTATAATGTAGAAAATCGTACACTACGTATATCGCATCGAATACCCGGTCATTCAAGGGCACACTCAATATTGGCACCAGCAGATCCTAATGCTCTTATACGAGTACCAAGAGGATTAAAGGGTCCCTATCAAATATTTGAATGTCGTCGTACAAATATCTTGGGTACTTTAGTACAAGATGCATCACCATTTCTATTTCCCTGCACCATAGAATATTCTCTTATATGTGCGGCCATCTTGTATGTAATGTGGAAGGGTATATCGCGGCCACAAACACCAAAACCCCATAGACCAGATATGATAAGTTCACCCATAAAAAGATCACCCCATCATTATTCCGTAGATTGTGCACGAGCTCACAAAGGTCTATTGTGGGTATATTAATATTGGTATTGACCATAATATCATTGATATTATTTTTCGTCTTAATATCGAGACCAGATTTTGTAGCTTTGGCTGTGATGGAAGTGACAATATGTGAATTGTTTATATATGGCACAGCGACTATTGCCACTCTAGTGGGTATGATACAAATACGACATCTACAATATGATGCATTCAGAAGTTTTTCCTTGGATGATATTCTCTTAGTGGGAGCACAAACTGGATCATTTTTGTATAATATATTCACCGTTATCGCTGGTCATTTCTCATTGCGAAGTGATGATTGGTTGGTGCCTCTCAATGCTTTAGCTTCAATTGTACAGACTGCCTGTCAAACAATGTTTATATTAGATGCCAGTCGTCGTCAGGCGGTAACACCCGAACATATGCGCAAAAAACCGGGGTAGAGAAATTGTTACCTTTATGCTGGTGGTTAACTTAGCAATGTGGGCTATAAGTACATTGGAGAAATCACGCGCTGAATCACATCCGATACAGTTGAATTTCTATGGTTTATGGGCTTGGACTATTATCACTCATGTCTCCATGCCGTTGGCCATATTTTATCGTTTCCATTCGACAGTATGCCTCTGTGAAATCTGGAAGAGAGCCTATAAACTAAAGCCAACATTTATGTGAGAATTAGCCCGTGAGCGCATTGCAAGCATTGCGCAACAGCAACAATTTTGTGAAGATTTAAAAACAAATTTATCCTACTGTTATTGTTCGACAACCATTGTTGAAACCATCGAAGAGGTAGACAGTAGTGCCAGTAATAATGGCAATGGCAATGGTAATAGCAATGTTAATGTTACAGCAAATGGCAAAGCATCTGAGACTACAACAGCCCAAGTAGAAGGTGCTGGTACTGGTACTGAAGCTACCGAAGAAGAAGATTTGGATACTACCGATAATGAGACAAATCTCGAAAATCAACTACAGAAAGCGACTGCAAACTCGAGAAAATCATCAGGTGGTGGTGGCAGTGTTGGTCAACGTGCTTTTTGTCCGGTTTATGTTATAAATGGTGAATGAGTTTATATGAAATTTGAGTACATTGATGCCATCAGTCAACGTGAACTCACTTTTGTTTGAATTGAATTTAAAAAAAAAAAAAAATGTGCTTTTTGTAACAAAAAAAAAAAACTCTTACTTGAAAAGAATTATTTTCTTATATTTACTCTGACCAATTTTCTTTGAAAAACAAAATCTGATTTAATCTGAAATTAAGGGGTGTTTTGTAATAAGAATAAAGTTTTGGATTCCCTATCAAGGATTTGCGCAATAACGGTATTGGCATTATCAAAATCATAGAAAGTCGATATAAATTTTCTGTACATGTATTAAATCATTCGAGGACGTTTAAAAGTTTTACAGATTTTACTCTTAATTTAAAATATCGGTGAAATTGTTTTAATTCCTAGAGAAATTGTAGCACTATTCTTATTTTCTTTTCAAAACCCAATAATACTGTTCTGATTTTTGTCAAAAGAATAGTAATGGCGACAAAATACTTAGCAATTTATTCCTGGTCGATTTTTTCAAGAAAGACTAAATTTTTAGTGGTCTAAGCTATAAGACGCTACTGCATCTGATTTATGTTATGCTAAACATTTAATCTTAGTATTCGGGTTTAGGTTAGGAGCAGCTGAAATATCGCCCGCTCATTTGGGTCTTACAGAAGACGAGTTTCCGTTGTGAAACTTTAGAAAAGGTTGCCACTAGGAGGATACATCAGGGTCAGATCCAAAACAGTCAGACTTCCTGATAAAGAGACTGATCCTGTCGATATCCATGTGCGACAGGTCCGTTAGGTTTGCGTATGCCGGGCAGAGGCATAGAAGTTATAGCGAAGTTTTCTTTTCTCCTGCAACATGTCAGCTTCTGCAGCAGTCATTATAAGGAAGTTCCATACACAGTGAGTGTAGTTACGAGCGCCAGCAGATTTCGCAAATAGAAACGATGTAGTCTAATGAGCGAGCCAGTACGTTGTCTCGGGATCAAGTAAGTCGGTTTGTCGTTCCACCTGGCAGCATCAAGCCGCAAGTAGCTCTTCTCATACACGCACCCGGAAAACAGACTCGATAGCAACCATATTTGTAGAAAATCGAAAAGTACGGTTATAGCTACCGATTTTGTTGGTACAATCATAGAAATAAACCTGTAAAAATACAGGTTTAGTTCTATGAAATAAAGCTACTAAATATTAGTTAAAAAGAAGAAATTCTGCTAAATATTAGTTAAAAATGACCTTGCAGAAAAAACTGTCAATTTCAGCAGATTTTTTTTGCTAAATATTAATACAATAAGAACAAAAATAAATCTATTAACTTCACAAAATCTTAGTTATATTCGTTGTAAGTTTTAGTTAATTGAAAATAGCATATTACTCTGTAAAATTAGCAAAAACTTTTACTAAATATTTGTAGACTCAAAATAGCAGGAAAAATTGTAATATTAAAAAAAATTTTACTATATTTGGCCGAATGTAAATAACAGTACATTTTGCTAAAATCAACAGAAATTTTTGCTAAAAAATTGTAGATTGTTGATTTTATAAGATCAGACTTTAAAAAAAACGTTAAAATTTAACATTTTTTAATGATTTTTTTGTTTACTAATATTTAATAAATGTTTTTGGTGATTTTAGTAGATTATTTTGTTACTTTCAATTAACTAAAATTTAGCTCAAATATAGCTAAATATTTGTAAGTTCAATAGATTTATTTTTGCTGTTCTTATATTACTAATATTTAGTAAAAAAAAACTCTGCTAATTACAGCAATTTTTTTTCCGTGAAAGTTAATTTTTAACTAATTTTTAGTAGCTGTTTTTGCTATTTTTATAGGTTTATTTCTATTAGTGTAGTTATCACCAAACTTCGGTGGAGGCAATCGAAATTCTATTGTAGTGACAAAATTTCTGCTGTTTTAATCGAATGACTATTAGCACAACCGAAATTTGGTTGCAACAACCGAAGCATGTGATTGATAACAAATACAGTTGCTGTCTGTTTTCTGTGTGCGAGTATGGTTCTGATGACTGCCCCGAAAAGCAAGTTGAAGTTCAGTGGGTTGAGATCTATTGCCTTTTGTGAACAAAAAAAATGGCGAAAGCGGACCTTGACCGCTTATCAAGAATAATACCCTAAAACTTGGCACTATATGTGTTTCCTGTGGTAAAGGCTAATTTACTGATAAAGTACTTCTTCGAAAAAGGTGGGAATTTTATAGAAATGAGGGAAGTCTTTTCAAATTTAGAAGCTTGGGTTCCGCTGAGCCAGGATTGTTAGATATTCTGACGGACTGGACATAGCCTTTTGTATAGAAAAATAAAATTTTAAATATGTGGGTATATGCTAACTAACTAGACGTAGTAAAATTGGAGTTTCAATATGGAAATGTCTTACCCTTAACACACTACACTAGTATATTAGTTCCTCCTGCGCACAGTGGTTCCAAACACAAAAAACATGGTAATAAATATAGATGTTTTAAACTACTGGTCCAATCGGGAAATGGTGTTCCCAAAAATTGAAAAGCGGGAGCTAACCTTTAAGGAAAATGTTTCTGTGGTCACCCTGTTTTAACACAGGGTGTGCTACAGGGTGTCAAAGTTGACCATCTCGAGTATGAAAGAGCTTTAAAGGGGTATAACTTCTATAACCATGCATCGATTTTAGTGTTTTTTGGACTTTTTTAAATCTAGGTTACGAGACAAAGCAAAAACATGCTTCATGTACCATAGTAACTCTTACAGTTAAAAAAATATTTCACTTTGAATTTCAAAATCTTCATTTTTCGCCTTGACTTTTTTAATAGTTTTGCCAATAGATTATTCATTTTTCAAAGAAAATGCTCAAAATTTTTTCAAGTCATTCTAATGACCTTTCTTAAACTCCTAAAGAAAACTTTTTTGAATTATCTTAAGCCGTTTCGCAGTGATACTATTTTAAACTCAAAAATTAAAAGTGTGTTCTGAAAAATGGGGTTTTTTGGTCAGATAAGGGGTAACTTCACACACCTTTATATATATTTTGCTGATATTTTTTGGATTAGTTTTTTACATAGTTTGATAGAGTAGACTTCAAAAATGCTTAATGGTATAGTTTAAAGCATTTTTGGATATGCACCCTACGTCCAGCATTGGTCGAAAATGATGAATTTTTGAACGGAATTCTATGTTTATGACCGTGATAAAAAAAAGTCACGCCACTTAGACACGATTTGAAATTTTTATACTGTAAAGAGATTTATTCTAATGAGTTTGCCACTTCATTTGCCGCCGCCCGCTCAAAAACGTAGCCTGGAGAGCAAATTTTGTGGAAAAAGTCATTTTTTCAAAAGCCTTTTTTTGATTTATAAAAAAAGCGTACTTATATTATCAATTTCAGCAAGATTTTATTTTATTTTTAATAAAACGTAAATAATTGTCCTACATTCCAAAAATCTTTTCGATATTGCTTATGGTTATTTTTACATAAAACATCAAAGTTCAATGTAGTATATCTAACTATAATTAATTGTACATTTATTGGCTTTTGCTTTCGGTAATGTTAAAAAATTTAAATAATTTCAGAAATTTTTTTACATATTATTAAATTAGACTTAGTTATCAATTCAACGATGCATAAATCGTTTATCTAGTGTAATAAATGAATTCAAACTATTGCGCTTAAATCAGGCATTTCAGGTCAAATTGCAGTATTTAACAAATTTATATATTCAGGTATACAGAGCGTGTTGCATTATATTTCTCTAAAAGGGTTACGGTTTTTTTTATTTTTTTAATACTATTTCAAAAACCTAATAAGATATAAATGCAGGTAGAAAATGCGTTTTATGATGTAACATTTGCATAACATATTGTTTTTAATGGGCTAATATAATGCGTTTTTTTTTTATTTTACCTATTTCAGTTTTTTGTTTTTACAAATCCAGTACCTGCTCGATTTTTTGTTTATAAAAAAACAAATATTTGTAATATATAAGCGTAGTAATTTTAAAAGGAGGTTATTTGAGTTAAGCAGTCATGGAGGTTACAATAAAATATAGCTCCCTTTGTAAAGTAATTTGGGATACTCTTGCCAATACTGATATACGATCGGAAAAAATAGGAAAAACTGATTGATACCATTGTCTACTCGTATGGCTTAAATATAAAGCCAGATGAAATTGAAAATTTTTACAAAATTTATGAAAAAAGGATTAAAGATTCCGATTATTCTATACAAAAATTTATGAAGAAGAGTCAAGATTGGCTTAATAAGGAGATGTCAGTAGTTATTGAACAGAAAAAAAGGGGCCGCCCTAAAAAAGATTATGAAGAGGTCCAGATTAGGACTAAGAAGGTAAAACAGGAAGAAATGATTAACACACACTCCGCTAATGAAATAAAGGATTCTTTTAAAGCAGCTTTGACACGTATACAGCCTAAAGAAACAGGGAAATTGTCGACGTCCTACCAACTGCGTCTCCTAAGCGTTTGAAGCGCATGATACAAAGTATTCCAACACCAAAATCATCAACTTCCTTTACCAGTGAAGATGCATTAGCTCTTTTTCTAAATTTGGGGTTAACGAGAAATAAATATGGTATTTTAAGAAAAGCTCTCATTGAAAAAGGATATGATATTTTTCCTAGCAGTAAAGCAATAAAAGAAACAAAAGAAAATATTTTAAAACCAATAACATCCCCAGTGCATGCCTCTATTGAAGGCGCAAAAGTTTGAACTATCACAGTTAATTGACAATACTGTTTCTAGAATTATGTCCACATTTAGCAGCAAAGATATTGAAAGATGCAAGCAATCTGATGTCGTGTTAATGTTCAAATGGGGCTGTGATGGCACATCTGGGTTTTCCGAATACAAACAACCATCTGGAAGCAGCAAAGAAAAAGTTTTTTCATCAATTTTTATGGCTTCTTTTGTGCCGTTAAGAATGCGGTTGTATAATAAATTACCTTCAACCTCGTCTGCAAATGATATATGGACGAATTTAACCCCTGGATCTAAATTTTTATGTCGTCCAATACGATTTGAATATGTAAAAGAAGACATGATTTCAACACAAAGTTTAGTAGATTCAATAGAAAGGGAAATTTCGAGCTTGTCTCCACTTTACGTGGAAATATCTGGACAAGTTATTAAAGTTTCATTTCAACCACAACTTACAATGATTGATGGAAAAGTTGCAAATGCAATTACAGACAAAACATCTACTTGGAAATGTAATATATGTGGAAAATTAAGTTCACAGTTTCATGAAGATAGTGATACAATTTCTATGAACGAAAACGCTCTGAGGTTTGGGATATCGCCACTTCATGCCAGAATAAGATTTATGGAATATTGTTTACACCCTCGCATACGATCTCAAATACCGCCTTATTCCAGGAAACCTAAGCCTTTCCGTAAACAAAAACACTGATCTACACAACATGAGAAAAGAAGAGAAGAAAAGAATTCAAGATGAATTTAAATTAAGACTTGGATTAATCATTGATACGCCCCTTCAGGGGTTTGGAAGTTCCAATGACGGAAATACAGCAAGGCGTTTTTTTCGAAGATCCAGAAACTACCTCCTCAATTACGGGTCTCGATAAAAACCTACTAAAACGTTTTAAAGTTATATTAGCAGTCATTAACAGTAAAAAACCTATTAATGTGGCTAAATTTAAACTCTTTGCCAATGAAACAAAAGACATTATACTCACCATGTACTCTTGGAGGCCAATGACACCAACAGTACATAAAGTATTAGCTCATGCCAAAGAAATAATAGAAAACAGTATGTTGCCTTTAGGCGAACTGACTGAAGAAGCCCAGGAGGCCAGAAATAGAGACGTCAAACATTTTAGGCTTTTTAACACACGTAAGTGCTCCAGAATAGCTCAAAATTCCGATTTGATGGAATTTTTATTAATATCATCGGATCCAGTACTTTACTCCATAAGAACAAAATGGTTACCAAAAATAAGCATAGACATTGAAAAGGAAGATTCTGAATATATGCATATAAACGACCTTTTAACTTTTGATACTTCAGACTACTTTGTAGAAAATGTGTAGTCCTTAGGAATATATTCATATTTTTAGCACAATTACTACTGTACCAGTTAAATTTAATAAAACCTTATCTTTAGAACAAAAAAAAAACATTATTTTGTCTTTCAAATAAATGAATATATGGTAGTTATTTACCTGTTTTATATGGAAAATTAGAACAATATATTATGCAAATGTTACATCATAAAACGCATTTTCTACCTGCATTTATATCTTATTAGGTTTTTGAAATAGTATTAAAAAAATAAAAAAACCCGTAACCCTTTTAGAGAAATATAATGCAACACGCTCTGTATACCTGAATATATAAATTTGTTAAATACTGCAATTTGACCTGAAATGCCTGATTTAAGCGCAATAGTTTGAATTCATTTATTACACTAGATAAACGATTTATGCATCGTTGAATTGATAACTAAGTCTAATTTAATAATATGTAAAAAAATTTCTGAAATTATTTAAATTTTTTAACATTACCGAAAGCAAAAGCCAATAAATGTACAATTAATTATAGTTAGATATACTACATTGAACTTTGATGTTTTATGTAAAAATAACCATAAGCAATATCGAAAGATTTTTGGAATGTAGGACAATTATTTACGTTTTATTAAAAATAAAATAAAATCTTGCTGAAATTGATAATATAAGTACGCTTTTTTTATAAATCAAAAAAAGGCTTTTGAAAAAATGACTTTTTCCACAAAATTTGCTCTCCAGGCTACGTTTTTGAGCGGGCGGCGGCAAATGAAGTGGCAAACTCATTAGAATAAATCTCTTTACAGTATAAAAATTTCAAATCGTGTCTAAGTGGCGTGACTTTTTTTTATCACGGTCATAAACATAGAATTCCGTTCAAAAATTCATCATTTTCGACCAATGCTGGACGTAGGGTGCATATCCAAAAATGCTTTAAACTATACCATTAAGCATTTTTGAAGTCTACTCTATCAAACTATGTAAAAAACTAATCCAAAAATATCAGCAAAATATATATAAAGGTGTGTGAAGTTTTCCCCTATTGACCCAAAAAACCCCATTTTTCAGAACACACTTTTAATTTTTGAGTTTAAATAGTATCACTGCGAAACGGCTTAAGATAATCAAAAAAGTTTTCTTTAGGAGTTTAAGAAAGGTCATTAGAATGACTTGAAAAATTTTGAGCATTTTCTTTGAAAATGAATAATCTATTGGCAAAACTATTAAAAAGTCAAGGCGAAAAATGAAGATTTTGAAATTCAAAGTGAAATATTTTTTTAACTGTAAGAGTACTATGGTACATGAAGCATGTTTTTGCTTTGTCTCGTAACCTAGATTTAAAAAGTCCAAAAAACACTAAATCGATGCATGGTTATAGAAGTTATACCCCTTTAAAGCTCTTTCATACTCGAGATGGTCAACTTTGACCACCTGTAGCACACCCTGTGTTAAAACAGTGGTG